>SSNP01000014.1:5572635-5714135 GCA_006937955.1 Pachypanchax playfairii
TTTTTCCAAAATGTAATGAAAGATATAAAGTAGCTTTTTTAATGTATTGTTATTTTTTCATATTATTTTTAGTAATCCTTACTCCCACGGCACAATTTGTTAAGTCATAGAGGTGGGTTACACTTGGCAAAGAAAACAGGTGGACATCCCATGGAGATGGTAGTTAATCATATATGAATATAACCAAACCAGATGGAGGCAGATTATCTCTAAAGAAGCTCATCTGTTATCCTGACAGCACTTGAGTGAACAAGCCAGAACCAAATTTACAGAATTCCAACATGAGTAAAATTATAATAAAGAGGAAATCAAATCAATTTAGAGAGCAAGAAGAACCAAAAAGCTAAGATAGAAGAAGTGTAGGCTTTTTCTGTGCATCACAACACTAGCTCCCTCAGGACCCTGAGCAGGAAGTAGGCACAGAAAATGGATGGATCACAACAAACTTTCCAAGTTTAGCCTTTCTCTCATCGTTAAAGGTACAATATGTAAGAATCAGACCTTGTCGTCAAATCCAAGTCCCACAGTTTTTTTAGTGTTCTTTCTGGTGACTCCCCCTCTGCCTCACCCAGTATTCTTTATTCTCTCAGACTCGTTCATCCTTGTATATAGTATATCATATATACCCAGTCTATACATTAATCACTTCAGCAATACCACAGAAAATGGTTAATGTATATTTGATGTTTAGAAGTAAGTTCATTGGTAACTATAGGAAAACAACAGTTTGATATTAGTTATTAAAAAAAAAGAAAAAAAAACTTGAAGACTAAGCATCGCCACACTATCCTGTTGACATCACTGCTGATTTCATTCCATCGTTTTATTTCATCATCCAAATGTGTACTGTATTTTAGACATCCTGGGCCATGTCCAGGTATTACAGTTTTTTTCAATCACTTTGCTACAATTTTCACAACCTTGATGTCATTTTTCACAATTCTGTATACAAAACTCAAAATGGTCTTCACTTCTAACAGAAGGCTATCCAGTGTTCAAAACATTGCATTGTGCATTCACATCTTTAAAGAAATCTTGCAATTGCACGAATATTGGTTCCAAAAAACGAATTTACTGTGAAATACCGTTGAAACAAAACTCTAGATCACCTGCAGAAAAGCAACCCATAGTTTCATTAAGCCCTTGTTCGTACAATCATTAAATATTGTACAGCAAAATAGGTGATACAGATTTCATTATTCAAAAATTCAAAGTCTTTATTGTCATATGCACAGTGACAGTAGAAAATTGTTTCCCTGCACAATTAAATTCTTACTTTGCTGTCTGTAGATGCCAAAACAAAAAAGTAGAAGCAAAAAATTGAAACAGAAATGCAAGCTTACAACTCTAGCTTGCATAACAAAACCACCTTTTTGGTACTACAAATACAGTCAACACATCTCTGGAAAAGTAATGCAGTAGTAAAGAGAATACACAGTAGAATCAATAAACAAGTTTTGTAATATATTGATGCAAAACACCACAGTGCAATGACAACATAGGTTTATTTGAATCAAAGAAAACATAATTACAGTAATTGTAAATAGAAAAGAAAAGACATCACTGTAAAACATCAAATGCTGTGTTCCTCAGCTTGTTTGCACTGTAAGAAACAAAAGACCAACATGTCTTCCTCGTCCTCCTCCCACCACTGCTTGACCTCCGTTGTAACCTGGATCACCTGCTAGATTCATGTCACCATTCTCTTACAATTTGATCCATATCAGCTCTTCATTCCACAGTGTGCACCCAGACATCAGTAACAAGTTGGCAGAATTAGAGAGCAAATTACAAATTAAACCTATTGATTGTTTGTCTGAATCCATACAGCACTGAGAATTTTGCAATCGTTATTTATCATTTTGAGCAGTTGTATCAATTGATAGTTAGATTATTGAAAGCAAATGAATAGACTCTCATTTGAAATGAAACGTGTGAATTGCATTTTGAAAAACTAGTACTTTGATGTAAAGTTGTATCAAATTGAACAGGTGATTGTTGTTGAATGAACAAATGATCTAAGTTTTATGTGTGTTGTATCCAAGCAATTGAGAAAAGAGTTAGAGTTTTGAAAAAAATGTACATATTGATTATTGGTTGTGAGTTTTGTGTTTAGAGTTGTGAAAAATGACAACAAGGTTGTAAAAATTGTAGCAAAGTCATTGAAAAAAACTTTAATATGGACATACCCTTAGAAAGAAACATCTGGGTTTAAACAAAGTCTAATACACTAAGTTTAACGATAGTAACAGTATTAGAATATTTGAATATGACTAAATTTTTCATTTCACATCCACTCTTGACTTTTTATAATCAGCGAAAAAACACATATACCTAAATAAGGCTTGTGTTTCTTCCTTATTGGTTAAACAGAAACAAGATGAACTCATAGAAGCTGAAAATTGTCAAAATTTCTCTGCCCAGACACAATTTAATTAGAATGCTTAAGGGATTATGTGTAAAGGTGCAAGGATTTGCAGATCCTAGCTTGTAGCTGAGCCTGCACCATTGGGGTTCTTTCCTTACTGTTAGACTAAAATTATCACCCCTTGCTTCACTAAATTGTTTATATGCAACTTTCTTTCAAAACACATTGGTTTTGTGGATAGATAGATAGATAGATAGATAGATAGATAGATAGATAGATAGATAGATAGATAGATAGATAGATAGATAGATAGATAGATAGATAGATAGATAGATAGATAGATAGATAGATAGATAGAAAAGGCTACCAAAGCACATCATTAGATATCATCTGTCCGACTGTCTGCCAAGCTTTGGCAGGAGGAGGGTACCGTCTGTCAGTGGTTTAATCATGACTAGTGGTGGGGGGTGTCAAAAAATCTTTACTACAGCAGTTACTCAGCATTGCACACAATCATAAAATTATTCTAAACTACTGACAATAAGAATCATCACCTTAGTAGCATCTAAAAACCAAAAGTCAAAAAAGACAATATGGTGATCACTGTGAAAAGGTCTACTTCAACACAAACCAAATCTCTAACAGCAAATCTTATACGAAAATCAACCTGAGTCTAATGTTAAAAACTGTAACTAATCTACTGTTTCTCTGACATGAAAGGTTAGTTATATGAAAGAAAAATGGGCTTAAGTAAAAGACAGACTCTAACTTCCCAAATGAGTGAGAGAATATTGAAATGTAGAAAAAAAGAAGAGAATGAGCTTTCTTCTTTCATGTTACCAGAGAACTGCTCATGAGGGAGGTACTGAATCTTTAAGTGCTCCAAGTGGAGCCATTCAGAGCCAACAGCATAATAACATGGTTGTACTTGGTTGATCCCAGATGTGAAAGGTGCACAACTGAGTGATTCTGAAGGAGTTGCAGGAACGAGTGAGAACCTGGCTCATCTTCTCTGGGTGAGAAGAAGCACATGGAAATCCTGAGTCTTCTGTTTTACAAGTGTCAAGAATTTGTTCTCACTTTTCCTGAAGCCGTTTCTCTTCACTGCTACACGTGCCAGCACATCCAGCGCTCGGTTCACTGTCTTTAGACCAACCACTTTATTATTTCTTACAAAATAGGATGCAGACATACAGTATCATGTCTTACATACCCCTACTCTGTCATGAAAACAATGTTGACTTATATAGATTAAAATGCAGGCTTGTTCTTTCTTTTTATTTTTCATTTAATTATTAACAGCAAACCGAACATTTCCATTTTCTTTTCTCTAAATCACATCATAAAATGACAAGCTGCTCACAGGAACCAGCAGCAGGAAGCTTGACAGACAAATCTAAAGTGTGGTAAAGTGAAACAGAGACGCGAAGAACAAAGTGAAATTAAAAACTCACCTGGAGGGATGTTTGGGAAATTGAAGGAAGCAGACACAGCTTTATAATTATAGCCACCTATGATGTACTTCCAACAACTAAGAACCTAAACCACTGGGCTGGGAAAACTTTATTATAGTCTGTCTTCTAGGAAACTAGGCATATTTGGACACATTGTTACTGAGTGCAAACCTAATCTATTTTAAAGTTGCTTAACTTTATTAATAAGGCTGCAGTTTGTTCTGAATGGTTATTGGTCTGCTAGTTGCAACCAAAGCTGTTCTGTCGCTTACATTTCAGTTAGATTTAACAGCTGGACATCTGCTGACAGACTTGTGCTTTTCTTCAATGACATTGGAATTGTGCCTCCACATAATCAGTCTTCAAGATTAATTCTTAGCTGATTTCCACACTTTTTAACATATTGCTAGAAGAGATGGGACAAATAAATTGTGAGGCAATAGAGGATTAAGGACATTTCTTACAATGCTTGATTTTTGTTGTTTGTTTGTTTGTTTCATAGGAGGGCTGCTCCTAATAGGCAGTTTCTATTGACAACACCTTTTAAGAAAATACACAAACACAGTGAAGATGTCGATGGCAAAAATTGTATTTTATATTTATTTTAGTTCAATGTTTAAACTTCCCACATATACAAATGTATTGTCAGGCATTAGCACATACACACAGCAAGACCCAAACACACATTTCCACACACTCCTTTTAACATTCTTTCACTCTTTTTACCCTAACCAAGGTCCTCTGTCTTTACATCTTGGTTGTTCTAACCATAATATTGACGTTCATTAGTCAGATGCATGTCAAAGGAAGCCAAAGGATTAGATTCAGATGGTGGAGGGAAACCCAGAGGGCAGCTAATGAAATCTGGACCACAAAACTTGGGTTGTGGGATCTGAGGGAAGAAAGTGTGGTGTGATGTGTGCACACAACACTCATGCAGTATGGCTCACATACAGTGCATACATGCACAAACACATGAAAGAATTCATTGATGACTGTGCATGCTTAAGGACTTGATACTATACATCTACACAGAAAGATTTATATGTAGGCAAGGACTCACACAAAGAAGACCACAGGGCTCTGTGTTGGGGTTAGGCATCGTTTCATCTCTGGTTGGGGCCCAAATCTGCTCAGACGGGGGCCTTGCTTTGACACATTCTCCCAGCAGCCCCACTCTTTCGCTGGCATGTGTGAAGCTCTGAAGTTGTGGTTAACTCTGGGCTTTACAGCAATTTCTATTTTTTTTTTTTTTTTTCAGTTCTGGTAGCCTAATTTTTTCAAAATAAAATGATACTTTCTCAATCATTTAAACCCCATTGTGGATTTCATTGTGTGTCTGGGATAGCAACATGTGCAGCTACAAGTATTTTTTTTTAGCATTTATTTTTCTCACTTTTTTGTATCCTCTCTATCTGATTCAATCCTTGGTACACACCAGGATATTGAGATATGTTGCAGTTTGAGGGAGAGCACTGATATCAATCTGGTGTAGATATAGAAAAAAATACACTTAATGACTCAAAGTCTAATATTTTATTATAAGAGCAAGGGGAATAAAGATGATAGTCTTTAATTTAAATGGCTTATAACACACCACACATTTGTTTTGTTTTTACAAAGTATTGAAGATATTTCCAGAGTGTTTATAAGTCACACATTTAAATTTGTTCTTTTTTGCACAGTCAGACATTTTTACGATTAGATAAACAGTATCAGAACAAACCAAAGTCTGTTTACTGAGTTGGCTTTATACATCTGATTAGAAAACATATTTATTTTGCCTTCAAACAAAGCATGTATTCACCTTCATATCTCACATATTTCTAATTTATATGACTACGTATAATGACAAAACATATTTTATCTAAACAGAAAAGTCATTCCAAAGCTACAATATATTCTAATACAAGATCATTAAAATAATAATAGTAAAAAAGACCGACTGTTTCTATATAAGATCAGTTATCAATGCCTGATAATGGGATGAAAATGAATTTTACAGTGATTACTTTGCTATCTAAAATATGCAAATGCAATCATCCTTATCCACTTACTTCATTTGTGAAATCAGTGTTCCCTTATTTATCCAACATTATGCTGCTAATGGCTATTGCATATGCATTGACCATTTTATATTCAAATATGATTCCCACAGCTATTGTTCATAGTATTTTACTGTAAGTCCTCCGACTGCAACCCGGGGTGTTGACACAGTGGTGGGCCAATATTTACCAAGCCCTCCTCCTGCTCCGTGCGTCTGGATATGTTTTTCAGATTTTAATTGGAATTTTAATTGCAACGAGGATTAAGGCTGTTATGGATAATTGAAACTGACAAACAGAGCATGAGGCAAGCAGCACAGAGTGAACTAATCTTGTTCCCTGTTTTACTTCAACTTCTGTGGGTCTCCTAGTTGGAGACATATTCAGCGCTTAGGGCTAATAAGTGCTTCAGTGGTGGCAGGGATGGAAATTGTGTAGAGCCTCTTCTTTAAATTACCTATTAGAGCTGTACTTTGAGTTTCATCGTGAAACACCACAATAATTGGGAGCAAGAATGGTGCTTCTGGAGATATGGAATAGAAGGTTTATAAGATGAAGTCAGATGTTCAAAGTAAAAGTTTGCATTGCATTCCTTTTTTTCTATAACTTTGCCAAATTACTGTGCCATGAAGCTATGTTTTATTGATTACAATTTAGTAAAATATAAAGTAATACAGCAGTTCACCATCATGACATCTATGGAACATCAACATAAATGTAGCATCAGTTTGTGCTGTACTAAAGTTAACCCCAAAAATTCCTTTTGCAAACACTGCACTGTCATATTTTTAGAACTAGTGTCTGTTCACTTAAGAAAGGGGCTAAAACTCAACCCTTCTCACCCACTCACAGGCATGATGTTGTGTTAATATCAAATAACTAAGTATATACAGTACAGACCAAAGGTTTGGACACACCTTCTCATTCAAAGAGTTTTCTTTATTTTCATGACTATGAACATTTTAGATTCACACTGAAGGCATCAAAACTATGAATTAACACATGTGGAATTATATACTTAACAAAAAAGTGTGAAACTACTGAAAATATGTCATATTCTAGGTTCTTCAAAGTAGCCGCCTTTTGCTTTGATTACTGCTGTGCAAACTCTTGGCATTCTCTTGATGAGCTTCAAGAGGTAGTCACCTGAAATGGTATTCACTTCACAGGTGTGCCCTGTCAGGTTTAATAAGTGGGATTTCTTGCCTTATAAATGGGGTTGGGACCATCAGTTGTGTTGTGCAGAAGTCAGGTGGACACACAGCTGATAGTCTTACTGAATAGACTGTTAGAATTTGTATTATGGCAAGAAAAAAGCAGCTAAGTAAAGAAAAATGAGTGGCCATCATTACTTTAAGAAATTAAGGTGAGTCAGTCCGAAAAATTGGGAAAACTTTGAAAGTGTCCCGAAGTGCAGTCACAAAAACCATCAAGCACTACAAAGAAACTGGCTCACATGAGGACCGCCCCAGGAAAGGAAGACCAAGAGTCACCTCTGCTGCGGAGGATAAGTTCATCCAAGTCACCAGCCTCAGAAATCACAGGTTAACAGCAGCTCAGATTAGAGACCAGGTCAATTCCACACAGAGTTCTGGGAGCAGACACATCCCTAGAACAATTGTGAAGAGGAGTCTGTGTGAATCAGGCCTTCGTGGTAGAATAGCTGCTAGGAAACCACTGCTAAGGACAGGCAACAAGCAGAAGATTTTCTCTCTGCCAAACAAATCAGGACAGGGCAGGCCTATAAATTAATTAATAAATAAATAAAACATACAAAGGTTAACATTTCTTACATTGGAAACTTCTACTTTTTCTATTTGTCTCTTCAGAGAAAATGAATTGGCTGAGTACTGATTGAGAGTTTTGGGTCAGATGCTGTTTGTGATTCTAGGAATCAAGTACAACTAGGCTTACCACAGAAAGCATAGCTAAGAAGGATATATCTTCTGACCTCAGCTCACACCACCAGAGATGCAGACAAAGACAGAATTTTTATCATATACACTCCCTCTGTTTCCCGCAGACATATACACACAAGCACAGATTATATCCAGTCCTAAGAAAATCTATGAGAATGTTTGCACATTTTCTAATCTTTTACATGCTATCTGCCTTGTTCACATTTTAACTAGATAAAGAATGTTATCAATGCGATCTAGCTCCCTGGGATACTGATTCACTAGCACCCACCTTCACCCATACAAAGACATATAGATAAATTTAAAAAATCAGAAATGACAATGGAAGTCCACCCAAATCTATAAAATACCAACAAAAGATGGATATTACAGGATTTTTCCTACTTAGAAACTTTTAAAACTGTAAGTTTCAAGATTTTTTTTCTGCTGTGGTCTGATGAAAATGTGGCCATGATGAAACCAAAGCTACAGGCTAAGCAAATTTCTTTGCTTAGTATGAAGCTTCAAATCTCAGACTATGTACACACAACCAAGGAGATTTATTTTTTACAATGTTATTTTATTCCTTTCTGTTCTCAAAAAGAAAATTGCATCAACTCCAGCACCAGTTACATATAGTATAAGCTCAGTCTACATAAAAATGCACAGACACAATTGAAGTACAGTCAGAAGCATGCTATTGCAAAGGAGATAATGGCATGTATTTTGACATCAAAGCACACATATGCTGATACACAATGCAGCATCTCTCTGCCAGTACTTTGCTTTTCATGTCTATGTATAACAGTCACGGTTAGACTAAGTAAAATGCCCACCCTAGCTAAAAATATATTTTTAAAAAAAATCAGTTTTGGTGGTAAATAACTGCTGCTATATGGCTAATACATGCAAGAAACAGTGTATGAGTGACTACACCCTTAATTATTCTAAATGTGTTCATGTAGACTAAACTTGAGTAAAAAAAAAAACACCTGTATTGATAATTTCCCTTCCTTTTGTGCTTTTGTAAATGAATGAATGAATGAATGAATGAATGAATGAATGAATGAATGAATGAATGAATGAATGAATGAATGAATGAAAATGCAACACATTGACCAGATGTAAATGAGTATTCTGCTATGTGATGGAATTTGTCATAAAGTCAAGTTGGCCTTGGAAATCAATCAGATTCAGCCAGGATCTTTGGATCTTTGTGACCGTACTCAGGATCAGAAATCATCACATGGACAGCGCCACCTCTCAACCAGTCAGTGCACTCTGAAAATGGAATGGAATAAAATAAGTCAGTCTATCTTTGAATAACATCTGAGAAGCTTCTTCAATGATAATTTAGCAAAACCAAAATCTTACTTTGCATAAAAAAATGATTTCTAAAGTTTAGTCTTTTGGCTGTTTTTTAGATGTGGAACTAATGTGTGTGTGTGTTAATTCATCTGATTAATGATTGACTCAATGTTTATTCTTAAAAAGAGACAATGGCACATGGTACTTGACAAACTGCCTTATAAAGTGTCTGTACAGTCCTATTAGTTCCATTGATATTCAATAAACCATTTTTGTAGACTGATTAAAACCATGGTTCCACTAAAACACTTAATATAACATTATGGAGGTTGGATACTAAGAGAAAATAACTCTTTAAGAGGCCCTGGGTATGTTGAACTCACTTTATAGGCCTCAGGTCTCTGATTGTTTCTCAAGTGTTTTGTTTCTGTCATTTTACTTCCTCTGTTTAAATTCAGCTGTCTTTGTTATTGTTTCCTAGTTTTTCTTGTTTACTAGTTTATCTTTTTAAAAAGTTCTTTATCCCTTTAAGTCCACCCATTAAACATTTTACCATAATATTTTGAATATTTAGGCATCATTTGAACATTGAGTTTTGCTTTCTACAGTCTGTTTACTTCTTGACCTTTTAGCTTTGTGGTATGTGCTTAGATCCACAAACCTTAAAAAAAAGAAGTGACAAATAAGGAGAGAGTAACTAGTTATAACATAAACTTGTATTTTTTCCTTTTGTACTTTAAAACATGAAAATAGTTATTTATTAATGTTTGCACTCCGGCTTGTTATCTGTACCAGCTTAATCCCATTCAGGCTTGTGGGCGTGGTGGGTTCTGGTGCTTTTTTCAACAGTCAATGGATGAGAAGCAATGTATACCCTGGACAGGTCACCAGTCTACTGCAGAGTTCTTCACACATAGAAAGCCCTAAAACCAGAATATTTATTCTCAAACAAATCCTTCATTAAATTCTGGTTGAAACCACCGACAGGTGAACAGAAATGATGCAGGATTTATTTGGGGGAACCATGGGTCGAAGTGTTCAAGTGCTGGTCACATGACACATCAAATTAGTTAAGATTTACATGGACTCAATTTTAAGTGGCTGTATTTGGATAAAACTTGAACTAAAAAATCTGATTAATTGCACTGTTACGTATGTATTATTACTTTCTTTTTCTTATCCTATTTATTCTTCTTTTGGATCACATCAGACAATTACTTTGTTCACACTTTTTTCTGGGTTTACTGGTAATGTAGGTTTTTAACCCTGGCCTGAAAATGGAAATTGCAAATTTGATTGAACATGTGTTTTAATGGTTAAAAACTGTCTCACATTAATTAACCATTAAAACAATGATGTTCAATCAAATGTGCAAATTCCATTTTTCAAATTTCCATTTGATCAGATTTTCCCGCCAAGGTTACATTGTTTTTAATGGATTGCTCAAAAACTGTCACACATTAAATTAGCAATAAATTTAATACAATGTAACCTTGGCCATCACAGAGTCAGTGTCCATTCTGTTATCAAACAACATTGATAAAGAAGTAGCACTAACAGCCTAATAAATGTTTGAGACTGGGAAATACATATTTGCATCTAAAATTCACCTATAGATCCTGATCTATAGGTGAATCTATAGATTCTAGACTCAAGTACCATTTGGATCTTTTTGTTAAGCTTAAACTGTAGGTATTTGTCCTTGTAGTCTCAGTTTTCCACTAAACCCCAAGAACCACATGATATTGACAAAAAAGTAAGTCACCAACAGTCTAATAAATGTTGGAAACTGGGACATATTTCTCTCTTGTAAGAAATCCACATGCTTCTGTCTGCAATCAATGGTTTATCAAGACTTTAAACAAATGATTTTGATTGTGCTTTCAGAAGGGCAATGTAACTAACATTGAACCTGCTTTATAGCCTCTTTTATAACATCAGGGTGGCAAACTGGTATTTAGAAATGTGTCTGCAGAGAGTGTACGACCTACTTTCTCTAAATGGACCCTGATTCTGGCAGCTGGTATTTGATGCCTTCAATGAGTCCTTGAATCAGAGCTGAGCTGTAGATATTTTCAAAATTGATTGGAGGTGCTTGTCTGTCAGACTATAATTTGTTGAAATTCACTGAAGGCAGCCTTTGAAATGAGTCTATCCTCTTAGGGTCAGCCTGAAAGCAGGGCTGTTTTTCTCAGCGTAACAAAAACCTCACATTGGTGTACGGCTGTGATTTTTTTCTCTGTCTTTCATTTCTGACAATATTGTATATTGCTCTACATTGTAACTGTAAATTGTCATTGTCATACAGCGCCACCAACAAAAGGGTCCAGAATCAATCATCTGGCAGTGAAAAACATTTCACATCCACACAAATGCAGTCCTAAAAAAATATTTCAGGGGGCTACAAAAGATCAATCTGAGTGGAACTTTTAGATTAACTTAAAGGAGAACGCCCGTTTTTTGCAATTGGGGCCTTATTTATTCTGTGAGATGTGTTTTACTCGTCATCAGTGGTACTTTTTTGCGATTCGGATTCGTCTCGGAGATTTTTGATTCACACGGCAAACACGTAAACGCCAATAAACGAGAGTCGGTTGGGCCTGCGTTCGCCGACCCTAAATCGGTTTAAAATCAGTTCAAATCCGTTATTTTTTTAATCTGGCCATTTAGATACTCTATTGTTTTTTCTGTTCCAGTGCCATTTTGAATCCTGCGCTCATAGAAATGATAAACAAAGGAAGCTAAGCCACTGCACCAATAGAATGGGCGCGCGGAGAGATGACGTCACTCTCCCGTCACTGTAAAAAATATCATTTCTATGAGCGCAGGATTCAAGATGGCACTGGAACGGAATAAACAATAGAGTATCTAAATGGCCAGATTAAAAAAATAACGGATTTGAACTGATTTTAAACCGATTTAGGGTCGGCGAACGCAGGCCCAACCGACTCTCGTTTATTGGCGTTTACGTGTTTGCCGTGTGAATCAAAAATCTCCGAGACGAATCCGAATCGCAAAAAAGTACCACTGATGACGAGTAAAACACATCTCACAGAATAAATAAGGCCCCAATTGCAAAAAACGGGCGTTCTCCTTTAAGTCCAGTTTTCTAGATGTTGAAAGTTTTATGCAAATATATGTCAGAAACAGCACCTTTAAAAGCCTGCAACAGTCACCCAAAGACTGCAAACACATCTATTATACATACAAGTAAGCATGGGCTTTAAAGCCAGACAGGGGTGTAGCTTTTTTGCGAATACAGGTGTAGTGGCTTATATGAAAACTACAACAGCAACAATTGCATCAAGACAAATGTTTTGCATATTTTAAATATTAGATTTCTCACACTATAAAGAATTCTTAAAATTAAGAATAGACAAACTTTTCCAAATTGTTAAACATAGAGCAATTGTTTTAATAATTTAGATCTGACAGCAGTTTACTCTTAATCTGATTTCTAACCTACTTTCCAGGTAACTTAATTGTAAATGCTATTACTACTATGTACTGCCCATTAAAACTAATTTGGTTTGCTTCAGTTCCTAAATTTTAATCTTATTAGTTGAAATTGATATCAGCATTAGTAATATATTGTCTTATAGCCGCTAACCAGTTTGGAAAGTCAAATAACAGAGTTCTCTAAACTTGGACCCAAACATTTTGGAGCTCAGCAGTGTGTCCAGTCATTGTTATTTCTCTCTGCTGAATATGAAAAGAGTTATCACTTTAATTAGCTAAAACATTACTGTTATTCCTTTCTCAGATCATCAATAATTAAATGCTACCATTGTTTAAAATTTATTGATAATTAGATATGTCAGTGGCCAAATGAGATTAGTTTGTGGCTCGGATGCAGCCCAGGGACCACCAGTTGATGACCAATGCTCTAAAATAATGCTTATTGTTTATGTGTCATGAAACTGAAATCCTAATTTCTTTACTGATCTATGCCATATTGAATTAAATTTTAAGTTTAAAAGTAGTGAATGTTTAGGCTTGGCATGCCTGATTTTATTTTATTTTTTTTACTTCTAAAGGCTTAAGAATTAGAAGACTGGAAGAGAACAGAAGGATCAGAATGAAAGCCATTTAGTAACTGAAAGTTTGTAGCACTGGCTGAACTTGAAATGCAGGCAACAGTCAATCTATAGAAAGATGCCTAATTAGACTAATAAAGAAAAATGTCTAATTTTGTTAGATTAGATTCATCGTCTGCCTAACTTCTTTATAGCTTCTGAGAAAATTTTACATCTACCCAGCCTATAATCCATTTTTTTTTCCTATCCTGCTCCACTTGGAAACATTGACAGCACATACTGTTGAGGTCTCTGGACAATCTAGTGTAGATGGTGCAGAGAGCATGAAGTCCAACAATGCTGAACGATGGACTTTTACCTGGAATGCTGATGAGCCATGATTCCTTCAACAGAGATGAAAACCCACAAAGAAAATAAACATTAAACGTATTTGATAGATATTTTTCACACATTCCTTCTACTTCATTTAATTTATAAATGTGAACAAGACACACTGCTATTTTTTATTCAAATGCAACACGTAACATGACATCACTATGTTTATAAAATGACATACATGCCAAGTACTGGTATATGTGCATTTTTAAAATACTCATTAACAGGCATCACATGATTTTAAAGAGGCCATTTCCTACAAATGTCCTGAGTTTGTGGTTATTTCTTAAGTATTAACATGTAATATGAAACATTTTCTATCTAAAAAACGTTAGGAAACACTGACTAACAGACCTTTCAATCTGTCTGCGTGAAGATTTGTCCGGCTTTGGCTGCAACTCATTAATATTCATTATTCTAATTCGCTTTACTCAGATTGGCTAACAAACTAGCCTATGGTAGCATAGCTTTGTGTTTCATTCCCCGCAGCTTTTAGCCAGCAGCACGCAAGGCGTGGTCTCAACTGCTGGGGCTGATGAATACTAATGAGCAAATGAGTTGTGACGTAACAAATACAGGCTGTTCGGACTCGGGAGAACTCGGGTGTTATCACCACTTGTGTAGTTTGAGAGATAAAAACAAAGTTGTTGACCTGTTTTCACACCCACTATGAAGGTAAGAACACCTGTGGAGCTAAAATATTCAACAGAAACCTCAGAAAAACTGTATTTAATGGAATGGCCTTGTTAATATACTGTGTAATGTTTTACAGAATACCCATTCATTCATTAAAATGTTAGTTCAGAGTGAAAATATACAATGTTGCATTGGCTATATTTATTTCAATTACTCATGGGAATTTCATTAAAAAGTTATAGAAAAATGTTTGGGCCCCAACTGGGAGTGCAATTTGACATGGCAAATGTAGACTGCACCAGTATAGTGCACCATGCTTCACATGTTTTTTAATGCTGTCAAGGGCATTTTGTTTATCACTTTATTTGTTTTTTGACTCTTGATACACTTGGCACCATAATGCTATTCTAAATTATATGAAAAATGGAAGTGTTCTTTATGTATGTTGCATGTATGTCCATTTCCTATAAAAAAAAGCCTGTATAATTTTGTTTTTGTTCTTTTTTTTTGCTTTTTGGGAGTTTTAAAAAATCCATGTTCCTGAAACTGAACAAATGTGCCTTGGAGAACATAATGCTAAATGTAAACTTTGCCTTACACTGAAAAAACATAAATGTCACATAGTAGAAATATGTACAGAAATTGATTTGGGAGCATTAATCAATTTTTTTTGAAGCTCATTGTTTTTAATTGGCCATGTTGGTAATGTATTCATCATATAATTACCTAGAACTGACCTTAAACTAGTTGCTGGAGATGGTGCTTGTAATAACAGGAAGGCATTGGAACTACTATAATGAAACAAAACTTTTGGAAACAACTTCTGTTTTAGATTCTAAGGAGCAGCAGAATGCTGCAAGTTTCAGAACATTACATGAGAAATGTTTTTAGAAGTGGAAACGAGTCACTTTTTGACATGCAGACTGAATAGTCTAACAGCAGTATTTGTTAGGAAGAGAAAGGACAGACATCTAGCATGTGTAGCTTGTTGAGGCAGTCAGGGCATTTTCCAGAAGACAGTCTATCTCATTCCCAAGTCACATTGTCACATATAAACTTTGAGAAGTCCACACTGCATCTATTGTTTTTTTTGTTTGGTTTTTTGTTCTATAAGGTATAGAGACTGTTATGCAGCTGTATTTCTTGAAACAGAAGGTCAGTTTTAAAAGGTTTTCATTAATGAAAAGGTCAGTGCTTTCAGGTGTGAAGCACTACCACAGCAGAAATAGAAAAGTCAAAATCACCGGAATTTAAAAGAAAAAAAAGGTTGTGATTGTGTTTTATGGATTATGTGTCTTTGTGGAAATTAATTATGGCAGACTTGCGTTCTTAGAATACGCGAAAGTCCTCAACACAATATCTAAAGACAATATTTGCCCTTGCATTTTTTGCAACGATACCTTTTTTCTCATTTCCTCCATTTCCATAATGTCTGATAAATTTGTGTTTATATGTATGTTCTCCACATCCCGTTTGTAAGGGCTGTTCCCTCCATTACCCTGAGTGGTGGCTAGGGGGTGCACTGTGGACACGGTGTGTGTATGGTTGAGAGAAGGGGGGTAAGAGAGAGTGTGTCTATGTGTGTGTCTCCGTAATGTATTTCTGCCTGTGGCTGGGCTGGTCACATGGGGAGAGCAGCCTGTTTAAAACAACCTCGGCTCCCTCAGTCAGAGCATTGCAAGACACAGAGACAGACACAGACGTTCGTTCTCCTTCTCCACACGTATACTCACACATGCTCCTGCACGCAGAAGGCAACTTTCCTCCATCGGACTGACACAGCACACACGCCGGGATAGACACACTGCCCTTCTACTTTGGAGAAGAAGTCAAGGAGTGACAGATCACTATACAGAAACAGAAAAGGAAAAAAAAATCAATTCCCAGTGAGTAGTTGATTTTGATGATCATATTTTAATTTACAGGTTTTTCCTTTCGTTTCTTTTCTTCTTCTTTTTTTTTTTTAATCTGGACTTTGCTGCTCTCCGGCACTCTGTGACCAGGACCTGATAGAGACTGTGAAAGGAAAAGAGAGTTGGATGGAAGAGAATGTGAGCGTAAACAAGAGAGATGGATAGTCAAAAACAAAAGAAAGGTGAAGGAACAGAGAAGAGATGTAGTGCTGGTGCAACACTGGACAAGCTCTTCCATCAGTTTCTCCCTCTGTCTTTCAGATCTAATAATGTTAATTAGCAGCGTGTACTTGGAATGAGAGGAATGTCATTGCATGGAGCTGGAGTAGCAATTGCTTCGGACTCTCGTGCTTCCTTGTGTGTCTGTGCATGTCTTCTCAGTCTTTTTTTAAGGGGGAGATATGCCGGCTTCAGTGTGGTTGTCACATATTATGATGTTTAGCTGATTTACCGAGACACAAGTTGTTTTTGCTGTGATTAATAGAAACCTATTGATATGCAAATGGAATTGGACAGAATTGAAAAATGCACTCCGAGGATATGAGTGATGCTTTTGAGAAGAGGGTACATTCGTTTTGCTTTTTCTTTTTACTATTTTTTTTCACAGAACATTTTATGTATTTGTCTGTCCCTCTCTATCTCAGGCTATTTTATTTTTTTCCCTATTCTTTCCTCCCGTACTGCTGTTTTTGCTGCTGTCACTAATCTTTCTTTGACAAGAGTCCCAATTCTCACTACCTTTTCTTGTCTCAAACTCCTCGCTTTCTGTCAACCCCACGCTGTTACATGCTGTTAAGCTCGGTGGATTCTACAGCTGAGCAGAAACGGAAAGGATCACAGAGTTTTGAGGAGGGCAAGAGGGGAGGGAAAGGGAGAAGAAAGAGAGAGGAATGACAGAGAAAGTGGAAAGAGGGGAGGGTTAGGGCGGGGGCATTGAAAAGGCTGACACTGGCTTGGATAATTAGCCCAGGGAGTCCATCCTGGGGTGCTATTCTGAGAGGAGCTTTGGCCCCTGGGCTCTGGGCGCTGGGTCACGGGATGCCTTGACCCTTCCAGTCGACAGCTAGGCATGGGAGCCATTATCACAGCCTGATTGATTAGCAGTGAGCGGAAATCCCTTTTCACTTTACTCCTTGGGTAAAAAAAAGACGAGGGGTTTTTGTGCTTTTGCTGCTGCTGGTTTAGTTATCTGTCTGCCTAAAAGTTCAAATCTCTGAGTTATGTCTGTATAATAATTTCTTCACAGTGATGTTGTGGGACTTCTTCATTTACCTATCTGATCTGCTTGTGTTTCACACATTTGTTGCTTTTTGCTTCTATCAGCTGTGCACCTGCAGAGATTTGTTAGCGAGGTATTAGGAGGATTTTTGAAGTTAATAGAGAAAAATAGAGTAAAATCAAGAGATGGGGGACAGAAAAGTGAAAATAAATTTTGATAAAAGAGTAGAGTCTGTGAGATATAATTGGGTAGATATTAGCTCATACATGAGCACCAACTTTTTGGTAAGTCTATGTATGTGTTTATGTATGTACCTTTTTTGATTTTTGCAGTCCCATCTCACTAGTTCTCACCAGTTTTGCTCTCCTCAACATAACCCCCACCTGTTCTCCTCCTCCTCCTCCTCCTCAGACTGAGAGTTTAGTAGGTGTTTAGCCTAGCTCATGTCTGATCAAAGCAGTGTGTGTCAGACTGGGCTTAGCTCAGGCACTCCTAATGGAGCACCGTTTTCATGCCTAGTTGGTGGTGGAGTGGGAGGGATTGATAGGTGGGGTGGGGTGTGGGTTAGGGGGGCGCTGGGATTGGTGGCAAAGAGAAAGGCTGACAAAAAGTTGAAGGGAGGGGGCGAGACAGCCAGCCAACCAGACAGATGGGCAGAAAAAGGGGACAACAAAGAATGACACAGGATAGAAGATTATAGAGGATGTACCAATAGATGATAATGAAGGTAAAACATACTATGAATAGATAAAAACATAAATAAACAAACTTATAGAGTGGAAAAAAAGAATATTAAAGATGGACAAAAATACCTTAATAATACTTTTGGTCTTTTTGGAACGAACCACCATCAATAAGTTCACACGGGTTGATTTTCAACTGAAAGTAAGACCAAATAGGATGAGACAGGTGTGTGCTTGTGGTTGTGTGAAATTTCCTGAGAGAGAGAGATCTGCTTGTGGGTGAATGGTGAGCATCTGTGTACCCATATGTTGTATGCTGAGTACCACACAAACATGTCTGTAAACTGTATATAGATTATGTACAGGCCACAAAAAGAGTTCCAGATGTTTGGACATGTATTCCAAAATTTAATACTTTATTTGAGAAGTATGAAAATGATTTTGTTAACTTATTAAACCTTACACCCAAATACTAGTGACAGGGAGTTTAAGAAGTTAAATTGCCAGAAGTCACCATTTGTGTTAGAGATAAATTTCTAACAGTTCCACAAATGTGACTTTGATAAATGAAAGCATCAATAAGGTCCTGTTCTCTGAAGAAAGACAGAAAACTCAGTTTAGCTTTTATTTTATTGTGTGTTTAATTTTTCTGCAAGTACTCACATATTTGGTCCAGAGTGAAGAATCAAATGATTCCCGACAGATGAGAAAAGTTTTATGGAATTGTATGTATGTCACGGGAGAAAGATGACTTCACATGCAATGATGTTGGTTCTACAGGCTGAACTTGAAACATGCAGAGACAGATCATGGGATGGAGAACTTTGCTGGTTAGACGGATAGAAAAATTGTGTTTCAAAATATTCTCTACCTTGAATTGAAATGATATATGTCCTAAAAAGTGGGAGATGATATTTAAAAAAAAACTTTGTAGGCATGATTAAATGTGTTTACATATCAGAAACAACTGTGCTTTTCATACTTTTCTACTTTTTTCCCCTCTGTTTTCTTCCTTTGTCATTCTTCTGCATGTCATTCTCCTGTCATATATTTTTTCTCTCTTTTCCTTCAACTTATAACATTCCTTCAATATCTTTTTTTTTTCTGTTCACTTTCCCTGCTCTGCTCACCATCTCACACCATAATTGATGCCTCACCCTGTTTTTTTTTTTCCCTTGATCCCTTTTTTCACTCCCCATCCTATTCTCTCAGATCTACTTCTACACACTTTTGTATTCTCTTTGTCTCTACTCCTCCATCCCCACTTTGTAATGCAGATGTTTATGCTTCTCACAGAAGAAAGGTAAGGTAAAACTAGGATAATATTTCCCCTAACATACTTACTGCCTGGGTAAACATCCGCCAACAGATGTCCGAGCAGGTCTGATCAGAGCAGGACATGAGGGGGCTGTGATTCAGTGATGTTACAAAAAGAAAAAGCAACAAAGTGGAAGCTGGGGAAATTCAGGGCTGGGAAATGGGGGATGCAAAGTACAATATATAAATAAATAAATATTCTCTTAAAGTTAATCACTTCATAAACAGCGTAAGATGGTGCAGATAAGATGGTGCAGCAATAAGTAAAACTAAATGATAAAACATGTGCTTGATTGTATTATGTAATGAAAATGTTAAAAGTGCATATTATTTGATTAACTGATTTAATTGTTTTAGTTTTCTTTTTTTTAGTGACTGACTGTCATTTCAATAAGTTTGAATGTGTGACTCTAGATAGTGAAAAATAGGAAACGATGACTTGTGTAGTGGAAGTTTTCATTGTCTTCAATATATATTTAATCTGTGCATTTTAATTGATTCAAAATAGAAGAGAATGTTCTGATACTACAAGTCTTTTAAGCCTTAATCCAACCAGAAAATTGCAAGAAAAGTAAACTCATGGGATTTATTTTGTTTGCCTAACTGTCATAAAATGCAGTGTATTAATTTGGTATCTTTGAAGCAGTCAATCAAGCAATCTCACTCGATTTTGTGAAAATATTGGGGAGGGAAGGTCCATCAAATTAAACAGATGGAGGAGTTTATACTAGATCACTGGTTGATGTGGTTTGGGTGGTAAAGTAATTCAAATGACTGTCATCCTTGATTAGCCAATTCTTACTCAGTCTGACCAAAATGTTCGACACTTCATTTCATTTTAAAGTTCATGTCATTAATTACTGTTTATGTTAATTCAGTACTTTGTAAAATTTAAGTACATAAAACCAATTGGTTTTAGCATTTAAAACAAAGTTTGGGAAGTCAACATTTATTTCCTCTAAATAGATCTTGAAATGAAGTCTGCACGGAAGTGTAAAGTTTTTTCTATGTTACTGGGTTACGAGTGGAACCCTATTTATAGATGCTTTAAAAAGTAGAGCAGGGTGTCATAAAACATGCACAATATATGTCAATCTGCTTGGATAGTGAGTTTATTCGCCACTTATCTTTGCTATGTACTTTTATCTAACTGCACCTAAAGTTCTGAAAATATGCCAAGACATTTTAATGAGCATATTTTTGTGTACAAACACACAGCAGTCATTTTCACATGCCTCTGTAGAAACAAATGCAAGATAGAGCTTTGTATGCAACGAGCCTCCAAACAGTAAGGAAGACATTAAAAAGCAGCGTACCTCTCCAGCAAGGTTCAGCTCCCACGCTTTCTGTGTCTATCCTCTTTCACTTTAGTCAGATATGCCACTTGCTGTTTGCTTTTATCTAACTGCACCTAAAGGTGTGAAAATATGACAAGATTTGTTCAAATCTGGCCCCAATTAAGCCTCCTTAAAGTTAAAGATTTTTGTGACTGTTTTCTCTGCATCCTCTGCTAGAAGAAGTGACTCACAGGGAGAATTTATGTGTAATTATCTTGGTAATCTGCAAGAGCCTTTGAAACTTTTTTTAGTTCTTAATATAGTGAAAACAAGCTCATAAGCCTTTCTCTAATGTCATAACTCATGACTTAACCTCTAAATTATGGACAAAGTTTTTTTTTAATGAATGGCGTTGGCTGTTTTTGGTTTAAAAACAAATTTGCTTGTGTGTGAATAGACATTTTCTTGGAGTTAAAAAACAAAACAAAAAAACTTTATATTTAAGCTCTGTCTGTCTGTATCTGCTTGGTCTTTTCACTGGTGAAGAGTTATTGTTTTCTAACATGCCTGCTACAGGGTTAATGTGTGTATTTATGTCTGTACATCTACTTCTGTATATGTTCTTGGATCTGTAATGTTGCTTTGCAACATTAAGGTCTTGGCTACAGACTTTCTAGAGACCTTTCTGTACGGAGTTTGTATGTTCTTCCCCTGCTTGAGTGGATTTTCTACAAAAAAATCTGGTTTCCTCACCCAGATGAAAATCATACACAACAGGTTAACCGTCAACTTCAAATTTGCACTAGCTGTTCATGAACAACTGGTGGCGCTGTGATGAACTGGCAAGTTGTCCAGAGTGAAACCTTCTACTCACCCAATGGCCACTTGAAATAAGCCCCATTGCCTCAACAATCCTTCACAAGAACAAGCGAGTATAAACAATGGATGGATGGGTGGATTTTATGCAGATTTTATTAGCATGCCATGTGCAATCTGACACAACTTCTCACCTACATTTGCATATAAAAGAGACCCTCAGTTATGTTTTCATTTTGGCACATAACTGCAGCGTATTCAGTGTAACATAAATATTTTATTTGACTGATGTGCATGACATTCATGCTGTACATATGTCTTGGGGATGAGCAGATCAGACATTTCCTTAAGGCAATGATGCATTACAGCCCAGTATGTATGCAGTATAAAAATACATTATAGGAAAGAACCATTAGCCATTCTGGGGGCAGTAGCTTTGTGATGTGTAATCCTTCTTCTGGCCATCTACTAATGTGCCTGCACTGTAAGTTAGCCAACTGCTCAGTATGGTGTTGGTGCTCTAACACACTGATTAGAAACATTAGACACCTAAAGCAAATGTTGCAAATGTTCTTCTGGAGAATTTTCTGTAAACAACATCAGACTTAAGTCCTCATGAGGAGGTATTGGTCTCACTCAGTACTTTACTTCCAGGAGCTTTAAAATTGCATCAAAACGGTTTATGGTTACTACAGTACTGCATCTTTCATGTGGCATTGTAAACTAATGCTAAAAATGAATAAAAAGGTAAACAACAACAATGGAATGGACAACTTAGACTGATAGCAGATAAAAACTTGAATTCTATTGGGATCTTAAGCAGACACACCTCTACTCCAAAATATAAATGTTGTCTCTTAGCTAAAATTATATGTATGCTATTTTAACTCTTTCTGTCATCAAGCCAACCATCCATTTTTCCATCCTCCGTTGATTCCTCCCAGGGTTGCAGGGAGTTGGTACTTATCTCTTGGGATCACTGGGTGAGAGGCAAGCATCAATCAGGGAAGGTCATCAGTCCATCACAAGGCCACATAAAGACAAACAAGCATTTACTCTAACACTAACACATAGAAAATAATTTAGAGTCACGAATAATCATAACATACATGTTTTTGGAATGTGGAAGGGGATCCGAAAAGCTTAGAGAAAATTCCTGCATACATGGAGCAAACATGTAAATTCCATGCAACTCTGCTGGGAGTCAAACCTACAAACTTACTGTTGTAGCTCACTGTCAAAAACTAGTCAAATTAAATATACTGTATTAGTATTACTTATACAATCAAAAATGTTGTAAACAGAAGATCTACTTAGAATCCAAACTAATGTGACAGAGTTACTATTGGCCAGACTGTAAACTGTCTTTCCCTGACCCTGAGATATGTTGACTCTTTTAAAAAAAAGCAATTAGAAATTAATCAACTAAAAACTAGCCTTTATGTAAATACTTGTGTTTTATGTTTTTTTTTTTTTTCCTGTTCTTTTGTCTTAAATGTTTCATTGTTGTTTTATTTTTGCTTTTACTTGTTTCATTGTACAACACTTTGTGATTTTCATCTTGAAAGGTGTGTATAAATAAATTAACCTTTTCATATGCTCAGTTGCTCTTGGCAAGACTGACTTGTTTAAAGACATGTACAATGCTTTATTTAAAGGGGACAGTTTATATTGGATTTTCCTTTATTTATTACTGTGCACAGCTTGAGTTTTGTGATGGCTCTGACATTTGTTTGAAGTAGATTTTGTGTAATTACTCAACCAACATGGGCTTCATTGTACTTTACTGTCATTTCTGTATGAGTTAGCATTATTTGTTGTTCACCACTGGCATTTATTTCTAGTTATCAATAAAGCAGTACTATGATTCGTGACCAATCTACAAGAAATTTATCAGTCATTGTAGATGGGGCCTTTACTGTATACGACACTCATAAATCATATCCAAGCATCAGTATGAAGGGCAATGCAAAGGTAAAAGAAAGATGAAATGTTGCCTGTTTTCTGCTTCCAAACACAAGGTGGTAATTGAGTTGGGTGAATAAGTGGACTTGAGAGGTAGGCTAATAACTCAAGAAGTGTGACAGGGAGAGGTCAGCTGTGGCTAACATCAGGCTGTGGTCACTTCTTGAGGGAAACAAGAGGTCAAGGAAATTGACCAGAAAAGAAAAGGGTTTTGCACCATACAAGATGCTCATTCATTGAGACGTAAAATACAGCCACTGATGACCAGGCTGCTAGGTGTTAGGTCAAGGCATAGCTAACAATATTGATGATTTCTTAAGTGATATAAAGTCAGGAGAACTGAAATTAGAACTCAACACTTAAAAAAAAGAAGACTACAAAGTTGAGTGTATTCAAATAAACACAACCCCACCCCCCTCAGTTTTGGAAGACAGAAAGTAGCCTGGATTAGTGAGGTATAAATGGAAATAGCACGGTGCAGCAGAGAGGATGCTAGAAAGGAAGTGGATGGCCATGGCAAAGGCTTACAGTTGATATGATTGTGGTCAAACATAGAAGAGGAGGACAAAAAGCCATAAGAGGGGCTTTGACTATAAGTGAGAAAATGAGATGTTTAATAGGTAGAAGAAGAATGGTGGAAATGAAAAAGGAAGCATAGGAGCACTAAGGAGGCTAACACTATTATGGCCACTCCTGTGATTGAGGTCAGAAGAGGAGAGTAGGTGCAAAGATTTGAGAAATAAAAAGGGACATGGAGAATGAATCAAGATTTGAGGTAAATCTTTCAGTGGTAATTGCACGTAAGACAAATAAAATTACAGCTCGAGCAGAGACTGTGTAAAGTTGTGAGGAGTGATGAGTAAACGGTGACCCCCACCTTTTTTAAGTTATGCAATTCAAACAAATTTAGAGCTGCCAAGCAACTTAAAGAGTTTTTTCACCTGTTACATGTATTCAGGCCTGTTTTCCTAATGCTGAAACACTGTCTTTCTCATTTATTTTAATGTTTATTTGCCTTTCACTCAAACTGAAACCTGCCATCACTACCACATGTGTAGAAAATATTCACCAGTCTGAGACTGTGGCACATTATTAATAATGCACTACATTAAAATCCATAAATTTTCCATCAATTGAAAAAAAAAAAAAAAGTCAGCATGAGGGCGCCTACTTTATAATAGCAATCATAATTTCATTCCTGGTTTAGGGATATTTCTAATATATTTATTTATCTCTGCTGTGAAATATTTATGAGTTGTTGAGAGGGTTAGGACTTTGCCTCCGGCAATGCTGGCTGCAAAGTAGCTGTGTGTCTATCAATGCAGATGTATGTCCATCCAATGTCTTTGTCCACTTTGCTGACGTTACCTATTGTTCATGTGTGTTACGTTTTATGTCCATCTTTGTCTCTATTTGTCTAAAGAAATTGGCTGCTTGGTGCACGCTTTTCTTCACAACCATGTATGTGAAGTAGTGAGTGTCTCTCTCAGAGTCGCAGGCTTTTAATCTACTATTAAAGCCTGATCCTTAAACACTAATCAATGTAGCTCTTTATATTTCGATTACTGTGCACAAGGACAAGATAAATAATAAAATATGACAGAGGGAGGTTGGTAGTGGCCACATGACACTGTAAAATCCAAAACATTACTAAAAAAACCCACAATATGCAGATGTTGATGTATTTTACCCTTCGTCTATCCTGTAGAAAATTTTCTTTCCATTTTCATCAGAAAAAAATGAGCAAAAAAAAAATAAAAGGTAAATAGCGTGTACTTGTGTTGCACATTTTCTAAGTCAGATTACCCCCAAATTGCTTCTACAGTTTCTCATTCACCCATTCACACATACACTCAGACATTTGGTGGTGATAAACTACACACATATTGTAGCCACAGCTGTCCTGGGAGACACTAACAGAGGTGAGGCTGCCAGGCATAGGCACCACAGGACCCTCTGACCACCACCAAACAGGCAGGGCAGGTGAAGTGTCTTACCCAAGGACACAATGACAAAGCGATCTTTTCTAGATGGAGTGGGGATTTGAACCAGTGACCCTATGGCTAACAGACAACCTGCTGCCTAGCTAAAAAGGCTTTTGCTTAAATTATTTTTTTATTATTATTAACTTTACCAATGCTTTTTATTTAAAGTACCTATAATATAAGTTTAATAAATAATAACATTATGAGACCAACATGTATGACCCTAGAGGAAATGATAAAATAAAATGACAATTTAGAATTAACATTAAATTTACCTGCATTTTCATTTTCTTTTATCCCCCCATTTTTGATTGAAGTAAAAGCAATCTTGACTAAAATCTCAAATTCTACTTTGAAAAAAACTGAGCAGAGTGCTGTTGGTTATTACTTCAAACTTGTGTTTTTTTTAGTAACTCAGGCATAAGAAGATACAAAAACACACAAAGGTGACCCGTGTCATGTGTCTTTACAATTACAAAGATTCATAGCGTGCATTTGATTTTTTTTTATTTTATTTCAAAAGATAATAGCCTGAGAGAACAGTGCATGAAAATCTGTTTGTCTTTTTTATAGCTCGTAATACAACCTAATGTCATTGGCCTCCCTCCCTGTCTTTCTTCTTTAGACGCAGCATTTCATGCACACCACATTGCATCATGTATTCCCTTTACATCACATTTAACTGGTGATATATTTACTGTAGCTTTCAGCTGTCAGGAGATAACACTTTCAGGCTATATGCAGTTGACAATGTGCTCTACCATCTTAAGGATGATTTACAGCAAATGATTGTAGTTCAGCGAAAACCCACAACTGGACCTACCTCCTTTTTTTAATTTAAACCAACTAAACTGACAGTATTTGTCTTTTCTTAGAGCCCACTTTATTAGCTATGTCTGCCTATGTACACGTCTCTCAGCCCCAATTAATTTAGTGTACTTAAGTAGCAGATTTGCCTTGGTCTGGGCCTGTCTTTGGAGTATACTTTATTACCGTTGTCTGGACAAACCCTCTCTAACACCCCACTCCCCACCCTGCACACAGTCACTTAACAGCACTCAGCCCACAGTATTTTCTCTACAGAAGCATATGTGTGTATTTTTTCTGTTCCACTGTGGTAGTTTATTAGCAATGTCTACTTTGATAGTTAGTGTGCATGCTTGATTATGGCTGAAAGAGAGTGGGCTGGGCGCTTGGCCTAAGAGGAAGTCTGCCTAATGGTATTAACAACATCCTTTATTGGACAGCCACTGCAGGCAGAGGATGGGAAAGTTGCAAAGGAAACAGGGAAAGCAGCTTGGAATGGGAAATGAAAGAGAAGGAGAGTTGGAAGTGGAAAAAAGGAAGTTAAATTTTAAAGTAAATCAAAGGAGTGGTGTGTGAAAGCGTAGGTATTTACCTTGACTTTGAAGCTTAGTGAAAATGGAACAGAAGCCAGGTGTGAAAATAAACAACATGAAATTGGGACAGATGGATACTTTTTGTTCAGGTGACCATACTTGTATATTTATGCACTGTCTCTTGACATATTTTGAATGCTTCCCTAAAAAAAACGAAATAAACTTTACTGTTGTTTGGTTATGGTGCCTGCTGGAGAGGAACGATAATTGTCAAAATGTTTAGATGATGACTTTTAAAAACCTTTTTATTAAATGAATTTGATGATAAAGCATTGTTTTATTTTCAAAAAAGTTGGACATAATTTCTTTAGGAATCATGTTTATGTAGAAGCTGAAATAAATAATGCTGTAAATGAAGAAATCTGTGGGTAGCTTCTCACAAAAAAATCCCTGAAGCAATTATTTTGATGAGTTGAAGCAAATTCCCAGTTTGATGTAAATGTACTAGTCAAACTGCCGGTAGGGGGTCAGATAGCAATAGAAGATTAAAGCTTCATTAAGACATTTGTAATTGAATATGACATCTAAAAGTAGGAGTGACAATGGTTTGACTGTCGTCAAAAATTGTGAAGTTATTTTTCATAACAACGTTCAAAGAAGATAGTGAACCGAGGGTGTTGAGCAGCTTGAGCCTCAAAAATGTTTTGAAGATTCACTGTAACTAGAAGTTAAACTACTAGAAAATTATTGGAAATGATTGAATATCTCATTGGCACTAACAATAATAATTAGAACTGATACTTTATTAATCATCTTGGAAAAAAAATATTTTGGTGTATCTGACCCCTGAGGAGCAATGGGCTGCAATTTGTACAGTGTCTGGGGGGCAATATTTGGGGCTCATTATTTGTGCCCAAGGATACTTTGATGTGTGGCCTTCCAGAGCTTTAGATTGAATGGCTCATCTCAAGATAAATGGACAACCTTTCCCTCTTGAGCCATGGCCACCCCAGCTATCACTGAATGTAAGTGGATCTTCTTGAAACCTTCAATAATGTGTGGAGATATGACAAAAAGCACTCCACATGCTCTTATCAAAAAGTGAAGGAATTTCTTGCATACAAATTTATGAAATAAAATAGTAATGAATTGCAAAAAGCTTAAGAAGAATAGCAATTACTCTAAAAGATGCAAGGAAGCTAGAGGTTTTTGTGTTGTTTCACAATCTTAGTTCATCTGTTTTTCCTTACAAAGCTTGATTTGTTTTTTTGGTTTTTTTCGGACAAAGATTGTCTGTCTCTTGAAAGAAAAAAGGTTATATAGTCTCAATACAATAGGAAATCTATATGTTTTTATTATATTATTATTTTATGTTATCCTCTTCCAGTGAACCTTGGTTTCATTTCTATCTAGTTAACCTGAACTCACACAAACTGGCACACACACAGACATGCACTGATAGCAAATGACAATGCGTTGATTGTTCAGCAGCCCCAAAACACATCCCCCACCAACACCTAGTGAAAGCTGTCACCTTGACAGGCCTCTCTCAACAACAAAAATATGTGAAGACTGGCAATTTCCTCTATTTACCTTGGCGAGATGCCTAAGATCCCATACCTATCCCAGATGTGTTAGTGTGAATGCATGGGGGCATGTTTATTTGTGTGTTTGTAGGCATAGTAGTCCCTGTACAAGTCTGAAGCAGTGCATTATTTGACTGCCGGAGTTCCTGAGCATGCCTATGTGTTTGGACTAGACAGACCCAAAAGAGACATTATCTGGCACTTTTCTGTGAGCACTGTCAACATCTCTTTGCACCTGTAGATATGGAGACAGAAAGCACACACCTAATAGTCATACTGTCCCATGTGTATGACAAGCTGGTGAACATACAAATAAACACAACAAAGGTACTACACACACTTTACAACTACATACTTTGTTAGATGTATTACAAATAGACAAATGCATACACTCAGCTGTGTCATGGTAGGTTATAATACAAACTTGCAAGTGCACACAGATTTAGCTGGAGTACGTGCATGCGTTGGTATGCCAAAATTAGGATTAGTCTTATCCAAAGATCTTCCCCTGGGAAAACCTGGAGGTAAAGTTAAAAAAAAAAGAAAGAAAAATACTCCTTATCTACATAGAATAATATTAAAAGTAAAGCACCCTTTTTCCAGGTTTTCATCTTTCAAGCTTGCTTCTTTCTACACATTTTATGTGTTAATACACCTTTCTATGCACATTTTGTGTGCTTGGTGTAAAAGAATTGTAAAACCGTCGTGACATGATTTTATTGCTAGATAAAATTCTTCAGCAAAAATGATACATGTACATTACTACAGCAGAAAAATCTGATATGAACGTTTTTTTCTAGAAAACATAAATAATTAGAAGGGGTTAGTTTGCAGATTCATGTAGCCCACAATGATGTCTTACAGAAAATGCATGTTGCTATAATTGAGTAACTCAGGCAAAACCAAAGAAACTGGACAGAGCATGTAAACTGGTCCCCCTAAGCTCCACAGTTCTCCAGCCAACAAATTGATGTGTAGTGGATAAAAAAATTGGTTCCAAACACCAGCTGAACACACCATCTGTTTCTCTGTAATTCTATTCTTTAGAGGGATACACATTTTATTTTATTTTTTTTTTATTTCCCTTGTCATTTAATGGGCATCATACCATTTTTATGCCACCATGCTCATTTGGTTTTTTCAGTAGTCTTAAAAGAGCTTCATGTTTTGTAGTTTTGTCAGTGTTACTTAGTTTATAATGCATCTTTTGCCGTCTCCTGTGCTTTTTTCTGAGCCCCTTTATAGAACTGATTGTTTTGCTGCTGCTTTTCCCAATACAGTAGTTGATGCCTTATTCTAATGAAAGTAACCTTGCCTAAAAATGCATCAAATTTCACGACACAAACTGCTTGATATACAGTAATTGCAAATATCTCAATTTTCATACAAATCACTTCATACAGATTGCAAAATAGTGTGTTAAAACCTTAGGTAATTATTGCCAACTGGTGTTTTCATTTTTTCCCCCTCTGGTAAAGCCATATTTGAGAACCAATGGACCCATCATAACAGAGCCTAGAGGCTCTAGTCATGCTATCATCTGCCTTCTTTTCTCCCAGATGCATCGTTTAAATGCTCCATCTGTGAATCTGATTGTGCTCTACAGCCACCTGCAGTGGTGTCACTGCTGACAGGCACAACCAGAACTAGCTTGAATGACTCTAGTTTCAGTAACATCATCTCATGTAGCGAATTAACTCTTTGTATCCGTTTCTACATTTGAAGCAATGACAGTTTCATTTTGTTGTACTCCTTGAGCAAAGTTGGAATGTTGTTAAAGTTAACTCTGTAAAAGTAAAGCAATATTTTATGATATTTTTTTTTTTTTGCAAATGTAGCATAATATGCTAAACTTTTCTGAAACTGACACCAAATCTTTTTGAGTTTTAGAACACTTGTGTACAAAAATGGGATTGTGCTGTGCATATGTGTGTGTTTTTGAGATAGGGGGATGAGTTTTGCATGTGAATGCACATTTTAGAAGGGAGTGGACTGGATTTCACTGCAAAGGCATGTTGAACAGTCCATCAATTTTCTGCCACACGTTCAGTTTTTCCTCCCCATGACAAATTCCTAGATTTCCTCACAACACATTCCTGATGTATTATTGGTCATGGGCATTATATGGTCCTGCACACGCTGATGGTCAGAGTCTGGGAAGTATCAAATTGCTCCTTTGCTTATGTGAAAAAGACAGAAAAAATAAATGGAACACTTTAAGATATTTGTTAGTTCATTTGCAAAAAAGTTAATGTATTGACTTCCTGTGTCATGTTTTTCTTTTCATTGTTCATGACAGAACCAGTTTATGATAGTAAATCACAAACAATAAATAGGACTTATGTTTATTGAATTACTTTTCTTTGTCATGGTTCAGCTTAACACTGCAACATTTTTGCCCAACCTAAACAACATGGATCATAATTGAAAACGGTATTGGCAGTTAGTAAAACTCAGTGACTGCCCCAAGTTATATGGAAATAAAACATACTGTACACAAAAGCAATCTACAAACATACAAGTAGCAAAAGATGCAAGTAAAATATAGTATAGCAACATAAAATCAATACAAAACAGAAGCCCCAGGACAAATCATGTAAAAAACATGTAAAGACCCAGTGTGCAAGCACACAAGGCCTTTAACTCAGAGGTAAATGCAGAAAAACAGAAGTAGCAGATGTTTTTGCACTGAATCATTGCACTCAAACATACCTTAGCATACATCTAATTGTGTATGCTTGAGATAATATCTCAGTTCCTACTATTATATGTATTGTTTATTATGTATTTATTTTTTAAACAAAAGAACATGATGAATTGTGACAGCAAACAATATTATTTTGGTCTTCTACTTTAAGTCACATAGAAATTATTTCAATCTTTTTTTTTCTATATATATATATAAAATACTAATTTGTGAATGACTGACTAAATATCTGTTCTCATACTGTGTTTTTTTTAAATATAGATTGATTTGATGGTTTGCATTTCTCACATGCAGTTTACTGAAGACACATGCATTGCATCTGTTTATATCTGCATTGATGTTCAGTCTGGTGTTTTTCTCAAATTTGAACAATGCAATACAATGTATCACTTTGGGTATTAGTATGCAAAGATTGCACTGATGTTTCCATTTAAACTTGTGTTTGACTATAATACAGTTAAAAGTCATCTTGGTTGTAGCTCAAAATGACACAATGTAGAAAAAAATATCCATATGAAACTTATCACAAGCAACCATATTCCTACATTACTTGAAACAATTTGTTTTAATTGCATACTTAGAAGTAATTTGGCCTCAAACATGTTTTTTTTTGTTTTGCATAAAATCTAATGAAATATGAGAATGCCCATTAACTGCAAAGATTATATAATAATAATCAGAAAATTGACTTGTCAAGACTGAAAAGCCTCTAAAATTGTAGTCATGCAGCGCATACTGTGGGTTTGTGTGTGGGGTAAGTATGTTGTAAAAAAAATATACATATATTCTTAGGAACTAAAGGTCTATAATGACCGGTTCTTATGGCTTTATGTCACACTCTCAGAGCAAAGTTTCTAAAGTTGTACTGTGGCCTCAGCATGCACTTTATCTTGCTGGAGGGATGTTAATTATTTTAAAATAATCCCACTTTGTCATCACTGTGGACTCAGTAGCAAAGTATGTGCGCACATTGCAGACATTCTGCTGAGTCAGAGATCATGAATAGTTTTTGCTCCAGCATAATTTCTCTGATAAATGGCTGTAAGTGAGGCTTTTCAGGGAACAACTGGATTGAATGAGCAGGAGTCTGAAACCCCTCCAATGATCACCACATCACGCCAGCTTTGACAATAGTGTCCATCAAAATGGACTCAAAAGTATCCTAATCTTAAGGGTATCATCAAATTCAATAACCCAGATCACCATGCATGACTAAATAAGCTTGACTATGGGACAAGCCACTCTTTGATCTGCACCTCCGTTTTATTATAATTTGTTTGACAAGCAAAAGGGTAAGACAATAGAAGTAAAGAAAAAAAGACATAATGCCTTTTTACACCCAGTTGACCCTGTTCATATATTAGACCACTTTCGTATCCAAGGTTTCAGTGATCCACCCGATGTGTACTATGTAATTTTTTTAGAGACATTTAAAGACATACAACTAGCCACCAAGGACCATAAATATCATTGGACTAAAATAATTAATTTTGTTTATTTGTTTGTTGCCATTTTCCAAAACCATTTCCTTTGTGCTTTTAGTTGGACTTGAGTTGGCTCTTACAATTTTTATATTTTTTGTTTGTTTGTGTTTTTGTTTTTTTTTATATTAAAGATACTTGTAATAGCTTTTATTTCAAATGAACATGAGGGATACTCATGGGGCAGCAACATTCCCATTAAGAATACTATCCCTAAGTAGTGCACACATACACATGAACTCAGAAAAGTACATTAGCTAAGCTGTCCCTGTCTACTGCAGCTTAGACAAATTGCCTTTAAATTGTACCACAATATGTTTTGGATGGCCTGCACTGCACTGTAAACCTAAACTAAATTATTTTTGCCATAGTTTCTCAGAGACAACCCAATTTGTGTCTATTTAGTAGTCGAATAAATTCAGTTTTATACACAAATGGCAGTACTTTACTTTCAATTTACCTGAATTATCATGAACTGGGATGGTTTTGGCTTTTCTTTTCTAATGTGGTAGTCCAATATATAAAGTTGGTCTTAATAGATTCTGAAGGCATAATGGACTACTGGGTAATGTTTTTCATGTTTATTGACTCAGAGCTTCCATTTTAATCCTATAACACAAAAACAAATGTGAGACTTTGACAACTATTTGAATTATTTAAGGAACTGGGCACACCTGTGGCACATATGGAAAATGGAGCACGTTCAGAAGGAATGCATTTTCAGTGTGGGTGTTAGAGAATCACATCAATCACGGCCAATCAAATAAGCTCTTTTAATTTCCTTTCAAAGCAATAGAATCTCTGCATGAGACACTGACTGATTTATTGTAGAGTTTAGGCTGCTGTTCTGAAAAGGAAAACAAGGCTGACTAGACTGGATCCTATTGTCTTGGAGCTGCAGATGTATACTGTATATCTGGCACTGTAAGTGTAATACTGAGTAAAACATGTCTAAAAGTTGAAAATAATTTGTAAATATATATATATAATGTATATGCCATATTAAGAAGAAGATTTTGTTTATGTTGGTGTTAGTTTCTTTTTATCTATTTATTGGTTTGTACATGTGATTGTCTGTTTGTCAGCGTAATAACTCAAAATTGTGTGAATGAAAATGGATGACGTTTTTAAGATAGGTTGAAAATGGCAAGAGATTAAATTTTGGGAGTGATCTGGATTACCATCTGGGTGCATCAATTATTTGGAAGGATTCTTTTTATTCTGTAAGGATTCTTTTGATCACATTATGGGCGAAATGAGCTGCTTGTTGGAGGTCTGTTCTCTCCCATTTACAGAAAAGAAAAATCACGTCTAGATAAACGAAGAGATGCTTTTTTTCAGGATATTTATTCTTCCCCTTAAAACAATATTAAAACACAAACTGTAACATACGTATAGCACACATTAAGATAAGGTCAGTGGTGATTTTCAAAGTCAGTGACCAAAAAAGAAAAACTCAGTGATGACTGCTGTGGCTATTAATTAAATGGGCCTTTTCAGTTTTGTCTTAGTGAGATTTTGCACATAAGGAACTTTAAATTGAAACATAAATGATCAGAATATCTCATTTTTCAGCATTTCCCTTGTTTTCTTGTTTCTTTTATTTATGTGACACATTTTTAAAAAAATTTTAAACCACCATGATGATCACAGTAGGTACAATTAGCTTTGAAAACAATCAAAACAACTGTTTCAGAACGAAATAAAAAGAAAACTCATAAAGTTGGTTGGTATGAGCAAACGTGTCTGAATATGTCCTCAACTCACCTTGAGTGAGTTCACGTCGGTATTTATCACTGTTGTGACTGGATCACAAAAGATGCATGACTTATTTTTCATATCTTTTGAGCTTACAGAAACAGAAAAAAAAATATTTTTTTATAGCTGTTTCTGATTCAATTGCAGAGAAAATTGCAGCCACATTATTCCGCTACATATTTTTGCAATGGATTGAAGAGGTTAGAAAAAAAATCCTGCATTTTGAATACATTGTACTGAGTGTTAATTCAAGTATTGGGAAGAATATAATATAAACTTTCTATGGTTAACTTTTTGAGACTTATTTTATTACATAGAGCAAGCTTAAAACATTGTTTTTATTGTAAAGGTACATGATAAGTATATAGAATACTAATACACTTTGAAGAGAAATAACTGGTTTTGAATTTTGGCATTGACTACAAGTGCTTTGTGGACAAAGGAACTACTTTCATTAGAAATGTAATGAACAGAAGAAACACTCTCCAGCGGCATGAAACTGAAACAATCTGACTTTGTGCAGTGTATGTGCAGTGAGATACAGTTAGATGAGTAAACACTAAATTAATAAATATGGGAGGTTTGATCTGTTTTGCAGTTTACAGATGTATTCCCTATTCAGAATGTGAAAATATCTAACAATAGTAACATTCTTTGATTAACCTCTTTGACTGGTCACAATTATTATTGTCCTGTTCTACTCATTCACTGAAACAAAAACAAAATTGAATTATAATGATTTTTTTAAATGTATTTAAAAAAATTATACGGCCTATATGTACTTTTTGCATGAACAATTAAATGTTATTTGAGGAAATTGGGCTTTAAATTGCATTCACAAAAATCTGCCAGATGAAAGATTGTTGATAAACAAAAGAATAAAAAATACTAAAAAAATTTTAAATTACTTAAACTGAGTGATTGACTTTGTCTGTATTGCCATGGATTTAACATGTCTGCTCTGTCCAATGACCTTCCATGGTATTAAGATGCAGACGACTGATTTGATAAATACATTTGTCAATGAGTGAATCTCAACATCAGTTCATTAAACTGCTCAAATTTAACATGCATCAAGGGCATTTCAGTTACCAGTATGTGACCCAATCATGCAGTACAAAAAACAGGGATAGATAGCCGCTGCTCTTCCTAGAAACATGCAACAAATAAACCTGCAATTAACATAGATTACTTGATATATTTGATTAAAAAGTTAAATTGGTATTTTAATAAATATCAACATGCAAAAATCAATATCAGTATTTTTTTGCCAAATTCTCTTCAAGCATACTATGAATAATAATAATAATAATAATAAATAACAAGAGACAATAACAGCAGGTGCTCTGAAATTGTTTTCAGGTATATGACAATTGACCTTTCGCTGGCCCCGCCTCCAAAATGGCCATTGACCAATCACACAACCATTACTATTTGAGCAGGTCCGACAAACAATAATTCAGAACAAGATGGTGAAGCAGTGTGCCCATATAGCTCGGGGGGAGCTCGGTGCTGAGGAGCATCCCGAGAATTGGCACGGTCCACCCGCGGATGAGCATAAGCCGGCTCGGGATTGCTAACTGTTGGGGGCGAAGCAGGGGTAAGCTTTAGAGGTGCTGGCAGCTAGGAGTGCTCGCCAGCTGCAAGGGAGGCTGGCTGTGGGCGGACGGACGTCACTGGGTGGAGCTGATCTGGGGAAAGAAAGGAGATCAAAGCTGGTTCGATTTGGAGGAATGTTGCAAAGGTTATGCTCAAGAAAAGGTCACTGACACGCATGGAAATATCTCCTCCAGTCATAATAATCTGTCACGCTGGTCGCTTTTGTCGGACGTAGCAACAGTAACTAAGGGGGGCAGGAGTAGGCGAAAGGTCAATTAAAAGAAAGACAATACTTACATTTAATAGGAATTCAACCCCTTTATCAATTAGGTTTGAGATCTTACCAATTATGACAAAATCACCAACATAGGCATACATGCTAACTGAACAGAATTAAATCAATAAAGACGTGGATGATGTGATAAGGGCTAAAAAGGGTGTGAGGCCCAGTACAGACCTGTCATTAACATACGTTCTGGCTGATTTGATCACAAGCTGACAGCTTTAAGTAAGACTGTTCACACCAGGCATTAAAATCTGTCAGGGGTGATCTGATTTCTGTCACACACTCTACATGCAAATAAAACACAGACACGCCACACACAGCAGGCTGTCAGCTGAAAAACAAACAGGACTTCAGCAGGTCCACAAATGTTTCACTTTCATTCATCTTTTCTATATCAGGATTTCAACATAAACTCTTTTGAGTATAACAAGCTGTATTTTCAATGTTATTTACACAACATCTGATTAGTGAAATCTAACAGATGTAAAATGAGAGAAATACTGAACCATAAAATGATTTGTGACTTCACAGAGCTCAGAACAAAAACTGACCATTTTAGCCTGTAAAACTCTACTAAAGTAAAATACCAAGCATCTCGCTGGCAGAAGTCAGCTTCTGCACCACAAGCACAGTGAAGTTAGGTTAATTTGTGGTATAACTGCTCAGATTGTTTGACACAATGCATTTTACAACAGCATGTGGTAACAACAATCACAATGCAATTAAGCATACCTTACAGTGTCTTGCTATTTGAAGTTCAATCTTCTGTCAAAACTCAGTTGAACCCCCAAACAAAAATAATAACAATAAATAACTGATCAAGTCTTAAAATATCCCTCTTGTGTATGATGAATGAAAATGTTTTCGATGCTTATGCAGAACATTCACACCTGTTGTTGGTGTCACCTGAATGCTATCAGATGCCAGGATGGATGCTAGCGCTAGGTCACTAGGTGTCAACGGGGTCCACGAAAGGAAGAAATTTGATAAAATATTAATAATAATAACAATAACAAATATGAAAAAAGGTTATATTTTGTTGAAAGCTGTGAATGTACAGTATACGGCTCCCAAGAAGTCAGACTACCAATAGTAGAGACAGACAGAAATATGAGAGAAGTCAAGCCACCAGATGGTCTAATGACCACAGGAAATATTACAGTTGGCAATCGTACACCAACATTAATGACAGCAGTCATTAACAAGCTCTGCAGATAGCCACTGTGCATGAGTGTGTGTGCCTCTGTGAGTGTGTCACATTTAGCTGCACTATCAAAGTCAAGAGGTCTTTCTAATTATTGTAAAATTGCTAAAAGGCAAAGTCTGAAGACATCATAACCTTCAGTGTCTGATGTCTAATCCTCAACTCTATGGGTTCAGGCTGAGGCTATGCAATGTATGCAAACATGTGGGCTGGGTAGGTGCAGGGACAACATGCAGATATGTATCATTACTTAAAATTTAATAAATAAATAATTCAGGCCTGAGACTTGGTATCAGCTGCAAAGTAAGTCAGTTAATCAAAGTTGAAGTTTAAGCTTGGGTCTGTAAATTTTAATGATGGCTCACTTACCACATTTCAAAGCATAAACAAAACAAAAAAAAAAACACTTCACCCAAATTAAAGCTACTTGAATATTTAACTCAAAGCTTTGTTTTTATATGATTTGGAATTTTTTCTTTTCCTTACACCTCTTTCTTAAAGTGTAGTTATTTACAAGAAAGAGATGATTTGTAGACAGTTACAAGAAAGGAGCAGAAATGTGCTTTTTAATTATTAAGTTGTTTGACTGCCAAGCTTTAGGAAATGTGAGTAGCAAATGTGTTTACAAGCAACAGACATTTATTTTGGTTGTGTTTATGAGAAGGTAAAGGGACTGAGATTGTAATCTCATATTGAGCCTAAAAATATATATATTTTGAGAAAAGATCAGTATTTAAGGAAGTCAGTTTTACTACATATTTAACATGCTTTATATAATGGCATCATCTAATGTTTTTACACCATTATTTTCACTGGCATTTATTCTGTTTACAATCTTGTTGTTGTTGTACTTGGTCTTGTCTTCCATGAGCTGCATTTGTGGACAGCAGAAATATAACTTCTCTTTAAATCTTTTTGTTTTGTTTCTGTTTGGAAGTCCCTCTTGGTACTCCATATTTTTCTTCATCTGTCTTTCTCTTATCTCTCCTTTGTGGCTCTGTATGAAATATTCTGTCCAGTCTCCAACACATAATTAGAAATCACTGAACCGTGGCTTTGACATGGGGTCTTTTCTCATAGCGTTGGGTGGGGGGCATGGGGAGAGAGGAGGGTTAAGTGTTGAAATCCTGTAAAACATCTTCATGGTTAGTCCACTATACCAGCACTGAACTGGTGCTGTGTAACATCACACTGCCTTGCAACAACACATTGTTAAAGGGAGAAGAAAGAATTGATGAAGCTGAATGAATAAATAGTTTGATAGAACAAGGATAGAAATAGTTTCGTCTTGTCTTCATTAGCTTTCTTTTGTAAAAACAGCGATTTAATTTATGTGTTGTTCATTAAGTACACGCCATTTACCATTATTAATCCCAATTCACAACATGACATGAAATTTAAAACAAAATGCAAGAAAATATTTAGTAAAGGAAGATATAGAGCAGAGACTTGGATGGTGGTCAGTAAAAAGGAAACTTTTAGTTTTGTCCCAAGAAAAATATAAAAAAATATATTTGAACAGTCTCATGTATGAACCTGTGTTAAAAAAATCATAATTAAATAAAAAAACTTTTATGATAACCAGCTACAGTTGATTGGTAAATCCTTATTATTAGAAACATGTTATTAGTTAAGTACTTTATGAAAAGTCAAGAATGAATTTTAATTTATTTTTGATCCTACAAAACTTTCATGTTAAATTAAAATAATGAATGAAAAAATACAAAATTTTATCACAAAGTACTGTTTTAGAGCTTGACTGCTAACATATACTTATTTATGTTTATATACAACATCAGTATTACAGTTTGGTGAGTTTTTAACATATTCATATATTGTTTTACAACAACCTTCACATTATTATTTGTGGTCATTATTGCACAACCACTGTGTGCACCAAATGCTTTATTGTCATTCATTTGGTGGAGTCAACTTTAAGAGCTATTTAATTACTGACCCTTTTTTGATTGCCTTTTAATGATCATTTGAAGTTGAATTTTAATTTAACCTTTACCTTAGTTTGCTCGCATTATAGTTTCATTGATTTAATTATGTATTTAATGAACACATAGATGACCTGTAATGTTTTCCCACACCATCTTTTTTAATTTACTTTTTATTTGCCCTCTGCTATCTGTCTGGTCACCTTGTAACTCAGTCTTGACCTAATGGGAGTGTATTTCACTGTGTGGCCACTTTTTGACTTTTACCTGACTTTGTCCAGTATTTGCTTTATCATGTTGTCATGGCGTGTCTAACTGGTTATAGTTTGGGCTGATGGCTTATTGCTGTATTAGAAAAGGACAAAGAAGCCTTTGGGACAATTTTCATCATCACTTGTCCTTGGAAGACTCAGACATTAACACATTAACACACATGAAGCTGCACACATGTCAAGGAAACAGCCCTGTACTTGGTAGGAACATGCAGTGTTAAATACATACTTGTGACATGTGCACATATACACACATAATATGTTTTATAGGACCTTCCTCTTGGCTATGGCAGGACATGAATGTCCAGTAGCCAGGGCTGTTAATTAACATTTATGGCTGGAGATGGCCGAATAGCTGATGGCTGAATCATTAGAAGGGCTCTTACAGCCTTCACATTAAAGCAACCAGGGTATAAAAATACAATCTCTTTTCCTGACTATCTGCAAAAGCAGCAGTGGTGGATCATGATGCTGATTTGTTTTATAATCTGAATCTTAGCTGCTCTGATCCCCTTTTGGATCACATCCCCTGGACACTTTGTGTTTATGATATGTTCAGGAAGGCTTATGGGTGTTTTGTAGAGAAAGTGTTTGTCTGTGAAATCCCACAGGTTAAGGCCATAGGAGATTTCCCACAGGTTTATTTGTGTTTTCAATTTTCTTTTAGACAAATATTATGTTCTTATCTCAGAAAAAAAAACTATTATATTTATTTAAATAAATACAAACACCCCATATCAATAAATGTTACTCAGTGTGGATGTGGGAAGACTGAATATTAAACCTACAATCCTTGTAGCATATGTTCATATGCAGCTGTCCAGTGGGTGACATCTTTGATAGATCACTTATTTCTGCAGTTTGACTGCATTTTGCATTGTAGATATTACAAAAGTTAAAACAAATTTAAAAGTGAAAATTGTTCTGTTTGATTTTTCTAAAAGAAAAAATATATAAGTTAGGTTTTTGATCCATATTAAGAAATATTTTACTGCCCAAGTCGCATGTAAAGTATATACACACATGCAAACACATTAGACCACACAAGCAGCAATGCACAAATTTACATGTGACTCGATTCCAATCACCCCAAACACCAGTCTGCCAGTCTTCCAACAGTGTTTTGCCTCCCAGTTCCGGGCCAAACTGTATGTGTGAGCTGGATTTGTGTTGATATGTCAAAGTGTGAGTATGTGTGTGTTAGCGGTCTGACGGCAACTGATAAGGTGGCAGTCATCTTATCATCCTGAGCCAACCTGCCCTAAACCCTCACAAACCTCAGGTGTCACATCATGCTGGCGTTTCCCCCGAGCACTCCCTCATTTTCATGTCAGTTTCACACCAACCTGCTCTCTCTCTCTCTCTCACTCTCTATTTCTCTCTCTCTCTCTCTCTCTCTCTCTCTCTCTCTCTCACACACACACACACACACACACACACACACACACACACACACACACACACACACACACTTTAAACCCCCTTCCTCTGTCTCTTCTCATTGATTTACCCACCAGTCCATTTTGATAAGCAGTAAAACATATTTTGCCCTGTTCTTCTTTCTTTTTTCTTCTTTTTAGAATACATTTTGATCTTTCCTTGTATCCACCTACTTACATTTGTGTTCAGTGTGTCTCCAGTTTGAATACCTTCAGAAATATTTATTTTCACATTTCACTAATATTAATTTTTTATGTGGAATAGGGAATTTTATGTCTTTTTCCTTTTCTTTAACCACCATCCTTCAACACAATCTGCTCTGTCCATTCTGCTTGTGAAGAAGTGAGGATTCACTTCAGCTTAACTAGCCCACCTCACTCATTTCTCCTTTTTTTACTTTATTCTTGTATCTATCCTCAGGTCCAGCAGGGTTTTTTTTCTAACAACCTCTTCTCCCAATCTTTAATTCCTTGTGTATTGCCTAGAGTCTATGTCACTCTTAAGTCAGTCCATCTCTCATTCCCCCTTCTGGACGTGTAAGAACATCTTTAATTCTATGAGCTCACTTTCTTGCAGGAGAGTCCAAAGTTGTCTCAGAGATAATTCAGCAGATAGCTCAGTAATCTAAGGGTTTGCATTTCAGATATTTAGGAAACAATGCCGTATTTCATCTATTTCAAAATGTTTTGGAAAACGTGTGGGACTATTTCATGGCAAGCTGATTTTTTTTTCCAACCTACCTCATTTATTTACAATGTTCACTGTAGCCTATAAAGTTGGAATAATTTTGTTTTCAGCCATGTTCCTATTTTTATTCATATTTATACACATCAGTAATCACCTTTGACCAAATGTAGTGATTACATACAGAGATCTAGTAATTCAAGTGAAACGAAGCATAAATCACATTGTCACAAACATTTTCTGGAAAGAGGTAGAAAATATTAATTTCTAACTTTATGGGCAAGAGTGGAAAAACTGATCCAGATGTTTTAGTTGCCTCAACCTAATCCTTTCCTTCTTTTTTACAATAACTCTAATGATTTGATGTGTCACTTTAAGTCCCAAAAGACCAAAAATAACTGCACATGCATATAACAGACATGCAAAATGTGCCAGAACCATTCCATCTGTGCGCTATTATGCGTGCTCGGAAGTGCTCTTTTGCATGACAGCCATGTCATGTGGTTCATCTGTCATACACAAACGCCAAAGACACTTAGACATGTGCAAGGATTGAGTATTGAACCACAGACCATGTGACCAGTGGCCTACAATACAACTTTTGCCACAGACCTACAAATATGGATTTTTCTTTTTTCCTTTTTGTCTCAAAACTTGTAAACACTCCTGTCATGGCAGTTTTATGAAATTCTGTGGAATGGGTTCCACCAGAGGCTTCAGTTTGTTGTAAATCTTCTCAGTATTTCAGAAAACCTTCCAGCTTTGACTGTAATAGGAATAAGAACTGGTAGGTTCAGATTTTTACCAAGTAATTATTAATTAATTAATTGTTATTGTCAAATTATTAATTATTAATTAATTGTGTATTAGGACTACTAAATAAATAGTGTGGTAATTTTTTTCTTTTTGTCTGGGCTTTCTCATGAATTCATGACCAGACAATATGTTTTCCACAACAATTTAATTCTCTCTGATTGTTTCCTTCTTCCGAGTTGCAATTATCTTTGTAAGGTGTCATCTATTTCCAGCTTTCATTCTTTTTAACCCTTTTAAATAATTGCAATTTTTGTCTTTCTCTGTTTTGTTTAGCTCTTAAATTCCAATTTCAGCCTATGACATATGTTTCTTATTATCATGCAGAAAGAGGAAAACATAGTTTTGGTTTTTTAATAGTTTTTTTACAGTTTCCACTCAATTTTTGTTCCGGTTTTTCTACTCTCTCTTGCATGTAGGGCGTTTACATCTTATGATGTACAAGTTAGGAAGTCTCTCGTGAACGCCCCTCGGGGGGTTCATGTTTCTTTCTTTGCTTTTTCACTTTCTAACTGTGTTCTTATTTCCCCATCTTTGCCATTTTATGTTTGTCCTTTTGTACTGTTTCAAAATCATTTTTTGTATTTTAGTGACCAGTTAAGTTGAATCAAATTAATATAAATTTAAATCCTTTTTATCTCAAAATAAAATGTGTAATCTAAGGATTGTATTGACCTATAGCTATTTGAAATGTTCTAGATAATGACATGACATTATGTAAAATATAAAAATAAGCTCTGGTGAACTTGTTCAATGGTAGGTCACAGAGGGTTAAATGCAACACTCATTGATAACCTCTTTCAAGCATGATCTTGAGGAAGATCTATAAAGCCTCTCTGGTGTTTATCAACTGTATGTGCAAAGGAAAGCAAGTCACTAGAGGAAATATAAATGAACAGGTTTATTTATGCTCTTCAGCGTCCGTGAAATAAAAAGATCACTTTACCTTTTATAATGACATGATTTAACAGCGAGGACAAAGTCATGAAGCGCAACGAGTGCAAAATCAATCTAGAGCTGCTTGACTCACACAGACAATAAACCTGTTTGTCATAAACACCAAAAAATACATTTAAATAATATCAGTTAAAATTAATAAATTTATTCCAAACATTTTTGTTGTTGTTATTATTTTTTTAATTCGCTCTTGGTTTTGCTCTGAATGTTGTAATGCTGTGAGTTAGCACTGTTGCCTAAAGTGAGAAAGTTGCTGGTTTAAATCTATTTTTGTGCAGAGTTCATATGTTTTCACTGGATATGCCTGAGTTTCCTTTAGTTGTCTTTACTTCAAAGACCTGCAGGTTAACTGAAGATTCTAAATTGCCCGTAGATCTGAGTGAGTGCATGAATAGCAGTTTTGTGAAGCCCTGTAATGGAGCTGCCCTATTCAGGCACTACCCTGCTTTCTAGGATAGATACCAGCCTCCCATGATCCTCAACCATGTTTTTTTTTTTTTTTTTTTTGTTATTCAGGGAGTTTAGCAGTATGACAAAGATCCCCACCCTATGATATTAAAATAGGAAGAGAGAATAAAATCCAAAGTAAAACATCTGTTCAGTGATGTCAGATGACAGTTATGAACCAGATTATGAGGCTTATAGTCTAAGCCCGCTGCCTTCAGTTTGTTCTGTTAACCCCCAATATCTTAACTTTGAAGTTCTCATGTCTTCGTTTTCTTTTTTTTTTTTTAATATCTAGCTTAGTTGCTGTCTTTTGTTTTCATTTTTTAGATCCATGTTGTTAAATTGGCCTTTTAAGTAGTATTTGAGAAGACTTTTTTCCTGACTTAATACTCAGATCACACATCAGTGGGGGTTTCAAATTCTTATTTATGTGCTTGTAAAGCTGATTTTTTTTTTTTTTTTTGTGATTTGCTTGTTCAGCCACTGCTCAGGTACTATTTCTGAATTCACAGCTGCTCCCTTTCATGGACTCCTGTAAGTAAGGTGTGGGGTAAAAAATGGGGTTGGGAAAACCTGTTTCCTTGATTTAAAGAACCATGTGCTCAATTTTACAAATGTACATCATTCTGTTAAGGAATAACTTACTTTTCACTGTTTTAATTTAGTGACATTAAAAAGTTAGATAGGTTTCTTTGTAAAAGAAGAAGGCAACAACTTGTGAATAAACTATTTTTAAATTACAAAAATTAGCTCCATTTAATGAAAACTTATGTGTCTATGTGGAGCCGGCTGTGAGTTCTTTAAAGTAAAGATGGATAGAAATTTGACACAACCATACACACATACTTGCTTCTAATTTATGAGTTAGGATAACATATGAGACACAAGTGTGTGAAACAGGAAAGTCAGATGTGATTTGATACCAGCAGAGGCCAAACTTTTGACATTATAGCTGTATTTTGTAATTTATAGATTATCTCTAACTCCCATTTCATGTTACTCTAAATCTGTGTACACAGTTTACCAAACTATAGGAACAGATATCACCTGACCTCAGTTTTCATTTTGACACATGACCCTTGCTGTGCTTCAATTTTAGCTCTAACCAAAAAGAATTATAATACAGCTTGGAGTTAAAGTTTGGACATTTGTATCAGAGCATTTTTTCTCCAAAAATACTGGTTGTCTGCTTTCAGTCGGCTTAACTTTTACTTTGTCTGTAGTTGAATTATGTGTCTAACCATTCCCCTTTAGCCTTCATCTTCTTAACCTTATCCTCCTGCTTTCTAATAATAGCCGTTATCCCTGAAGCAGAGAGGAAGGGGAGAAGTGGTGGACTGCCTGCTGGTTTCATATTGGATTTTTTACAATGCATAGCTCAGTTGCTTTCTGTCCATTGATTTAAGTTGTAGTGCTGCAAAGGTAACCATATAATTTTATACCTTGATTCATATAGTATGCAAGGTAATGATTCTGTGTTTGAAAATAACACTTATGCTTTCAAGGTTACCCCCAAAAAAACACGAAAGCAATCATAACTTCAGATTTCTTTCATGTTTTACACAAAAGTATATGAAAAATTGGTATTCTGTTTTATGTTCATTTTTTTCTGTTTCTTGTTTTTTTTCCACGTTGTCTTGTCTTTTGGCTGTTGAATAAAACATCTGTTTGTAAAGTACATTATGTATGTCTGGTGAAGGTGGGGATGGGGGGGAGGCAAGCAGCCATGGCACTGTTACAGAGTCGAGACCCAGTGTTTAATTTTTTTGTCCTGTTTATATATTCTGTGAATCAGAAGGAATTTAATATCTTTTCATGCTGCAATACCACAGTTTTATAACTGAATAATATTAAATCTTATTAAACTATGAGTTTTGATATGTGTTTCTATGAAACTAGGCAATCTGTTATAGGGTGTAAAGACACATGCTGAGTGTGTAATTATCTCTGACAGTCATCTCTCACTGTTCACACTCTCTTCAGTCTATTTTAATCCCCCTGCTTGTAGTAGCTACTGTATATTTAGCTCCGTCTCTTTTTTCTGGAGTATTATTTCTTTCTTTTTGCTTGCACAATCAAGATTCTCTCAAATGGTTTTAGCCAAGAACGCTAAAAGAAGCTCCCTGTCTGGAACTGCAAAGGGCCCTGTGGGACTTCTTTTTGCTGATTTGTCTGGTTTCGATTTGGGTTATTTTGTTGCATTTTTTTCATTCAGCATTGTTATTATTTGTGTGTTCTCAGCTGGTGTGAAGCTTAATGTGTCGGCTGGAGAGTTCAAGAGCTGCTGAACTGGAAAAGTACAGCTGGTGTCAATGTCTGGGAGAACATTAACCCTGCACACACTCGCACACACACAAAAGTGTTTGGGTGTGTGTGGAAACTCATAGTGGGGCAGAGACAATGAGAGCACAGGAGACCGAGATAAGGTGAAAGGTAGATAGAGGAAGAGCAAACAAAATGCTATGGATAAAGTGTGTAGTTGTCTAAAAGGTGATGTTTCACATGATAGCACATTCTGCAATGTTGCAGCAGCATCAGCACATTCCCTGCTTCTTGATTTATTTATTTATTTTCTGTGTACCAGGCAAACATGTAGGCTTGCCCTGGGACAAGGTTTCTAGAAGTGAAAAGTCTTTCAGATACTGAGACCTCTGGATGTGCTGCTCTGCCTCGATGTCAAACAATAAATCTGAATAAAATAAAATACACAAGATGCCTCTAACCATGATGGTAAGGGAGAACAGATATCTGACAACAAATTTTATTGAGCTGAATCATAATCAGCCAGAGCTGACAAAACCTTTGCTAATCAAACTTTTTTATGTAAATATATTTTGCAAGAATTAGATTACCTTTAAACACTTTGGCAGTGATTAGAGCATGATAAATGTTTAAAGGATGGTCAAAAGTTAGTTGTGTTGTTATCGTAACATGATTAGTTTGCTTATGCAATGCATTTTTAAGGTCCAAAGTATTTGTAGTGGTTGTTATGAAGATTGCTCTCCGCAACCTAATGTCAGTAAACTTTTTTTGTTCAAACTAGTTTGCAAAAATCTTGTAAGAACATGGTTTAGAAATTAAAGCTCTATATAAAAACGTTTTTTTCAAGCCTTTATGTGTTTTGTATTAAAAAGTAGTTATCGTTGTAGGAGTAAAATAAAATTGCTTGACCATTACAGTAAAATGTGAGGTTATTGTTGTCCCTAAAAAGTCAGAGTGACATCAAAATTCTGTTCAAATATTTGCTTCTTTTAATCTTCAATCCTCTAAATTCAACATGCATGTTTTTTTTTTATTACTTACTGAACTGTTGCCTACTTTCAAATTTGTCTTTTATTTTTGTTTTGACTCAGCTAAACTCTGCATTTCATTTACTTATATGCATTCCTGTTTATTTAATCTGAAGACTTCAGACAAAGCAGAAAATATTGTGTCTGCACAACTTTTAGTATTTGTTATTTATTGTTGTTAGAGGGTTTTTTTGTGGCTTTGTCTTGGACACTGAACCACTTCATCAGGAGCATGATGTGGCCTCACTAACAGCCATTTTACAGAGCAGCAGATTTGGCTGATGTGCATGACAAGTTGAATTGCCATGAAGCGAGTGTGTGTGCGTGCATGTGTGCAAGTGTGTCTAGCAAGCAGTGTGAAAAGCATGTAATAGGCTCACCTGTCCCTGGCTGCAGACTGATGGGCAGGTGGAGCGAATGGAAACCAGATGGAAAGAAAGAGCAATGGTGAAAAGAGAAAAACGAATGCATAGAGTAGATAAGACTGCTGTAGCCAGTCTGGGGTGGGAATATGTTTAGCTTTTGACTTCTAGAAGAAAAAAAAAAAAAAAAAAAAAAACTTATTTGAAATACAACTGAAAGATTAGGCTAAAAAATGTTTTTTTGTTTGTTTTTTTATAGATTTCCTGTCTATTTTCATCTTATTCAGCTAATTACTGAATAAAACAGCTTATATTATATCTTTATCTCGATTTTTTTCCTGTACATTTTTATGGTGTATTTATAATCTGCTCTGCATTTGACAGGGTGAAGAGGTGGATCGAGTTTAGATCCCCCCCCTCCCCTTCAGGGTAAGTTCTGTTCTTGTTTTTACATTTCCAGTATATGTATAAAAAAAGATGACTTTTCTGGTATCTCAGTACGATTTTATTTATTTATCTTATGATTATTTCTTCAAGTGTTCTTGGGTCATTTAGTAAGCCAGGGATCCTTGAAAATAATTGTATTCAAGCTATAAACAAAGACATTTCTCTTTGCTGGTCTTTTCAGTGTAGCATTGATTCTGGATTATCTTATAAATGTATCTCATTATAAACCTTTCCTATCTCCACTTTGAAGGAGATAGTTTCCAAACACACCAGTTATCAAGTTCAAACTAACCATATGAGGCACATTTGTGAAGAATCACAAAACTGCTGTGAACCTGTTTGACATCTGTTAAAACAAGACTAAGATTTTTAATACTTTGTGTTTTTTGTCTGTCTGTAGTTTCAGGAATAATTATAAAATGTATATTTATACATACTATGATTTAAAGTCCTTGATGCTCCCAATAACCCCATGTCTACAACCTCTGGCCTGCCAGTATGGTGGTCTCTGCTCCTCTGTCAATATCACGTCTTGGGTTGTTTCTGGTTGCCGTGGTGACATGCATGTGTCAGCAGAAGGATGCATGATGTATGTTTATGTGTGTGTATAAAGCAATGGGTGTTGAAAGAACTCTGAGGAGGCACAGAGTTCCTCAGTCCAGAAAAGTCAGTGATACACATGTCGACGGTCAGATGCAAAATAAAAAGGAATGCAGACATGCAGACATTACACACCATCAACCCAGCACTCACTGGGATGCATGGACACACACACAAAATATGCAGACAGCATGGACACACACGTAGACAGATATCCAGATTCCACGCAGGCCACTGCAATGCATTCAAATAGCTCAAGACTATAAGGTTTCATACAGGGAAGTCCAATCCTGCCTTACCTTTTTGAACACCAATAGCATGTGTACAATTTTATTCACTTACCTGAAGCTAACATTTAAGATCACTTATTTTAAATTACAAAGACATGCCTATGGTCATTATTCATAGATTTCTATTTAAGTGACAACTGATATTTGCATAAAAATTTTAAAATGCAAATAGTTTCTCACTTGACTGCTGCCGAAGAGAAACTGGGGGTTAGGGTCTTGCTTCTGGGCAGCTTGACTTTTGCTGATGAGGGAGGGGAAAGCACTGCTCAGTTGCTTTGCCCTAGCCAAATTTCCCTCGTGCAAGGCAAAAGGATGAAAAAACACAAGGCTGCAAAAGCTTTAGGCTACAGCTCAAAAACAGGTGTAATGTGATGCAATTACACTCCCATACTCTTTTCCCCATTGTCATAATTGAGTTCAAGTTCAAGAATTTATTCAGTCCCTTTGGGGACGTCCATCTTGCAGCATGACACATGTCAGTGTACATTCACAACAAACAAAGAGGCTAGACACACAGACACTAGACACATGACATCATTAGGGAAAATATGAAGACTCGGGAGACTGGGAAAGGTTTGCTGGTCTCTTGAAGGTAAGGGTGTTAATGGAACTGGAGATTTAAAAAGTTAAACCAAAGTCTCTTTTTTTACCATCAGATATGAAGGTCTTTTGCTTTTCCTATTTTATTTTGCCTGAAGCAAAGTATTATTGTTTTTTTAGAGGATCTGTGAGAGAACGTACGCATATTTACTTCATTCTTTTTTAAAGGTAATTCTGTGTACACCTGAACAGAGACTGACATTTTTCTTGAGATTTACTCTGTTGTGGTATTTTGTTATGGGGCAGAACAAAATAAATGTTAAATTTCAGAGATATAGTCTTGGTTATTGTATTTGAACACAGTGGCTTTGACTAACATTTTTACTCAAAAAACAGCAACAATTTAACCTGGAAATCAGTGACATCTAGATTTTAGTGAATAGTTAAGTAAAAGTTTTTAGTGTCTATCTTTTTGGATTTATTGAAAGATGATTTACAAGTAAATAGCCTAACATCTGTGGATGACAGCAATTTAATTTCAAATGTCATGTTTAAACTAGTCTTTTCTTTATGAAATGGGGGGAGATGAAAGTAAATGTCCTAATCTCATAACTATTCACTCAGCATTCAGAAAAGTCCCTATGATTTGTACATGTGAAACAGCCAACAGAGCTATGACCTTCCTTCTGAGATTCATTTCTTTCTCTTTTGACCACTACAGATGTACCATTGACATGCATCTTGGCAAAGTCTTCTATGCTTGTGCAACTGCATGGATCCTGTGCTGATGAGTGTGTCTGTGTGTGGTGATGGTGAGCTGGGGTGTAAGGGGAGGGAGGTGGTTGACAGTAATGTGAGAGAGTGTTTTTTGACCCCTTTGGGTTGCAAGAATCACCTTTACACATGTATCTATAGTCACACACACACATTCAGTTTCACTCTGTGTCTCTTGGGTTCACAGTATACTCACTCTCACACCATTTTCTTCTTTTTTAAATGATATTGGCATTGATTTGTCTGTTTCACTTCCTGATTTGTTTTGCAAGTGCATTTTGGCATAAAATTGTTTTGGTAAATTGACTTTTAGGTTTTGCAATTATGTCAAATCTCTTCCTTTTTTTTCTTTTTTGTACATCTGTGTTTGTCTCAGTCTCTTTTGCTTCCACTGTTTCCCAACAAGTGTTTGTCTGAGAGTGAGTGTGAGACATGTGGATGTTTTGCCTGCTCTAATGGATTTAAAATGACCTTAGAGCTTTTTCAAGTTTACTTATTATGTCAAGCTTCAGGATGTTTTTCCTTATTCTTCAGGATAGCCAATAATCTTTCATTTTCCACACAACAACTCTTAATTGAGTTCATTAGTTAACATTGGAAATGGGGGAAAAGCCAGTGAGAGTTGTTTAACCCACTACTGAGGGAAAATTGGATGCAAGTCATGTCAGAAAGTATGTGAAAAGTATATTCTATAGTAAATGAATATATGTGTAACTAAGAACAAGGACCATAAGTGAAATGATAATGCTATTTTTAATGATTTTTAATTAACACGTATTTTTGAAGATATGAACTTAAGGTGGAGTACAATTATTGTTTGACCTCAAAATAGATGAACAAATGACCAACATATATACATATATAATAATTCCCAATTTACTTTAAAGTGCTGTAACAAGGCAATATTTGATCAGTTGTACTTTCTGGCCTAAAAGTGCTGACAAGGTACTGATGGGCGCAGGGATCAAATTAGTCAACCATGTCCCAACCCTGCTGAAAACAGTTTTTCTTAAGCTTTTTTTTTTTTTGCTGTTAGACTCTGCAGATGTTTCAGGGTAGCAGCACTGAAAGCAGCACGTCTGCTGACAATTCTGTGTACTGTGTAAAAAAAGAATAGAATGAAGTTAGCTATGTCAACAATACATGTTGACAAGGCACAGCTGAACACTGTGCTAGTCGGGTTGCCATTGTGTGGCTGACAAGTCAGTGGATGTTTGGTGACAAGCTGCTTGCTATTCCTCACCCATGTTAGCATGGGTAGGGTCTCAGACATCTGCAGTCTGGTGAAACTTGAGCCTCTCTTTCCAGCAGACACTGTCAGCGTGTGCTCACTGATAAGGATTATCGGAGATGTGTGAGCTCTGCACTCTGGGATTGTCCCACTTGCTGTTGGAGGTCAATACATGCATGCTCTAATGTCCACAAGTGTTAGCGAGTGATTGTGTGCATGTGTATTTGTTAGGCAGTGGGGGTTAGCCCTGGATTGAAATGACAATAGAGAGGAATTTAAATGAGAGAAAAAGGGGGATCAGCGACATTTGCAAGGAGGATGGAAGAGGCTTTGGTACCATTGTTATTCTTCCTCTTTGTTATTCTGCCCCTCTATCTGTCTATTACAGATCCGTTGCTTTTGCTATATCTTACACCTGGCTGACAAAGTTCTTAAGAAATGTCACTGTTTCTAATTTTATTTTTTCAAGATTATTCCTATCAGCTTTTATTTTGTCCTTTCACGCTTTTATTTCATTCATCACAACCTTTGAGCTGACAAGAATCCTCATTGTGTTGGATGTCCTGATAAAAGCTTTTAATCCCAATACTTATCTTAACTATCAGCAAAATATCCTACTAGATAATAAAATTTGCCTTTGGTGGATTCAACTGTGTGCTAAAAGGATATTTCAGTTTGTTTAAAGTTGGGTTTTGTGAAGTACTTATCTGCAGTAAACAGTGGTCAGCAGGCACTCAGTTTGGAGAAGCATGAATGATTTTTGGGACATGAGCCAGGCCAACAGATGCATGAAATCTGAAAACCAAAAAAAGTGAAGTTTTTGCCATGTAGAACTATCTAAACCTCAAAAGTTTCACAGTGGGTTTAGGCAAAAAATATACTAGTTTGGACCACTTTTTTTTTTTCAAATAATTTCATTTATAATAAAGCATAGTCAAAGCTAAATATTTGACATGGACCCATTAGGTTTAGCTGCCTAATGGAAAAAAAATGTTTTAAATGGGGAGAAACTCCAACAAACATTTTGTTGCAAAATTCTGACAACTGATTTTTTTTTGTTTCTTTGTTAAAATTTTAACTAGGGTTTCTAACTGTTAAAAAAAGAAAAGAGGAAAGCTAGAATTTAGTTATATTTGTCTGTTTAAGTATCAATTAGAAATGTATTACCATTGTTTTTACTGAATGTGAAGTTTAATAATATTTACGATTAAACAGCAGTATATATAAAAAGACATAAAAAGACGAAGTAGGGAATGCTATTTGATTAAAAAAAAAATCCCCACACTTGAATATAAAAAGAAAGTTCAGAGGACGCTTAAAGTATGTTATTTAGCTAGTTTGTTTTGTTTTTCCTTGAAATATTGATTTTTATTTTTTAAGAAACAGCATGAGAAGTATCTGTGTGACATTTTTAAAGTTGCCAGATTTTGTTAGATTCTTGTAATTTGTGTGAAAAATATTTTGTCACTTAATACAAAACTTGCAGGCACAATTAATAGATAACATAATTTAAATACTTGTAATACCTTACATTTTTATTCATACTATATAACTGAGATGTCCTTCTGATAGGACATAATTTTTCCAGCTCCATCTTCTGACTATGACTTTTTTCTGCTACATGTTGAATAATGACACAAATTCCTAACTGTGTAAATCAGAACTCTCCATGTCTGACCCATGATACCACCTTGCAGACATTCTCCCTCTCACATTAAAATCAGAGACAACAGTTTATTTTTCAATGTAATATTTTCATCAGTTACATGTTATTGTCATTTTTGCTAGCAAGCAATGCTCTTGAGATATTTTCTTAAAAATATTGCTCTGTTGTTAAGCATGTTATGGCAAGGCTGACATTATTATTATTTATTATTATTCCAGTATAATATAGTAAAATTATTTATTACAATTATTTTTATTTTTCCCCCATTAAAACACACATACAGACATGCATGCTCACTTTCTGTCCACGTCTCAATTTCTGTGACCACCCATCCCCCACCTCTCTACCGCTTTGCTCCATAGCAGCTCTAATTGCGATCAATTAGGAAACTTCAGAAGGCTGAAATAGGAGCTGTGACAAGGGGCATCCGCTGAGCTGGCAGAGAGGGAGAAAAACGAAGAGTAAGAGAATGAGAGGTGGAGAAGAGGAAAAGCTGTGATATAGCAGGGAACAGGGCCTGGGAGGGGCAGGAGAGATGACCCCAAGTTAGTGTCAAGAGATGAGCTAATGGTAATACTGTGATTGATGCAACCATGGCAGCTGAAAGTCACGTTGTTTTTCAAGCCAAGTATTGATTCCTGACAGCCTCTTGTTCACTTTGGGGGGGGGGCACTGAATTTGGCATGGCACAAACACCACCGTGGTAAAGGGGTTAGGATTGTAATCCCAGCTGAAACATCTGCTGGTGTACTAAATGATGCTTTGAACAAAAGGACCATGGTTCAAACTCCCAACATGCCAGCTGGACAAGGAGAAGGATTTGCAAATTGATTTTGCTATCTTGCTGTCAAAAATTGCACTTGGACATATGAAAGAGAAATGCAAGAAAGTGGGTGACTAAAAAAATCAGTTCAATAGACTGGCAGTAAAATGTGAACTTTATGAGGCTGGATTTTTAATACATCACTCATTATATTTTGCAAAGAAATTTTATTTTATGCACTAGAAATTTCCATCTTTGCATTCTGTTTACTGATCTATATGGTCACATTTAGAAAGTCTTCAAATTTTGAACATAATTAGGTATATGTTTGAGATCATCCTAGTTTTACAATAGGAAGGCCCAAGTGGACAAAATGATACAGTATATGTACATTTTTAGAAAAAAATCATCAAAATTATCCATAGATCAGCCCTGACCTGATCAGTAGGGCAGATAACATCCACAGAGTTCTAAGAGTGTGGGGGCGGTTTGACATCAGCTTCATCCGAATTACAATATCATTGTGATATATTTTCCAGAAAGGTAGCAATACTTAACAACTATGGGTATCTGAACAGTTTTCAGCAGAAATAAATCACTTGAATTCCAATTTCAAGATACTGTGACTGTTTTGATATATTTTGTTAAACTGTGTGACTGTAAACTGTGATGAATCTGGTTGGTTGCACAAATGGAAGAAGTGAAGCTTCTAATAAAAACATAAAACTTTTGTGAAAGGAATAGATGAAAATAAAGTTTACAATCAAACATTGATTTCAAACTTAACTTGAATCTGACCATATTCTCTCAGGCAACTTTGGATGAACAGTTTTTTTTTTTTTTCTTTTAATACAAGAACAAGGAGCTTGCAGTCAGACAAGTATTCCCGCCTTGGGCTAAGCTTATAAAAAGCATTATTATCCAGAAAATGTATTTCACTAAAAAAATAGCATGTTGGTTGCCTTCAGCTTTCTGAGGCTACAGCAGAAGAATGTTTCAAATGCCTTGAATCCACAAGATTCATGTCGTTTCATGCAGAGCTTGACTTGAAGATGAAAATAAGCTTGTAAATAAACCAAACAGTAATTTTGATAGTTCTTGTCAGAGCTATGGTCATGTCTCTGTAGCCTTGGGTTTGTTAAGTGTTTCTGTTCTTGATACGTACACTAGACACTGAGAGCCTCTGGTCTCTTGTTTAGCTGGCTTTGCCTTGGGGCATAACAGACCCTTTTATCTTGTCACCCTAATGTACGTGTGTATTTGTGTGTGAGGCAGGAAGACAGAGAACAAGAGAGGGAAAGCCAGTGAGGAGAAAACAGGATCAATAATAAGCCGTCAGGAGGTCTGCCAGTCCCAGAGAGAAAAGAAACAGGACACCCAGCAGAGTGGAAAGGGAGGCAAAGTGAGAAAAAGGAAAGAGGAAGACAAGAAGTAAGATAGGAAGAGGTAGAGGAAAAGATGGTAGAGAGAGGGATAAAGAGCTGAACAGAGAGGGTGGAGATGGGTAAGATGAATGGATGAGGGAAGAGATGAATTAACAGTTTCAGGGTAATGGATCAACATTGGGAAACAAACAGTGCAGGTAAAAAAAGTGCAGAGATAATAGTTTCAACAGGTGAAAATTAGACAATAGCATATTCCACAATCAATGCTTCTCAAATTATGCTTCTGTTTCCTACTATTTAAACATGTTTATTTGCTCAAGCATGGAACACATGTATTTTATTATATCACTGTCATGAAAGTTGTGTTGCCTAACCCTCAATGCAGTCAATTTTCAATGAAATTTATTAAATGACAAAGGAAAGCAAAAGTATTGTAGGGTTGAAGTGAGTAGCAGAATTACTTAATTGCTTTGTTTGGGTGAAACAATAAGCATGTACACAATGATTTGTACTAATTGTCCCATTATTGCACATGTGAATGGCAAGTTATGATTTGGTCATGATGAAATAAGCTACTGTATTTAAACCATGGTATATGTATCTATCAACATGTCATATCATCAACAATATGCACCATTTCAGTTAAATGCCCAGAATAAAAATGCCAAATGACACTCATATATTTCTTCACACTACCTGTATGTGAGTCTAGAGGGATCCCACCCACCTGCCCCCCAGTAAATCAAAAAAGGCCCTGGATACCAATGGTGACACAGATGGGATCAACAACAAACTCTGACAGTGCCACTGCTTCCCAAGAGTACTTTCTTGTTGAAACAAAGACAAAACATTAAGTATATTTATAACATTCATTTTGATGCATAATTCAGTGAACATAAACATCAGATGAGGGGAAAAGTGAAACTGTTTTCCACAAAAGCTAAAAGCTTCGACTCAACACCTATAATGAATATTTAAACTCTGACCTACCCTGCATATCTCTGTAAATGATTTATTGTTCTTTCTTTTTCTTGTCTATTTTTATACCTTTTTTCTTTTTTTATGATTCTTGTTTGACCACGTTTTATCTTCCTCTCTTTCTGGCACATTTGTTTCAATAGATGGTTCCCTGACAGATATTGTTGAGTTTTGAGGCTGGCAGCTGCTGACAAAATGGTAAAAATTACAGTTAAAAGAAAGGACAAAAATAAAAAATCTTATCTATGAATTATCTGTGAATGTCATCTACTGTAATTATCTTTTCCCAGTGTATTTCATCTAGTGATGATTAAGCATCCTAATGGGTTCTGTGAACAGTATTATTTAATGTAGGAAAATAAAATGGTAATAATACCCCATTATTATTAAATGTATTCAAGATGAGAAATTTGAACTGTGCGTTTCCTTATAACTTGGGCCAATAATGACCTGGGTTGCTTAATGAAAAAAATTGCTTCGAGGCATAACACAGTTTTTCAAAATGAAGCAAAAGACATTAAATGAAACGTCTTCCCTTCTCTGAAGCTTCTTTAGTTTGGGGCAGGATAGTAAAACAAGAATTTTGCCATTTTATACATAATTTTGTGTAATGACTTTCTGATATTAATAAATGTGTCACAGTAATGCAAAAAAAAAAAAAAAAAAAAATATATATATATATATATATATTTGAAAGATTATATTCTTTCCAGCATAATGGTTATGGATTGAGGTAACAATAAGATATATGAAAACTCAAAACAATACTTCTTAGCACACATTTAAATCCCAAATAAAATTCTATGTACTAAAAAATTGGTTAATTGTTTGATGGGGTAAATATATAGTAATGAAGTTAATACCAACAGGAAAAAAAAACATTTCATGAAATATTTTGAAGTTTTTCTACTTTTATCAGTTGGGTTTTAAAATTATTAATATTTGTTTACTAAATAAAGAATAATACATTATTTATCAGATTTACTTTTTGTTGCCAGGAATTAGGGTTAGGGTAGTAGTTTAATTGTGTTTGTTTATTTGCTATTACTTGTGAGGGCCAGGTATCTAATTTTAGATATCTTCAATGCAGAAGATCAACAGCTTTGTTTAACGGAATATGCCTTTGCAACCTGCATCTCTCTCTGTCTGTCTCAAGGTTAGGGCTCACAAGGGAGGCGAGGCATCAGGTTACACTAATGCATCATGGCTGCTGGAGGACGCACACACCTCGTCACACACTGCCTCACCCTATCTTTCTTTCTCTTGCACACACCCTTCTGAGCTTATACCCTTGTGCAGGTCAAAAGCATGTTCATGGCCTTTTGCTGTGGTGCTCCTGCTACCTGCAAAAAAACTTTCTGTTTCTGGGCAAATGGCATAACTCCTAAATTAAGCTTAAAACGTCCATGAATGAAGAACAATTGATTGACATGTAATGGTTGAGCAGCACTTATTTTCAGTGTGAAGTCTGTTGAATGGGATGTCCAATGCTGAACTGTGGCTAATCTGATTGGTTGTACATAATTCATATAACAAATGCTTTAGAGATTTTGGAAGGCATTGCACCCATTTCTTTCAATCATTTGAAACCATTTTAATGTGTTCATTTGTGAAAATAAAATAAGCATTTTAACAAAGCCAGAGATAAAAGTTCAGTTGGCATTTTCCAGTGAACCAGCATGAAAATCAACTTTCCACACATCATTAAAATCAGATTCACAGATGATGCGTTTCTTTTACCAATAATGCACGCATTATCTGCTTTTCCAGTGTCAGTCACAGCATGTATTTACTCAGTAGGTCATCTAGATTGCTTCAAGCATGCACTTGCTGTTGTGCTTATACCCACTGCCTAAAAGGCCTGGATATCCTCCTCCATCCATCATCCCTCAATATATTTATCATTCATGCATTTTGATGGCTTCTGAAGTTCAAGCCCTCATGGCCTTGAGAAACTAATTTAAAGATCTTGCTTTGGTTTTGAATGCTCTATTGCAAACATATTTTTTGAACATTCCAAAAAAGTAGAAAATCTGCTGCACCGTTTAGTTTTCTACTAGGAGCTGAAGAAAATCAGACAAAGGTAGAAAACAATGTATTTAGTTTGAAAAAAAAATACATTCATTTTCAGTGAATAGACAAAAAGGCCCCTTGTTGTGACAGTGATTTTGGTGCAATTGATAAAATTCTAAATGGATTCACTTCTGTCGAGTCCTGTAATAAACTACAGTCTGAAATCTTCTCTGGCAGACCGACTGTTAACCTCTATTTTTTAAGAAAAGGCCTATGCATAAAAGGGTCTTTCCTCAATCTCACACACATGCATACACAGTCATAAATAAATCCACTCTCTCACACACAAACACTTATTCCCAAGTGTAGTGAGAAGGCCTTATTGTGAGAGCCCAGAGGAAATGCAGACACAGCAGAGGACAGGCCATCCATTGATCTGGGTATGGATGCTCTCCATGTCAGGCTCCACTCTCTTTTTTCGCTTGTTGCCATCCCACTGTCTCTGCAGCCTTTTTTTTCTGTTTCAACTTCTTGCTTTTTCTAATCTTTATGTCATCTACATCCCACTCTCCAACATGTAGTTCTGTATCCCTGTGATCCACCACCCCCTCTTTCATTATATCACAACTTTCTATCCTTTAGCCATTTCTGTTACTGCTCTCCTGTTGCCTCACGGTAACCATGCTCTCTCCATTCTCATGGCTATGTTTTTGGTGCCACATCTCTGTTTGTTATAAATATCTGCAAAAAAATCACCCTATCCTTCTTCTGTCACTTTGTTATTCCTTTCACTCCTCTTGAGCATCCTGTCTTTCTTTCAAAATACTATTTTTATCTTTTTGATTCTTTCCAAATCACATTTTTCATGATTATTTTGACAGGAAATTTTATTTAGGGTGGTTGAAAAATGGAAGACATTAGGGGTAAAAAAAAGGTCAGGACAATTTATAGGAAGAACAAAAAAAATTGTTCAAAGAAGATGAAGTAAGAGAAGAAAATAGAACAAGAGGGAAAACGTAAACTGGTAAAATCAAAATGTGTATGGGCTGTGAGGGTCATTCAAATAAGAGTGTCACAAAAGAAATTGAAGTAAGTAAAATGAAAACAGCGCATTGGCAGAAAGCAGTGACAGGTAGTTAATACGTCAAAATGTGTTGTAGGAAGGATAAAACAAACACAGCTGTACAGGGAGAGTGATGCAGTGAGCACAAACTCGTACACGGCACAGCTCTCAAGTGACTCGTAATCCTCAAATCTCTCCTCGTTTGTACATTCTTCTCTTCACTTTCTCTCCTTCACTGCTTTCAAAAATCTCTTCTTCTCATCCCTCGACCACCTTTACCTCCCTCATTCCTTCTTTCCCCCGCAACCCCCTCTACTCCTTTCCCTCTGCCATGCCCCCACCAAGTTCCTGCTGGACAGACTTTTTATGTGAGCCATGTGGACCTCTCTAATGACATGTGGACCTGTGTGTTTGCTTGAAGGTGCTGACATGTGCATATGTGCTTGTGTTTCTGTGTGTGCATTCAAAGTGCTGACACACCCGGTGTATGATGGAGGTGCTGACGTGTCTGATCACAGTGTGGTTCTCCTACACTGAAATTTTGCCGACAGTCTTTTACTTTTGAAGGAACCAGTGAAGTGGGACAATGTGGGAGGAAAACAAAAAAAAGGACAAGTGTTGGACCAAATCCTAAAAGTAGAAAAAAAATAAGAAAACAATAAAATTGGGGATTTACTGAAGGTGGGAGGCAAAGAGGATCAGAGTGTTTGAAAGCGAGAGGAATTTGCATTTGGGCACCTTGTACCATGTGTTATCTGTGGTTTAGGGATTGAGAGGTATCAACATTGCTGCGATTTAAATACATAGATTGTCAGAAACATAAATACTACAGAGGTTGCAGTCAGACACACAGAAAGAAGGGAAAGATGATGAAGAACAAAGGAGAAAATCAAAGAAAAGGGAAAGGGGGAAGACCCCTTGGCATAAACAAGGTGCTTGATCATGTTTCAGTCTCTTAAGGCGAGATGAGTAGACACTGAAAGAGACACAAAAAGAAGATGAGTGGAGTATGTAACAGTCAAACAACCCTTCTTAGGAGATGAAAAGTTTTAAAGAGCACATATTGGGCCTATTAGTATTGCCAAAGGACCCTCCTTAAATTAAAAAAAAGGAGACATTTGGGGAGGTTCAACATATTTTTTTCAGCCACATTAAGCTAGTGAACAAAAATAGCATGTTGACCTTCTAAATAAAAAAAATGCCACCTTTCATTTAGAAAAAGGGAAGAATACCGTTCAACTGCAAATAACGAGTACCTTTATTTAACAGGTTTCTGCAATCGTTTGATAACAAAAGATACGCTAAAATGGTGATTAAAGGGATTGTCTTCTCTATTTTTATCAAATGAGAAATAAAATAACAGTCAAATAATGATGCTGGCTGGACTGATAAAAAATGATAAAAGCATACATGGGATGTCTTTATTTGGCACTTGCATTATGGCATTATGGTTCAATGCTGTAATTACTTATAGGATGTTGCTCTGTGTCTGTAACAGTTTCCAGCATCAGCAGTGTTCTATCAGTATGGCACACACTGTGCAGCAGATTTAATGTTGAACATATTGATATTGACAGCCTCAGTGTGGTTTCAAAGTATCATAAAAATGCATTTAAAAAAAGAGTATTTCTCGTGTTACATGGCCTTGTCAGAATACCAAGAAGTTCTAACACGTGTTTTTTCTTTGTGGAAATTGTCCAGAAAACTGGCACTTTTATAGTGGACTGGAACATGCTTCTGAAGCACAGAATGTATTTAATGCTCTATAAAAATGTCTGTAAGATGAGACAAAATAACAAAAACATAAGGAATGAATTTACAAACACTGAAGTATAGAAACTGTTAACATCAAGTGTATTAAAAAAAATCGCTTTGAAACATTTTTTTTTCCTTTTTATTTGATTTTTACATGTTAAATTACTATAACTTTGCTGCTATTTGTAGTGGAGAGAAAATCCAAATAATTTTGGAGGAAGGGGTTTTTTAGGAATATAAAACAATTGCAAGGTGCCACTGTTTGAACACAGAAAAAAAAAAAAATCATTTTACTTCCTTTTTTTAATTTTACCATGTGAACTTCACAATACTATAATCAAACATTTGGAGCAAATTAAAAATTCAAATGGTTTCTGAAAGATGAGAAGGGGAGCTTTACAGGGTTTAATTTTAACCTGCAGTAACAGTGGAATTACAGGACAGAATTGATGCACACAGAGCAGAGGCAGAGTTGGAGGCAGAGTTGGGTGCAGAGTTGTTTGTGGATTCTTGCAGATTGCAATAAAATTTGGATTTTTGGAAGATTTTTACTCTAAATTGACACTGAGACTAGATTTAAAACATGGATCGTACGATACTTGAGCCGTTAAGGAAAAAAAATTTAGTAGAAAATTAGGATTTAGTAGAAAACATTTTTTTCTTTGCAATAAACCAAATTTACTACAACTTTGTCATAGAAGCAACATATTCATCCAAATCACTGAAATCTGTTATGTAAATGACTGGATTTGGCAGATAATGTGATTTTCATCATTCCTACTTTCCTAACTCTGTTGTGCAATGAATGTAACTTTTGTGCACAATAGCCTTCAAGTCATCGTTGTGTAAATACATTTAGTGACAAACAAATGAGCATGTTACTGAACATTTGTCAGAATTTTAGACTAATGTCTTGTGTCTCCCTTGATGCTTTTATAGAAGCATTTGTAAAATAAATACATAAATAAATAAAATCTCAGACATGTAAACTCCCCATTGCATTTCCAAACTGCTGGGGTCTAAACGCTGGTGTAGGAACTATTTGACAACAAGGCTAGTTAAGAGTGATTGATAACTGCAACTCTCTCAGCTGTTAAGGAGAGATGAGGGAGAGCAAGTGATGCAAATCAGATTGGAAACTGCCTGCTGGCATCTGACTTCAAGAATGGTGATTAAAAACACATTATGACAAAGACAACATCTGGTGGTTCATTTGATGCATCAGCTGAACAGTAGTGTAGATGCTGCATTAACCTGGCAGAGACACAGAGAAGATGAAATGTGTGCTGCAGAACTTCAAAATCTGCTCTAAAGTGTCGAAAATTAGTAAATAAATTAAGCATTATTCCTTTTTTGTGCTCCAGTAAATAATCACTAACTTAATGTTTTTGGGTTTCATTTCTCCTCAGCCCTTTGAAAATTTATTTTGAAGTGTAAAAGAACCTTATTTAATGTTTTTATGTTGATTTGTGCAATGAATTAAAATTGAAACATATTTTTTGAAAAGCCGTATGATGTCTGGAACTAAAACTCATGAGGCATTTTAAAAAGTTCATAAATGTTTTTAGAGTTATGTTTTATACTGAAAGTATCTTCATCATAAATGCCTGTCCTTTACAAACTGTTGGTATTCTGTTAACTCATCTGCAGTTGCAAGAATTTCCATTCTGTGAGATCCTTGAAAAGTCTCAGTGCTCCTGCAAACAGAATGAATATTCTGCAGCATCTGCTTGATGCATCAAACTTAATAATGGACCATTAATTTAAACTGAAGAATTTTATGTGCTAACATTAGAGTTGTTTGCCTACTATGCTATTAGCTTTACTGGGTTTGTCAAACTAAAAATGGAAAAAAAATATATATATATATCCTAACAGATAGAAATCATGTTTAGTGATATGCAAACTGTCTAAAAATGTTGAACACAGTCTGCACTATTTACTAAATCCCCTTCTTATGAGTTTAATTGCATTGTTGGTACATTGACGTGCACAATTTTGTACACCTATATAATCCTATAAGATTGCAGAGGGTTGCTGCTAACTTGCAGCTGTTATATCTCTATAGCCACCTATATAATTAAGATAAACTTCAGAGACAGAAAGAGACACTGGAAGAGGGAGAGATAAAGGCAGATGTAGAGAACATACATATGCAATAGCCAAAAGGTTTAATCAAGTCAGTGTGTTCTTACCTTTTATTGGGCTGCAACAGAGTTTTCCAAATCAAGCATGTCTGGAAGTTATCTATCACATTTCAACTTGGCCTTGGTGGGTCAGAAGAGCAAGAAAAAGGACACCATTGGAAAGGGTTGCCATTATCTTTTTAAATACAATATGATTATCAATAAACTGAGAAATAATTGAAGTACTTTGTGAATAAACTCTAACTGGGGAATTATCATCTGGGGCACATTATGGCACATGCCCCATATGAACGGTACTAAATAGTACGGGTTACAGACATGTTGTATTTGTGCCAGTTCACTGAGATTGCAACTGAAAATGTGTGTGCTTTGTTGCAATAGTCCTGCAACTTTGTATCTCCAACTAGTTACAGTCCAGTGAGATTCTAGCCTTAGTTACCATTCTGGTTTATGAGGAAAGCTACATTGACATATCTATCCTTAATTTTTAATCTTGAAATCTTTAGAGTAAAAAATCAAGTGAGGGAGTGGTTTAATTTAACTTCCCACTGAGCTAAATTAAAACAGGCTTATTTAAAATCTTATAATCCGCTCTCTTAATGCAACACAAAGCCAGAGAGGGAAATTCTTCCAAGACCAACCTCCCCATAATGAGCTGACTTTAGTGCATGTGCTGTGGTGGTGAAACTGTAAATCTGTAATTTTGTTTCGTTAATCACACGTGTTAGTCAGAAATGCAATGTAAGATTCAAAAACCCTTCAAACAAACACATAGACTTGCAGGAAGCAAATAAATCCATGTGTTCTTGGGCTGTGGAAATTGTTGTGTTTAGAGCTGATGTGTTGTTCAGAAAATGTTCTTTGTTGTTATCAAGTTTCCCGAACAGATAAAATATCAGAATATATTTGTGTTTTTGATGTTTTTAAATTGAATAGTTGATATTATTGTAGATTCAAAGGCCTATAGCAGGAATTGAATTTAGCTGCTTAAAGTGATCATCAGCATTAGAAAAGAGTTGCAATACATAAATGCAGTCCATTTACTATTTAAGATCTCTTACTGCCAGGTTAAATGAATGGACTGGTAACTGGTGCAAACAGAACAGAAGGTCAACAAAAAGGCAGTCTAACAAACCTCTGAGAGAATAAAAAGCCAAATGCTGCCCTGTCATGTGGGATAAGGATTAATTGTTCCACTGTCGTTTCACATTTCTAGAACAGAATATTTTTGTTTATTTTTACTATATAAGGCTTGTCCCTATGAATATCAGGTATTTTGATTTTACTTTTTGAGTTTTAAAGAATAAGAACAAACAAAAGTATTGTTTTTTCAATTAAAGATTTAGTATGACGCTAAAATGGAATTAAAATCTTGCGGTCTGTTTAACCACTGACTCATCCTTTAAGCCTGTGAGATGTAGCATTCATCATGATGCTATTCACAAGATTCTGCAAGGGCATTTTGTGAACGTCCTCATGCAACACAGAATTTGTAGCCACATAGACTGTGCAGTCCAATGTCAATCATAAAAGTCCTATTCAAAAGGTGGCACCAAGCACACAACAGAAAAAAAAATATATATATAAGTTAATAAATAAATAAATCTGGGAGTCAGACTACAAACAGAGGAAAAAAAAGAAATACTGCCTTGAATAGGTGTGACTATGGTAGGACCCAATGTGCAGGCAGGCAGCAGCAAACAGGCAGGTGAAATCCAAAATGAGTTTTTAATGAAAAAGCTTTGACAATAAAAAGCTCAGGCATGGGGCATGACACGGATATGAATGCAGGAGGATCTGACAATGAACCGAGAACCAGAGAGCTTGATATACTCTGGAGGTAGATTGTTGACATGAGAACATGAATGTTTGCTGATGATTAGCAGGTGTGTGATTTAACAGCAGAACAAAATAACTTTTAAAAGTTTAGCTACTGTTTTGAAACTTGTCTAAGTGGATACTCACCAAAAACATGTTTAGCTTCATATTAGACACTCTGTGCACCTCCCATGGCTTTGCAATGGACTAAATGTAAATTCAGTAATTTGCGTCGCAGCCAGAAGTGGCGTTCTGACAATTTATGCTGACCTGATGAAAAATGCCGCCTAAGTGTGAATTGACAACTTATTTCATAATGAGATTTCATCAGAAGTTTATACAGTATTATTGTTTATGGCAAGTGTATGGTTTTAATTATTTAAGCATAAGTTTATGATCTGTCCCTGATATTTTTTATATAAAAGCCCTCTGGGTCCTTATCGGCCATTGTTTGGTCCTTCTCCTCTGGGTGTGTCCAAACATTTGCCTGTCGCTCTGACAATGTAAATAAAGTAAACATAACATGACATTTAGTGTTGCGGTCCTGAGAGAATATATTTCATAGGTAAAATATATTTATGGGGAAAAGTTATTTAGTATACTGCTTTAACAGCATCACTGACAATTTCAAACATAGATAATTCTGTAAATCTTATAATTTCTGAAGAACTTGATTTTTATGAATTGTTGTAAAGTTGTAAAATGTACCTAAAGGTATGCCATTCCACAAATGTAAAACAGAGGTAGAAGCAAAACCATAAAAAACATTAAAAAAAAACATAGGCTACCACTGGGATCAGAATATCCACTTCATCTATGTGAGTTGTTGGTTAGATAGAAGCTGATTAGCATAAACACATGGTATTATTCCCAAACCCTAAATTTGTATGTGTCCTGTGTGTTAGGGTCCAGTAGAGGGGTTAATCCCAGCTTGTTGTTCAACACCAATGCCCACCAGACTCTCTGCTTATCTTTTCTTTCTCCGATTTTCTCTCTTCTTCTACACTTTCTTTCTTTCCCATGTGTTGTGATGATGCTCAGTCGTCCATGTTATCCTCATCAACAGTCTCTCTTTATGCCTTACATTCTATCCTTTCACCACAAATATGGTCATTTTTGTTTTACAAATGCATAAATATTCATCTTATTTTGTTTCCAAGTCTTTCTCCACATCCTTGGCTCTTCGCCTCACTTATTTTCTGTCTCTATCAATCTATCTCCCTCCCATTTAATGAAAGCCCTTGGTGTTGGACTAATCCAGTAGTGGCGTGTTCTATGTCTCCCTCGCTTCATTTCTCTGTATCTCACTGCTCATCCTCCATCTTAACATTTCTCCCTTACCCTCTTCTAATGAAAGTCTCCCGCTATCTCTGTAATCCAGTGTCTCCCTCACTCCACCTTTCTGTTGCTCTTTCTTTTCCTCTTCCTCTCTGTAGACTAATGAAAGTCTGCGGTGTTGGTCTAATCCCCCGACTGTGTGCTCACAGCCTCTTTGTTGGTCAAATCTGACTAATGCCCTCCGTCTCACTCCACAGCACAGAGCCTATAACATCATCCCTCACAGAGGCACACACATACTTTCTAGCATCAGAAACAACTTCATAAACAATGATACTTTGCTGAGAAAGTCATGGTTTTGTTTTCTGTTTGTTGTTAAAGTCATAGTAATTAATTTTATTGTTGGGATGAGTTGTGTTCTAGATTCATTTCCCTTCAATTTTGTTATTTTTCTTCAACTTAAGCTGCTACCGTGTGCTGTGATAGGGAAACTTTTTGGCTAGCGTAAATGATTCCACCAAAGCCTCTAAAAAATAAACACACTGATGTTTTGAAGCTTCTTTAAAAAGTAGTTATGGATATTTTTGCTGTGTTTTAGTTATGAGCTACAAATGTATGACAAATCGCAAAAAATCCACCTTAACTCATTGTCAACCATTTTTTTATTTATTTATTGCAGCTTTCACTAATGACTTGAATCTAATTTTAAATTGACTCTAATTACTTTTCTCTCAGAAGCCTTCTTCTTCTTTTTGGTATTGAAAAGACTTCTTTGATTTTTTTTAACCTCTTCCATAGTGCCAGTCAGAGTTTACTTATGTGTAACGCTAATGACACAGGATCAACAATACAACATCCCATCTAAGAAATTTGTTCCCAGGTGATCAACTGCAGCTGAGGTACTTTGCTTTACCCTCATTAGAAGTCTGAATACTGTCAAAAGATGACTCTAGTGTAATGGTATTTAATTTAAAGGACAGATCTTTTGAAAATGGAACCAGTTCACATGGAGCCAGTGCTGCATATTAAAACATGGCAGTGACATCTCATTGCCTTACAGATATGTAAAATTCCTGTTTTCTTAATATGAAAGCCCATAAATTTCATTTTTACATCACTAAACATCTGGCAGTAGTATATTATATGCATTAGATTGTTATTATCTCTAAAAGGCTCAATAATGAGTCTTTGCATCCTTGAACTAAGGTTAATGTGACCCTTACCCAACCGCGTTGTAGTGAGATGGATGCTAGGCAGCACGCTGACCCTGACACCTACACACAAGTCATCAGTCAATGACAGAACTGCTTTCATGAAGTTTGACCTCGAGTGACTGCTCCATCGGGGGCCAGACAGTAACCTTGTTTAATCACAGTCATCCTGTTACAAGGTAAATGGCTTCTAACAATGTACTGAGATGTACCTGTCACACACGTTTAAGCCAGTATCCCATGTTTCATACAATAACCCCTTATTTTTTAGTTTATTCATTTATGATCAATGCAATAGCAGTCATATATTAAAGTGAAGCATTGTGTAAGCATGTGTGTTTGTCTCTATCTGTGGTTGAGAGCTGAGTCTTACACAACTCTGACAGTATTTGTAATACTCTCAGTCATTAGACAGCCTGTTTATGGAGCTGCAATAAGTCACGACGAAGCAGAACCAAACACAAGCATGTGTTTATCAACAAGGAAACACTTTATCAACACTTTCAGCTGTGGATCTTGCACCAAAGTTAAATTGTTTCAGGTTTACAGAAAAGTACCGAAATTAAGTTCCAGAATTCTTAATGCTGAGGACTTTTGTAGAGCGATGTATAAAATGCAGGGAGAATTTTGTACCTCAGAATATTTCTGCCAGCTGCAAAGCTAATTTCAACAATTATATTTATGGGCCCACTGGCTAGTTTTCAATTTATGAACTGTTTAAGAACAACATAAGAATAAAAGTAATAAAAATAACTGATATTAAAAACAAAACTCTCAGTTAAGAGCCAATGTTAAGTCTGGTTAAAGAGTACTTGTGTGTCAATGAGACATGCAAAATTCAAGTGAGGGTCTCATCTCAGACTGCAAAACAATCTGTAAAATTTAAACATATAAACATTCACACAATAAAACGACTTGTTATATTTTCTGTACTCAGATACTTGGTAAGTATAGTTTCACTTTAGCTAATGATTTATTCTCTAGCGATGAGTCTATTAAGACTAGGGGTTAAATCCATTGTGTACCATCAGTTATTTTTGCTCTGTTTTTTACCTCTGTACTCTTAGCACTCTTAGAAAACGGAGAAGACCATATTTCAAATGGATTCTCTCATGTGGGGAGTTAAACATGTAAAAGCCAGCCAAAGGTGAAATCTAACCCTGCCAAGGGAGATTTTCAGCTTACATGGACTCAGGCAAGGCTCCTTTGATTCATACAGGGTGTGTAGAGGGAGTGAATATATGTGCAAGAGAGTGTGTGTGATCAAAGGAGAGTCAAGATTTTTGCTTTATCTTATCCTATGGGGCATCTACAGATTATTTTGTTTCTGTACACTGGACAACTACAAAAAAAAGGTTTAAATCGACATGGTTACTAAAGCTAAAACATGTTATTTATAACATCCATGACTTAAATAAATTGAGATCTTATTATAAATATACAAATTAAAAACATAATTAGTTTTTTTGTGCTCCTCAAAATATTAGAATTATTTATTATAAAAAAAGGCTACACAATAAAGCAGGGATTAGCAGTATTTTAACCAAGCACACATTGGTTTTATTAGTCCTCTGACTTCTACATAAAATAATAAAGAAAAAAAAAGATAATTAGAGACTATAAATTGATTTTAAGTTTGCTTGGGAAAAGCAAAGGCATGAAATCATATAGACCAGTGAAGTAGGATAAGGTTAGAACTGACAAAAAAGATATCAAATCTGACCCACATGCCTGCAGACATACAGAGTGTAAACACAAGGCACTGTAGGACATGAAGGGTGAAAGGTGTCCTCAACTCTCCAGGCATCCTCTCCAACTTCCTATCTAAACTGACAGATGCGGCCATGCAATCAGCTCTCTTGCTCCTTGTCCTCTGCTCTGAGTGTAAAAGCCACAGCAGCATCAAGCAGAGACCAACACAAGAGCAGGGCCACTAATCCACCTGATGGAGTGCAGGCTCTGCATTTTAGGCCAGACTTTGATGACTTACTGGGAAGAAATAGGAGGATGAATATGAATAGGGGCCAAAGAAATGGCTATCACCCTGCTGTGCACCACACACTTGCCTCTTTTATGGTCTTCATTTTACCTTCCCTGCATGATTCCCATTATTATAATATAGCAATTTACTCTTTCTACTTTGTCTGTAATGCTCACCTTCAATTTGCCGTGTCTTTTTTTTAGTGCCTTCTATCCAAACCTTACTTTCACATTCTTTTTCATCACCTTTTTTTCCCCCTGATAGTACAGACTGTGACTGCTCATCTTTTACTCCCTTTTCTCTGTTGGGAGGTATTGTTAATATTTTTCCTCTTCAAACTGCACACTTTACTAATCTACCTCCCAAAGTAAAGCTACTGCATGAGCTGTATTATAGCTGCAAATTCATACAAATAAAAAAAGTATTGAAAAATAAGAGCCAGAAGCACATAAGTTCCTATATTTTTTGTATGATGCTAGATGTCTTACACAGATCTGAATACATTTGCAGCTCACAGTCTAAAGTAATAACTTGAGCAGAGCTTTGTGGTCACTGCTGTTTGTTTGTATTGCTTCTCTGAAAGATTATGTGAAAGCTACCTCACCAAATCTAAAGGAATTTATAATATAATGGATTCATTTTATTTCCTTTTGAACTGGAAGTGTTTTTAAAAAAAATAAATATATGTTAATACCTTATTAAGCATTTTTATTAATTGCATTTTTCAAATAGACTGTTCAGTTTCATAGGCTAAAGTAGACTGATATTAGTGCCATATTAATACATAGAAACAAATCCCCATATTTTAACTGAGCAGATTTATAAGAGCCTTTCAATGGAAAAAATCTACTGAATAGCTTCTCTTTTCCTGAACAACCATGAGAAAGAGTTGCTTAAGGTAACATGTCACGGGGATGACACCTCCAGTATTTGTTGTACTTGAACTTTGAAATCGTGGTTTTGAACATGACACACCATTATTCCACTGGGATTAGTCACATCAGATTATCACCTTTAATATATGTAATCTTTGGCTTGAGAAGACTATAATCATTACATGATCTTTGCAAAGATCAGTGGAGAAAACATTAAAGTTCTGCAATTACACACCTTAAATCATTGAAATACCATCTAACAAAATAATAGTCTGTCTTTTATATAGTGTCTTTTTGTTTTTTTTTAGCCATCTGTGTGTAAACCTAGTGCTGAGTCTGCAAACACTCACATTCAAGGAAGTAAACAACTTGTTGGTGAACACTTTTTGCATTTCAAAAATAGTTCTACTGTGCTAATCAGTTACTTTTTGCATTTGTGTCAACATTTGATTGACATTGTAAAATAAATAAATATGAATTGCTGAAACTTCACATCAAAAGTTACATGGATTTATTCAGACAATTCATGCAACCACTTTCAGGTTAGACAAACTCAGGATTTATTCTATTATTTATTTTATAGTGCATTGGCAGACACATTAAGTTTGATTTCTGCATCATTTATGTACAAACTGTGTTGATGAGACACACTATAGACTGCAATCAATGCTGGATTTCTAGTATGAACCCTGTAATTGATCAGTTACACAACCCCTTGTTTAACTACAAATCTCTCATCAGATCCTGGACTCATCATGTGGCAAACGTTGGCACAAGTATGAAAAGCTGAAAGCATGACATCACAAAAGCAGCTGATTGGATTAATAAAATCCAGCTTGCTCAAGTATTGATAACAAACTGGGAGGTACATCTCACTCAAACCTTAACATGTGGTCCAAACAATTCTTGGAAATAATATTTGTAAATCAGTTCAACTGATTAATACTTTATAGAATAAATCTAAACTAAATAAGAATGCCACAATGCTGCTTCATGTTTATGTAACATCAAGTCCATCCTTCTGCTCAGCTTTTTTATCTTTCAACTGAACATAAAACTTCAAATAGAAAAGGTTAATATGAGACGTTTTACTGTAAATAAAATAATTTATTGCTTTGACTGACAATGTTATTGTCAACCAAAATAAAAGGAGACAATCTCTGCTATCTAAAGAAGAAAATAGGTTTCAATCTGTTCATGCTGGAGGTAGCTCAAAGCTGAGACTAATAACTTCTATTTAAATGCTCTTCTGTTTTGTTAAAACAATATTTTACCTTAACATTTTCAGTGGATTATTTCTTTATATTGACATATTGTATTTTATTTATTTATTTTTTACTTTATTATTTATTCTTATCTGTAATAAACTTCTAGTTCATCACAAGGCATGTGGCAGCTAACTGACCTTGTAAGAGGGAACATGTGCACTGAATATAACGTATTGTGGATTAGCTACCAGTGGTGTATTAGGAACCCAGTGGCGCACAATGGTTTTCATCCCAAAGCTAATTATTATCAACCATCTGCTAAAACGTGTCGCCATGAGCTATGCAGTTTTTTTTTAGTTTTTTTTTTATGCTGAGCTTTTGTGCTTTTTTATTTAGTTTGCTCCACTGTTTGACACACATATCTTTTTTCCCCCCATTTTTCTCTTCTTTACATTTTATTATTTCTATTGTTTCACTTCTGAATTTGTTTCTTCTTTCATTTATTAGCACCTGCCAGGGGTAATTTCTGCTTGAGCTTTATTTTATTCTCATTTTAAGCTTGTTGTTTTACAAAGAAACTGGGACACCATCTGGCAAAGTGCAAACTGATATTCCAGTCACCTCCATTATGTAAAGGAGTGATAAATAAAAAATAAATATTACTGGTACTTTAACTGATTTATTTTTTTTAATTCTTTGAACTACTGAGCATGTCATACCTGTTTTTTTTCCTTTCTTTGAGCTGGCAAGCCTCCGTATTTAAACTCCCAAACAGGTGCTTAAATGTTTCAGTGTTCATGACGAACTCAAGAATATAGTTGAAGTGTCATACAGCCTCAATATCAGTGAACTATAGCATTCATAATGTTACTTTTATGGAGTAACAAAGCATTTACATCCCTCATAAAGAGGTTGATTTGAAAGTTAGTCGAGAAGAATTGTGCAGGCAGATAAAACTAACTGGCAGTAAAGAAGAATAGACAAATAAAATAAACAGGTCAACAATCTGTCAACTAATTTGTTCATAATATTCCAAGTATTAAATCATGTCAGAATGACAGTTGAACAAGGTCAGCAACAGAAAAAAGTAACTAACTAAAAAAATAGTCTAAAGTAGAGAAAATAGGACTAAAGTAAAGAAAATGAGACTTGCCCTCACTGGAGAGCTGAAAAACAGTGAGCCCTGAATGGTCACTATCAGATCCTCGACAGAAAACAGTAGAATTTTATTTGATTGTGTGCCATTATAGATAAGTGCAGTATTTTCGCTAAGACTCTTTTCTTTTGATAACGACTTGTCCCCTTTCCCAAGAGAAGGGTGAGAAGAGGCTGAGTGAGATAGAAAATAGACAGATAAATAAAGAAGGGGACGAGAGAGAGCTCTTATTGTTATTAGATCTGTTGATGTGAATACTAAATGATTCCCCATCTTTTGTCTCTTGATCTGTGTCCCTATTTCTTTGGAGGACATTTTATCTAATCTTTTTTTCAGCTGTTTTTAATTAATTCTGTCCTTATTCTAAACTCTGTTTCTGGTTTATCCTTCATTTTCCACCTTGTCTATCACCTCTTTTTCACTTGCATTCCCTCTCCAACATCTCAAAGTTAATCAGATTCTCATCAAGAGGAGACCAGCTAAGAGATCATTTAGATTTATAAAGAACCTTGAATCCTTTTTGGAGTGAAATCTAATAAAAAGTTTTCTTTTTTATGTGAAATAAAAAGAAAATGAGAACAGCATATACAACCTTAGAGCCTTGAAACTGATTTGTTTTATTTTTACAATTCCAACATTGTGTAAGATTTCTAGATTCTCAGAGTTTTAGCACCTCTCAAGGAGCACGATTTCCTCTTTACCTATGAGAAACTATATCTTTCTCACAGTTCTTGTTTCTTATCAGTCTGATGTTGTCCCTGCAATCACCTGCTTAGATCTTGTGGTGTCCCAGTTGTCTGGCCCACATCCTCTGAGCTTCTTCTCTCTTCAGTTCCCCCAGTAAAAAGCAGAAATTATGATTGTTATGTTTTAATGATTAGATTAGACTCTAAAAAAACATGCTATTTATGAATTCTATTTTCACTCAGAAATCATCAATTATTTAAACACAGCAACAAACATATCCCAAAATAAATGTCTGCCATGGTTTTCACTTTTCTACCACAACGTCTGCTACTAACACAGCTTTGCAGTCTGCATGGAATACAGAAAAAAACTAAAATAGAAAGCATGTATTTTTTTGCAAATATATGATATTTTAACATTAATCTAAAGGTTCAGCACATGATTTAAAGTATCCAATAGTGTGAATGGATGTACACAGGTTTTTATCAGATTTCCAAACCACACATAACAGAAAACATGTATACATTTATTGTTGCAGAAAATAAGTTAGTTATTACAAGCAGACAAAAATATGCCCTTCCAGTAAATGCATAAAATCAGGTAATTGTTAATCCAAATTAGAATAAATTAAAAATAATCTATATTTTTGCTGTTAATAAAAACTAAAATATGAAAACTCCTGGTTGATGGTGCAGTATATTTCCTTGTTATAATTGGAGTCATTACTCCAAAGTGTGGACCTGTGGTGATGATAGACTGAGGTCAGAAAAAAAGCCAGGAACCATTAGGCCTTGTCAGAAATGGTTAGGGTGCTAAAAACTTTAAATGAGAACTGTTGCTGCTGCCTACATGTGGTTTTCTCCCTAAACCATCCTTCTGTGCTTCCTTCAATATAAATCACTGCTTTCATGAAAGTGCACAGATAAGCCTGTTTCCTTTTAGTGGAACAGATGTCAGGTTTTTCAATGACTTGTTGATAAAAACTGAATAAAATATGAATACTGGCTTATTCGTCTGAGATAATTGAGCTGCAGCTACTGTGTGTTATAGACAAAAACTATGTTTGAGAAATGAAATGAAATCTGTGGTTGGTATAATTTCAAAAACATGAATATTAAATGACAAATAGTATTTAACACAAATAGCATGAAAATTAAATTTGTTAGAACTCAGGTATGTTGTGTGTGTAGCACACTTAAAAGCACTGCAAAGGCAACTGAGATTAGTGAGCACTTTTTCTCATAGATATCTGAATGGCTAAAACTACAAATTTTCTATTAAAAAGTGAAAATGACAATAAATATGTAAAAAAATCATTGTACATTGCGTAAAATGAAAATAAACCTAATCCTGATTCTGAAATAAATATTCAATCATTTTTTCTGTGGATTTTTTGATTGGTAATCTTGCTTCTCTTTGGGTTAAATGTTACGTATAACCCCTTTTGAGAGTTCAAAGCCCTGACGAGTACAAAAATGTATCTGAGACAAAAAAATCTTAGAGCAGAAATCCTAACCAACTTGCTGAAATTGCATGCAGAAGATGTGCATTTGAATTCTCCTTCCATTTTAAAGGCTGAAATTACATTGGAAGAAGGAAATAAACACACTGTGTAGAGAATGGAAAGGGAATACGTGGGAATTACAGAAGTCTAAGCACATTTATTCATCTCCCATCACCCTCATCAAAAAGCAGCAATATTACCACTGATAAGTAAAGCAAGTAGAGTCTGTTTAACCTTGAAATGTGCTGCATTTTTGTCTAATCTTCTTCCCTTCTCAAAAAATTACCTTTCTGAAGGGTGCTGGGGTTCAGAGAATCAATAGATCACTCAGGCTGCAAATGTATTATCTTACAAGAGAAGAGGAAGGGAGAGAGAGGAAAGGGGAAAGGAGGGGATGAGGAGGGAGGAAGTGAGGATAGGGAGCACGTGAAAGGAGAGATGAATGCAGAGGGGAATGTGTAGAGGAAGTGAAGGATATGAGAAAAAAGGGTTAGAATGAAAGATGCTAAATGCTTCTTTTTAATAACAAAGCTGGAAGAAATTAACAAACAGCAACAGTTAAAAAATGGAAAAGTAATATCTGACAGTTATTTTGATACTTAAAAGATTTAAAGAAACTTAACCAAAAAAAGTATCTGATTTAAGAAGCTTCTAAATGTAAGTTGAGAATAATGTGGGCCACGAAAAATGGGATAAATCTGGTTTATAGAAGTAATATGAGCCCATTTAATGTCAGTTTAAATGTTACTTTTTAATTTAAGGATCCACTAAAGACATTGAATCCCTTTACATCTCGCCTATCTTGAAAGGGCAGTATATTTTTTTCCCTTTCAGATGTAGAACTATGATATCCTCTGTCTTTGACCTTATGGGTAACTGAGATGGAAAAGAAAAAGTGTTTTTTTTTTTACATGTACTAAAAGCCTTCTTTTATCTCCTTTTTGCTTTAAATCTCATCTGTCATAAATAAATAGAATTCATCCAGCAGAAGAAATTACTTGAAAAGGTTGACATCTAGACAGAGGAGGAAAGATTCAGGTAGTTTATGTGGGGGGTATAACACAGTTAAAACTGAACAGATGAGCAGAGTGACTTGAATGCAAAAGGAGCAACAACAAAGACTAGGGTAACAAGCAATGCAAGTGAATAAATTAAGCACAGCTGTTTAGGAATGTGGTTAATCTTTACTTCATTTGTAATTTATAGCCATCTGGTTGGCTTGTGTTGAGGCAGAAATGGTGGTTCCTTTGGTCACCAGGTAGTAAAACAAGCAGTCTTTAAACTTTGATGAGCATCAGTGCCTTAAAGATTAAAAAAAGAGAAACTCTTTCTTCTTTGATGTCACCATTTGTAGCACCATTTGTCTTTATCTGCAATACTTCATGCTCCATCATATTTCTAAGGAAGAGCCATTGAGGTAATATCATTTCTAAATAGGTTGGAATGAACTCATTCATTTTCAGAAAGATTACCATTATTCAGCAGGTTCATATGACATATTGCAGATGAACAAACGTAACAGCAACACAAACACAAAAAGAACACTCTAACATACTCATCTCTTACATAATGATTCCATTACCATAGTCATTTACTTTGTGTTTTATTTTGCATGTAAGCTAATAACAAAAGAAGATCTATTTCCTTTAAGAAAAGGGCAAGTCTTTTTTTTTTTTTTCTCAAACACACTGACACCTACAGACACACATAAACACACTTCCACACAGACAGACAGATCAATATAGTCTCATTTCACACCTTCTGCAGCCAAAATTTTCCATTGTAGAAGCAGCAAAACACACACAGAGACCAGATGTGGAAAGTCAGACATAGAGAGACAGATGGAGGGTGCAAGGCAGGAGTCTAAAAAGTGTCACAAATGGAGAGTTGATTCCCAGTCAATACTTTTGAGGTAGGTGAATAAAGCCTGAAGTTTCTGGGTGGAAGAAGCATCATGGCCTCTGGTTGTTTGTCACTGGTTGGCAAGAGCAGTGTTTGGAGTTCAAAAATAAGCCTCAACAGTTATTACATTTCTCATCTCAATATCCAGCTGACTTATAATTTTCCAATTGCCTCTCTGCTTTATTTTTTACATTATTTTTAACATTACAGGTGCACTATGTAAGAATTTTACAGACATCTGTCTAATGTCCCACTGATGTTGAAAGTAAGGTTACATTGTAACAGATTTTGATCTCAGCCAGCTGGGTGGCTGTCAATTTTTGTCATTTTAAAAACACTGTACCAGGATGTAGTCATGATTTACAATAGTTATTTTGCACCCATACCTCCTGGATCTTTAGCAAATCACATGTGAGCCCGTAAGGTTGCCAAGTCTTCAACAGATTGTGATTGTCCCATTACTGAGGGGGTGAGTGGATGAGAGAGAAGGTTTTTTTTTTCCACATGAACTGCAGTACCCCGATTTGACCACAAAGTCTAATTCTTACATATTGCACCTTTAAGCTAACAGTTTTAGGCATCTGCTGATAGTTTATACAGTGGCAAATAAAGAGTTTTGCAGCTCACAATTCCAACCTCAACAAAATAGAAAGCACTGGTGCCAAAATGTTAATGCAATTACATTAATCATGTGGCCTAACAGAATAACTGTTAGAGCAAAGTTAAAACATCTTCGCTTTTCTTCAATATTATGAATCAGCAGACTTCATAATGCATATGTGTAAGCATTTTTATAATGGTTAGACAAGTAAAATGTACCCTTTTCATAGCTCTTCTGTTCAGCCTTTTTGCATGTGTACATCCTTCTTGTCTCACACTCCAAACCAGTTCCTATGCACAGCCGGCAGTCTTCAGAAATCAATATATATGCGTGTGTGAGAGTGTGCTCGAGTAATGGAGTGGGATCTGACAGCAATTGTCAGTCATCTCACACGAGCCACAAAATATAATCTAAAAAAGAGAAGGAAAAAGCAGTGAGCATGCCTCTGCTTATTGAAATGTATGGATAAGGCAGCTTGAAAGCCTTTGATTAACACCCATCTCTACTTTCTGAGTCACCTCCCAACATTAAAAACCATTACAGCTTTTTGCCGTACAACAGCAAACGTTTGTCATGCCATTGTGATGCTTAACAACACTGTGAGATTACTTTGGATTGGTCATTTTACATTCTTGTATATTTGAGTCATTTTTAGGATTACCTCCTAGCTCATCTTTTGTAGAGTCCTGTTGGATGTTGAGCACTAGCCCTGTATGAAAGTTCCCCACTTGTTGCTTCAGGTTCAACATTTGTCATTATAATTTAAATTTGAACATAACTCTGATTTAATTTATCTGTGTGTGTCCTGTACGGACAGATTACTGTAGAATATATTTCTTGAGTGCAAAGTGATGGACAGGAAAGAAATTAAGGGTTTCATATGCCTTGGAAAAAAACTTAGCATGGAATTATGTTTAACTTGTAAGCCCTCAGGCTTTCCTCACCTAATCAGAGAAGCAGAACACTCTTGTGCAACAGTAAGACAATTACACAAAACATAATTTCACTTGCCTCTCTTTTGGTAGCATGAAATTGAGATTTGACATAAGCCAAATGTATAAGAAAAATGACACCAAATGACTCATGTCAAGTAAAGAGACTGAGCCCTATCATAAACATTCATCTTAAAATGTCCATTTACTTACTTCAGTGGGAAACATCTCATAAAACGGAAAGCCTGTAAATTTGAAACAGACTAACCTGTCTGAGTTTTATATAATGTTTGTAACTTTAACCTCCGTGCATCCTACTCTGTCAGATTTAACACCAGCCACTTCTTCGGGGGAATGTGATTTCCAAATTCCACGTGAAAAAATAAAAGTCAGACTAAATTTCTTAAGTGCCGTTACATAAAACTCTCAAATGAGTCAGTCTGTGTGTTTTGATGCATGTGTGGAAAAAAAAAAATCTTGAGACAAAGGCTTCTCACAGCACCACATAAAAAGTCGCTCAGGAGCTCTGATTTATCAGGGAAATTTCCTTCCACTTTGGTTCTTACTTTGTTCCATGCATTTTAATTTATCCATTATGCATTTTTCTTTCACACTCTTTACTCCAACCCATTTTTCACCAAAGTAAACACACTTCAGTGTATTTATGTCACACCACTTCACAAAAAAATCTCAGGTAGCTGTTCCTCCAGTGAAATTTTACTCGGGACAGAGCTCCCCGCCTTGATACACAAGAGAACAGCACAAACATCTATGAAGCAACAGGTCAGGAATATTTGCTCTGTGAAAGAAATAAGTAAACCAACACAAAGTTAACAACAGCAATATGCCACAATAAAGAGAGTAAAGTCAGCAGCATGAGAAGAAGTGATCCGTACATTATAGACTGCACTCAAGGTAGCTTAGGGTTACCCAAACCTACCTTAAGCAGCAGAAAAGCAGGGTTTTGTCCTCTATCCCTACCTTTAAGGACAAGACTCTTCTGTTTCTCCTTCTGCTTATTTTGTCTCAATAATTTTTCATACTCTCTTCAACTCATTGCCATGTTGTTTTCTTATTGTCTAACTTGATCTTTGTCTTCATTTTTCTCTCATAATCCAGCTTTTTTCTTCACTATTTCTCCCTTTCCTGCCATGGTCGAGAATAAATATTGTTCTGAGGAGTGTGACTGCAACCTTGATAGGATATTTCCCCATAGCAGGTCATTTAGCTGCAGCTAGGGTGAACTTAAGATGTGCAACAAACGGACAGCGCATAGCCGATGCTTGGCCAAAGCTGTGTAACAGATTGCCTCACTAATAAACTATGAAAGGGCAGGAACAAAGTGGTAGGGGCATGTTGCTTATTGTGTGTGTATTTGTGTGTGTGTGTTGGGACATAAGAAACAAGAAGGGAATGCTAATTCTTCTGTCAAGACCTTCATGAGTCAGGTGCTTCATTAAAGCGGCACACAGAATACCTGAAAACACACCAACTGCAACTGAAACATACAATTATTTCAGTTTGCTCTATACTTTAGGATTGTGTCTTGTTGTTTCTTTTGTCATTGACTTTAAGGCTTTATTTTTCTTTCCATAAATATTTTGTTTCAGTTCTCCTCCCTTTGCATGAATAATCACCCGGATGAAAATAGCCTCTTATTCAGAATCGCCCGGCCACTTACCAAGCAGTCACAATGAATAAATACATTTCATACTTTTTTTTTTTTTTTTATAATCATGGGCTGTGTGTGCCAATTGGAACAATATAATAAGAATTCATGTTATTACCCTCAAACCACCTAAGGCTGAAGGAAATTAAAGTATATATTTTAACCTTTATTTATTCAGGTAATTTTGACTTAGCCTGAATGTTCCACTCAGCAGTGCTTTGAGTCACATTCATGCTGCTGTGCATGTTAATAACTTAGAGCCACATTATGAATACAATTCTCGTTTGTTAGCCACAGGGCAGCAGCAGAGGAGCAAACAGAGGACTGGTGCCTTTATCAAGCGTATTTAGTTTGCCATAAGAGAGAGGGTTGTTATTGATTAACGCTCTCCACCCATGTCTGAGTGCTTGAATTGTCAAATCTATAAACAGAGGTGGATTCTGTTCTCAGAAGTTCTTCTGTCTTTTCTAAACATCTATACTAGTTCTAGGTTAAAAAAATAGCAAATTTATAAGTATTTCATCAACAACCTATTGAAAAAAAAGACGTGTTTTAAATGTTCTTATCTCACATTTCAATGTATGCATTTTTTTTTATTTCTAAAACATAAGAAATAACAAATGAAACCTAAAAACTGTGATCTCACGTTATCTGAATTCATTTCTCAATTTAGAGTCTGTGCATTTTGTCTAACAATCTACCTTACATTGGCGTATCTACATTACTTTGCACAAACATATTTGCATTCCAGAGTTGCTGCCATCCCTGCTTACTCATTGGTGTAACATCATCACAGCAATTCCTCTGGGAAGTTCACGGCCCTCTGCTGTGTTAAAGTACGAAATGCTGTCATCAGCATTTACCTGAGGATAAGAGGCAGAATATCTAAAGGGAATCATAAAGGGAGAAAATATGAGCACAGTGGAAATGTGTTTCAGACAGGGGACTAGATAGAAAGGTGTAAAAAGTGAGGCAGCGAAAAGGTGGAGATGATGACAGGCAGGAGGGCAGCAGGTGAAAAGAGAAAGTGCAGAATGAGACGTGAGTTGAGTGAGACAGACAGCCCCAGTTTAAATGTTGAATTATAGCTTCACAGGGAGAGACACAAAGTAAGGGAATGGCTCACAGACTGTGCCTGTAGGGCTTGTGGAGAACAGGGGAGTTGACCGAGATAATGAATGAGTGTCTTGCTCCCTGAAATGCACAGAGGTGTACGCACACATTCAGATGCAAGGTGAGCTCAGATAATGACATCTGTGTTAAGTCAGTGATGACTAAGTGTAGTCTAGAACAGCAGTGTTCAGCAGTAGATGACTCGTTCTGGGGTGACTAAGCAAGCTACTGCGATGTAATGTGATGTCTTCATATCTCAGCAGATTTAGCATTAATATACTCATAATTATATTTCATGCTGCAAGCCTAGTGTTTAATTTTCATAATAGGTCTTTTTTCCTCCTTTTGCATTTTTTGTTATTTGATTGCAATATAATTCCTAACATTATAATTTAAAGTAGCCCAAAGGTCTTTCTGGTCTTATGACTGCACCATTTCAGTCATCTTAACTTACTTTTAGATTACACTTGTGAACTTGGAGAGATGGGCACAATATCATAATAACAACTCTAAATAAGTAATATGTAAATACATGGCCTCTGTACGGTCAGGATAAAATCATAGAAATATTAAACTAAAAACAAGCACAAAAATATACTCACATGTATTTTCATAAATAAGGTAAAGCAACTGAGCATGTAAGCTAAAGATTTCACAGCTATTTCAGTCATGCACAGTCAAGAAGAAGCAGACACTTAATTTTACTTCAGTGAATGCACCAATATACTTTCTATGTTTGTCTGGTTACAGGGGTTTATGGCCACCCAACTGACTTTACCCACAGAAAGTTTTATGTCTATGCCCAAAGCTACAGTTCTCAAAAAAGTACCATGTGAAGAACTGAAATTGCCCTCCAAGTAATGACTGTGGACTCTTTGTTTATCATCAGCAACGACTGAGGCTGCATGACTTGTTATAGCAATTTTTATTTCCTCAAGGTGTAAGCAAATAGAAAGGCTGAACTATAAATCTGTTAGTTAGACTTTTTTTTTGTTTTGTGTATTCATTGATGTTCCCATGTAGCATTTGTGTTCAGCATTTGTGAATAACTTTTAACATGTTTATCCACCATCTTTATTTAGCTCAATGTGGTGGTCTCTACTTGTGTCTCTCTTACGTAATATAGTGTATGAACTACATAATCAGGTTGTACCATCCAAAAGTGTAAGAGCATCCAAATTATACCTGGACCTACAGTCAAGCTAAATTGCAGGAGTCAACTCTCCAAATAGTCTCCTGTGGTAAAACTCAGACAGTCGAACAGATAGCATCTGTGGAGCGTATGTGTGCATGACTGTGTGTCTGTGTGAGAGGCTGTTTGAGTGTGTATAAGCCCACACTAAGCTGGAACTGTATCTGCTGTGTTTACTAAAGCTGCTTGGCAAACATGTTGAGTCAACACACACACTCACTGTACACAGCTCTGAAGTCAGAGAGAGAGAATACAAATGCATCTTAGTGTATCTTCTTTTGTAAAACCAGTTCATTCTCAGTTAATTTCACTGTGTCTCAACCTACCTGTCACGTTCCCCTCCCATTGGGTGTTTCTAGTCATTTGGAATAAAACAAAACAACAAAAAATACGATGTCAATATTGTTTTTTCACTTAACAGTGTCAACTGTTCAATTTCCAATCATTCCCAAAATATTTTACAAAGCTTAGTCTGAACCCAGCTGTTAAAAACATAATCTTTTGAAATACACTTTGAATTTCTTTATTTTCATTATTGAAGGAAGCTTCTTTGTGAGTTTGGCCAACACTCAGGTTAGTAAAGTAGGCAGTTATTCCTTAAATAACATCAACTGGTTTTGGAAGAGAAAAACCCTTCAGCACACTGGCTGTGTGGAATGTTTGAACTTAGCTGATGTTTGATTCGTTGCCCTGCTCCTCAAAAACATCTTTCATAATTGCAGTTCCTGGAATTTTTTTCAAGTAAAATTGCCTGTTGTTGACAGTAAAATAAAATCAAATATATAAAATTAAAAATTAATAAAACTGAGAGATAAAAATGCACACATATGTAAACAAACAATCACTCATCTTTAACCGAGTATATTGGACCAGATTTTACTATGAAGAGACACATTTACATTGCAAGATGAAAACAATCCTTCCCATCAAACCTGAAAAAATAGAACATCAGATTTATTTGCTTTTACTTTCAGCATGGGTGTTATGGCTGTTTTTTACACAAAAAGAGTACACATATTTCATTATCATTGGATGCTGGACTGCAATATTTTTTTGCAGAACATTCAACAGGTAGAAAAACACAAGTGTTTGTGTTATTTTGTTTCATCCTAATTATATACAGTACTTGCAGACAATGTGTGCAGTTAGCTGCAGATCAGTACTATTAAATTCGGAAACACTGGAGCTTGAGATTGCAAATGTTTGACCCACTGTGGGCAAGTCCTGAGCTCTGGTTCTGATTAACTCCCAGTAAAAACACCTCCGTTCAGAACATCACAGCCTGTACATCACACTCTCCTTCACACACACTCACACTAACACACACATGCTGCGCAGCTCCTGGAGGCTCCCTGTTCACAAAGGGGAGTCTACAACCATCATTCAAAGCCTCATAGGACTTAAGAATGTCGACACACACACACACTCATTTATACACACACAGACACACAAAGTGCTCTGTTTTCTTAGCTTTGATACACTTATAGAGTTCAGAGGTGAGAGGGCTGGAGGTAACAGTGTGTTTTTCCAGAGCTCTCAAACCACCAAAATCTGCTTCCACACACACAAGGAGGTCCAGATGGCCTGGTGGAGACAAAAACACTTCTTACATATGCACACAGCTATATTGATTTTTAAAAGCAAAAATTCCTGAACAAGTTGTAACATAAACACATCTATTAGCTGGCTCAAAAATTATGTATCATATTGATTAATTTAATCTAACTTAGTCAGTTTTGTCAATGTTTTCATTCCCATTTGTTGACATTGTTAAAAACAGTAACCATCCAGGACAGACTTTCTTGTTTAAAAAAAAAAAAAAAAGATACAGGTTGGACACCACAGCTTTGTGATGTGGGTCCTAGAGCAGCAGCGGTCCTTTATGATACACAGAGGCTGACGTCTTCAGGTCCTTTAAATCTCAGCCAGCTGAAAGCAGTCACATGTGATCAATGGCTAAATTTATCACCATGAGCTAACCACTGTCATTCACATGTACATAGCTTTGCACTTGTGTGTGGGTGTGTGTGTGTGTGTGTGTGTGTGTGTGTGTGTATGTTTACGTGCTCAACCTCTGCTACCTCTCGAGACATGACTGACATTGTCTTTAGCAAGCAATTATAGCAAACGCGACTGTGAAAAAGGTCACAGACATCCAGCTATCAACACTTTGCACTAAATGCCAGCTGTGTGGGCACATGTGTGCACTGGTCCCAAAATGCCAGCCGACGCACTACCAGGCTCAACACCCCCACTTCTATTTTTGCCCCTCAGTGCTTGTAGTTAATCTGCCACAACCCAGCATGATTGATGAGAGAATTAGCGTTAGCTTGCAATGCAAAGCATTATGGGTATGAGGAAGTTGTATTACTGGATATGAAGCTTGACATTAAAGGTTATGTGGTGCTGTTTATGTGTGATTAGTTTTGTGTTTGTGAGTAAATGTGTGTTCATCCAGGAGAGTTATTGATGGATTAGCATGCCAGAGATGCTCATTTTCTCTTATTATAACCATCTGGGTCATGGGCAGAGTAAACTCATTAACATTTGAGCTAATTAATGATAGAAACCTGGGTGGATAAACACCTGTCAGAGAGTTACAACAACCTTAAGGATCAGATAAATGTTCATGCACATAGATGATTACCAGAAAACAAAACTGTTCAAGTCTTTTAAAAGTAGCTGAGCAAATCCTTCAAAATTCTCACTGTTATGAAGCAATAAAAAAAACGAACTCACTAAAATGTAATTAAACTGCCTTTAAACTGCTGGTAATTATGCAGAAGCAGTGCTTTATTCAATCTGCATATATCTCATGAAAATTGCATGATTATTAGGATCTTAAATGAATTGTCATATCAATTTTATATACCAATTGTCTTGCAAACCTTTATTAACTTTTAAATTCATTTAAAATAATCAACATAGATTTTGTTTAGGGGAAAATGACATGTTTCAAATCAATGATATGCATCTTTATTCCAGTTTTCTGAAGCAAGTATTGGCTTTTCAATGAAAACTAAAAACTTAGTCTACATAAAGATCTTAGGAAAACTACATATTGTATGTACTCGGGACAAAAGAGTTTCTGTCATTGCCCTAAGGAAGGAGAAACATCCTAAACAGTAGGTTTGTACTCTGTTAATGCTCAAGTGCAACTCAAAGATACAATGTGGCATCTCTAAGTTTTAGTGTTTTTCTTCTTTTGATAATATAATGAGTTTCCTGAAAGGATGTGGTGATCTAAATTCATTCGTCTTTCCCCTGAACAAGTTTTCTTATTTACGCTCCATCACTACTAGATTTCATCAATATTCCTTTTTTCATGAAGGCTTCATGTTGGAGCCCCAGGATAAGGGTGTTGCAGCTTCCTGCGTGCAATATAAAGCAGTGTTTCATCTCTGGGTTCACAGTCTATTCATCCAGATGGTGGGGTGTGTTACTGTGAGTTATTATATAAAGGTGGCAAAGCTGCGGAAGGTACGGTTTTTATGAAGTTTTATCATGCTCGGTGGTGCCAAACAACTTGGTTTTGGGTAAACATCCAATCTCCACCTGGGACCCAGCTGGATAATTCACTACTATCTCAGCATCATGTATTCCTTGTTGTATGTATGATCCATAAATCTCAATCTACTGCACACCCTTTGGATTACTTAATAGAATAGGCACTTACAGTTTTAAGGGTTGAATCATTTGTTTGGATTCTATTTTGTCAGGGGACGGGGCAAAATTTTCCCTCATGATGGATGTCTTACTTTGAGACAAAAATCTTCACATGCAGTTTCCAGTTGATGGTCTCACAGACAATGATTCAAGACAGCTATTGTTAGCTTTTCTCCTACATTTGATAGCTATGGATGCTGTTCCTGAGGGCTGTAACTTGCTACTCTTGCTATAAACCAAAGAGCTTATTTATTACCCAGGGGAGCACTTCTTTTTATTTTCACTGCAGACACATTTATAATGAACTCTTTCTATATCTGACAGCTTGCTGACAGAAAGAATTTGGCAGTTTTGTTTTTGAGAGAAAGATCAAGGGAGAACAAAATTCTGTCTGTACTTCAGTCAGCTTTTACAAATATAGAATACAATTAGCACAGACTTTTTGTTGAACTTACTGACTGAATATGACCTTACTGGGCACAGTTATTTCCTTGGGCCAATTTAATTATTAAATGACTTGATGGTCTTTTTGACCAGCCACTGAACTTTTATTTTCCACAGTTTTTACCAAAAAGAAGGACATAAAAAAGTATGCCTGGCCTTTTCTCTTAAAAAAAAAAAAAAAAAAAAAAGAAGAAGAACATCTTCTATCTTCACAGAAACACCTCAGTCTGCCTAGTGTATTTTCCTTATAGCTTTTCGATTTAAATGCAAATGTTCTCAACTCGGACTCCACAAAAATGCAGAGGCAAAATCATTTATTAGAAATAAATTATATATTTTAATTAACCACTCAAAAGAATCATGCCTATTCAGCCCTTTCCCCTCCAATGAGAAATGAATAAATAAATATGGAATAAGGAAGCAGAAGGAGGGGAAGAATGAGTGAGATGGGGAGGAATAGACGTATTGAGTTTGTGTGATTGCAGCACTAACCGCCTGTTGGCTGTCATTATGTGAGCGATCTGAAGCTGTCAGATTTCAAAAATGTATTGTTTTCTGATAGACGGACTAAATACCCCCACAGTTTCAAGCACACACATACACACACAAAACACAAACACACAGCCACGCTTGTGCATTTACTCAGAGAGAATCAAAAATACATGCAAACACACACAAACACACACACACACAACACACACGCACATCTTTTTGATGGGAAAACCAACACTTAGAAAATAAAGACTAAAGATTGGGATTTTGATGCTCTGACAAGGAATGTAATTTTAAATTCACCCCTGTCAGTCTTCTCAGCATCTGTTCAGATGAAATACATATGAGCTGCCAATCACTCACCCTCACAAATAGGCATACAGTATGCTCTTAAGTTCAATATCTTTCAAATATTTATTTGTATGCAAACTCTCTGTTGCTGCTTTTATCTTCCAGAGGTGCATAGACACAAAGCAAAGTATTATAACTGCTCAAAAGCAGAGAGCAAAACACAAAAGCAGCAAACATCAGGTGACTGACACTGCAGTAACCCCCCCCCCACCTACTCTGTAAAGAAAAAAAAAATAGTAGTTTACCATCTTATTAGTCCTTAGGAAATTTAAGATGATGTTCAGAAAGAGGCTATTAAAAATGGTGTGCTGTTGGCATAATTGTTATTTTTTGTCTATTTCTTTTCTTTTCTTCATGGCCATATTTTTCTGCTAAAGAACACTTTGTGAATTCTCTATAATGATGGTAATCAAATAAAGGTTACTAGAACAAGACTAATGGGATGTTTTTTGTATTTACCCCTTATTTATTTGGCTTTCTTCTGGATGAACAAAGCATGTTTTTATTTTTATTTTTGAAGCCACTGAAAATATAGGAAACATCTGTTCTTATTGCCTCTTCAATGTGGATTTTTAAACATCAAACCCCATTTAGTTAGTAATTCATGGACAATTCTGTCCACATCTAACATCTTCTATTTTTTTTTCTTTGAACGCTTTATTCTAACTATAAAAGCTTTTTCATGTTTCTAGGAATCAATCTGCAGTGCTTGCAGTTGTATTTTTCTTTTCCCTTTGCAAGTAGCTTTAACATGTTGTGATGCTCATGTTTGGCCTTAACACAGAGAGACAGAACAAGTGAGGGATATGATATGAAGAAGAGAAGAGGAGAGAGAGAGAAAAAGTGAGCAAGAGAGATGAAATGAAAGAATTTCTTAAAAAAAAGAGTAAGTAGCTAAAGCCAAATAAAGAGTAAGAGGTAATGGGATATGACAGAAGTTTGTATCAGCTGGAGTCTCGCCTCAAAAGAACAAGGAAATTCACTTCCTTTCTCTTGCTCCACTTTTGAGCGCTCACTCTGTACTTTGCAAGCAGACACACACACACCTTACTTGGTGCAAATCTCAGTAGCAAGCAGACCTGCTCACAACCTTTCTAAGGAGGAGAGCCAACTCTTTATTTGAGCTGAACAGAGAAAAGGAGACAGACAAACAGCCAAGAGACCGTAGGGGAGATGGAGAAACAAGGGAAGGGACATATTTTAAAGGGAAGATATTGGTTCAAGCTGTCTTGTTGGCAAAACTTCTCCCAAAACAGCTGTAGATTGTGATGGATTCAAAGAAGCTCCAGCGCTGTAGTTCTGTTGTAGCTTGCCCTGACCTTTCCCCTTTTAACTCACGAATGGGCAGTTGAAGGATCAGTATTTATTTCAAAACAATCTCTGAACCAGAATTTCCAATTTAAATATTTCTTTACAAAAACTGAATGTAATCATTCTAAGGAAATGTTTCATTGTTATTTCTTTAAAAACAGAAATATAGTTCTATCCTTATATTGTACCATTGACGTGACCAGGAAACAAATATCAAACTGTTGCAATACATCATCGTTAATATAACATATATCCAAAAGCGTTGTTCTACATGGATCCACTTCAGGGAAATAAATACTGAGCATTTGTTATCTTACTTACATATTGTATAATAAAAACAAAAGCTGATTTGGTTATGTACACTAATGTTTTGGTTTTTTTTTTGTTTCTGATGTGCTTCAGTCAGAGTGTGTCTAAAACTTGTCAATGCATTTCAGATTTTTGAACTTTGTGTTTGATCTTTTAGTTAAGAAAGTAGATTAATCCAAAATGATTGCAAAAAAAGGAATATGGGAAGAAAAAATCACTTATAATGTAAATACCTCAAAGCAAGAAGTTTATGAAAATATAGTGCACATGATACACGTTTACTTTAATTACATAATTAAATACCCCTTGAGTTGGAAAACTTGGATTCTCAAAAATTGAGATGTCACATAAAAGAGGATATCCATGAGTTGTTGATTTAAATAAGGGACGTGTGCTTGTTTATTATGAGCTATACCTTTAAGAGCTGCTGACCATGGCCCATCCCAGAGGGGATGGGCCCATTAGACTGATGAAGAGAGTGAAAGAAATACAAGGAAAAGGGAAATCACATGTTAAAACATACAATGCGTTCTCATACAGTTACCAGGTTAATAAATGTAAAACAAGTAAAGAAAGGAACAAAGGAAACTTGACAAGTAGAGAAAATGACTACAGAGGAAAAGGCCACTTCAGAGACTGTAACAAAGTGAAGAGAGATAGACACTTAAAGACACAGAGAAGACAGGAAGTAGCTATCTCTCCATCTCTTACATAGTGTTGTAGGCGTCTATGGGTCTGTCAGTCAATCAGGACGACAAGCGGATGCTCAGGCTCTCACATGCACTGATGACTTTTCTGTGTGTGTGTCTACAGATGGCAAACCTTGTGACATCGCTGTGTTGTGTAGTTCTAGCTGCAGTGGTGGTAGCCTATGCTCAGAGACGCACGCCTGGTGAGTATGCATTCCATCTTCTTTATTACACCATTTCATGTCTTTGCTAAGACCTGCTCTGCTTATTTTACTGGACTGCCAACTCTGGTGGGCCCTTTTCCATATTCTCAAACATTAAATAGGTTTTGTCCCACTATTAGTTTATTATGATGGTGTCTGTTTCATAACTATTTCATAACAATTCATAGCATTTTTGCTCTTGTTTTTCTTAATTGTTTTTGTTTCTCTGTTGCAATTTTAAGTAATATTTTTTGTTCATGAGTTGATCAGTATTTCATTTTATTGTTTTTTTTTTTTTTTTATAATTTTGCTTGTGTTGATTGAGCTTTCCATTCCTAAAGCAGCATACTTTGGGGTGTTTGTGGTGATTGTCACTTGTGTTGATTTGCAGATGTAAGCTACAACAAATATTGACTGACTATGAGATTAAAAAAAATACTACAGTAAAAGAAAACTTCATTGTGAGAGGGCCACAATCTAATTCTCAATTTTGTTCTTGCCAAGAAATAATATCTGGGGAAAATCAGTTTGGCACTCTTCACCATTCATAATCTAAAACACTTAACAAAGACGATTTAAAGTTGTTAGTCAGGGTAAATGACAAGCATGCTACAAATGGCTCAAGAAAAGACTCACAAACATAAATGTCACCAGTTCTTTAAATGCTGTGGATTTAGCAGAGGAATCAGTTTGTCACTTGACTTTTAGTGAAGAGTTGCATTGAGCTATTAGCCAATGAGAATGAGCCGTGTAAGTCAGCTGAGTAAGAGCAGGAGTCAAAAGAATCCAATGAGTCCCCTGACGCACAGCACTGTGTCACGAGGGTCTCACACCAATGGACACACATAAACAGAACACAAATAGAAAGAAGAACGTTGACTTACTGGAGTTTTAGAAAACAGTCTGATCAACACAAAAACCTCTATGTGTGCAGAAGACACAGTCAATATTTTTATGTCTGTTTGTATAAACAGTGTTAGTTCAGAAGCTCTTATTAGCTTCAGTGGATTTTTTTAAACATAATACATTTTTGAACCCTGTCACCTAACATTATATTTTAAGTTCCTGAGATGTTTTCCAAAGTGAATTTAAACTGCAATTTAATTAATTTAAGTTGCACACTGAAGCAGAAACAAGTTAAGACAACTAAAGGATAAAGTAAAATAAAAAAAAGTTGTTTTTCTTTGAAGAAAACTTTGTGTAAGTGTGTATTGTATTTAACATTAACTCTCCTTTGTGTGTTACATCAGATCAGCCATATAGATTTAGCACAGATGCACTAAACATCAAAACATCATGTAAATTAAAAAAAAAGAAACTTAAAAGTGTTTTTATTTTACCCAAACCATGATACACAGTCAACTACTCTTTATATTACACACAATCTTGCAATCTGCTTAGTTGCTCTGATAAATAGTCAGCATGTTTGACTGACAGCAGTCCCTCAGGCATGTCTATCTTGTGCATTACATAGCTGCACAAATTCACAAACAATACAATCCATGCATGTTAACACTTATATATTGCCATCTCCAGAGGCAAAGGGTTAAGCTAGGCTCAATCTGCAGAATATTATAATACAATGGAACAAACACACTGTTAGTCTGTATTTTTACAAATGCAGCAGGAAATAAAAAATTTAGGAAATACATTTGAGACCTTATAATTTTTGACAGGAGGATGTTATAGAACAAAGACAGAGAGACTGATAGAATACATCTGCAGAAAAGAAATGAGCACAAGTACAACTGATGTTCTTCAAAAGAATAATGTACAAAGCTCAGTAAGAAAATTTGAAACAACTGCCTTTCACACTTTGAAGAACATTTCAGTTTGTGAAAATACAACAAAACATAAAAACACCTAAAACAATTGTAGACATTTATACATTGTTCATTGTAAGTTTGTGATTATGTTCATGTGTTTCTGTTAATGTTGTGGGATATCTTCAGCAATGAGATCCCACACACAGAAACACTCTTAGTTTTGAAAACAGCACTCTGAACCTCCATTCAACTGCTGGTAGTGATTCAGACTGATGGAAAATTGAGTCAGAATAAGTAAATAAATAAAATTAAGACCCTTGAATAGAAAACCTCTGCAATACAGTTGACAGTCTTTTGATAAAACATCTCTAGAAACAACAGAAAGAAAATAATTGGAAGCTGAAAAGAGGCTGTTAGACTCTAAGGTAAGTCAGTTAAGCTTTGTTAAATCATAGTGAAAAATAAAAACAGATTTTGCTTGAGAGGAGGGAGGGAGGGAAATATTAGGTAGGTGGAGCAAACACAAAATGAATACATGTTTGTAAAGAAGCTGAAGAGAAGGCTGCGTTAATAAGATGAAAAGAAAGAAAGCTCATAGTTGACATTGAATATATTCATAATAATAGAATATATCTATTACTCATAGACATAATATCCCACATTATCCATGTACAATTTGTCTTTGAATAAACGTTATATTAACACAAAGCATTCACCAAATACAGGTTCACAGCATTGCCAGATCTGGCAACAAGACACCAGGTCTATGGAAACAATTCCAAAAGAAGAAATCTGCCAATGGCCCCATGCACAAAGTATCAATTTATACATGACAGTTAATGCATTTAGCTTTTCATGCAAAATTACTTTAGGCTTAGGAACTTATACTTTACTTAACTCTTTTTTTCTTTTGAATGTAAAATTGAACTATGTTTAGTTGATGGTGTTATCTGTGTTTATGGTGGAGGGGGTGAGAGAAGGAAACATTTGTTTTCCCTTTTTCTCCAGGATGACCCCATCAAAAAACACAATGAACCCTAGCTGATCAGATGCAGAGTGGGTGGGTCATGCTGTCTTGCATTTTTTTAAGCTGTTACTGAACAAATGGGCATGTTTGGCTTATGGAAAGATACATAGCATGATATACAGCAACACTTTTTAAACAAGTTTAAAATACTATCAGTAATGTAATAATCTATTTTTGCTAAAGCATGTTTCCCTCCAGTTGTAAACAAGATCCCAAAGGCATTAGTTTCAGATATGCTGCCTTGGTCTGCTGACTCTGACCCTATGTCTGAGATCACAGGGAATTGATAAATAAAACAAAAAAAGAAAAAAATACAAACAAATAAACATTGGATGTAGTACAGAAACAATCAGCATGTACCAAATTAGACTGCTGCAGCTCATATTGTTTCAGGTCATTTCCAAATAAATGTTTTTTGTTGTTCTTTTATTATACTATAATTTTTGCATATCTGTCAGACAGGAAGCCTTGTTAGGACACAAAGCAGGAAAGACGAACACACAAACACAAATCCCACCAAGTTCATTGCTGGTTGCTCAGAGACTACGAAAATAGGAAGTAGCAAGTTTTTCCAGCTGTAGTTGGAATGCAAAATTTAGGTTGTCAGATAAAATGCCTTTTAATATACTTTTTTCTTTTCCAAGAGAACTGGGATGCCCCACCAAATCATGGAATTCAGGCATTCCGATCACTCCCATGACCCCAGGTGTATAAAATCCAGCAATAAGGAATGCAGACTGCTTCTACAAACATTTTTTAAACAATGGGTTGCTCTCAGGAACTTAGTGAATTTGAGTGTGGTGTTTTGATAGGGTGCCACCTTTATAATATTTCTATTCACTTTTTTTCCACTAAATATTCTATAGTCAGTTAGGAATAACAGAAAGGGAACAAAGCAGGGTCAGCACACTCTGAGGCACACAGTGCACAAAACCTGGCAACCTTCTGCAGAGTAAAAAGTTACAGACCTCAGAAATTAATGTGACCTCAACAGTGCATGTAGAGCTTCATGGAATGGGTTTCCATGGACGAGCAGCAGCATCACCATCTTACATCACCCAGTGCCTTGTAAAGTGTTGGGTGCAGTGGTGTAAAGAACGCTTCCACTGGACTATAGAGGAGTGGAGACATTCTCTAGAATGACACATCATGCTTCTTTCTGGTGATCTGATGGATATGTCTGGGTTTGACACTTGCCAAGAAAACAGCATTGCATTGTCCATCCATCCATGTTGTATTTGCTAGTTCATCACAAGGCCACATAATGTCAAACAATAATTCACACACACATTTAGAACTATAGGGCCAATTAAGATTTACCAATTAACACATTATGTACATTTATAGCATATGGGCAGAATTAGAGTGGAAACTTTAAGCAACACCCTCTCATCCAACATCAGTGACTGAACTCACAAACATGCTTCTGGAAAAATCTGGAAAAAAAACTCCCATAAACACACTCCCTAACCTTCCTAGAGGAGTTGAAGCTGTTATCGCTGCAAAGAGTGGGGTATAGATTAAGAAGGAAATGTTATTAGCTAGACTTCCCAACATTTGTGGCAGAAAAGTTTATTTAATTATGAGAATGAAAAGGAAAATGCCCTCAGCAGCAAAAAATGGTCTGAGTTCATTATATCTTTGAATTTTAGAAAGTTCAGGTTCATCTTTACAACTACATGTTTGACAGTGGACCAAGTATTGACATGCTGTAGACCTTTGGGACAATCAGCAAATGATCCATGGACATAAGTAAACTTCAAAAAGTTTGCTGTTTGGATGTATCAATGTAACATAAAAAAATGCGACACCAAAGTTACAATTTTTAACTTCAATGCATGACAGCATGCTTAGCCTTGCACTGTGTTTAGCATACTGTAGACACACATGGATGTTTTTGGAAGGACAATGCCACACCCACTACTTCCATCTGAAAGAGGCTTTATACTGTGTGTCTATGTCTGTGTGTATGTGTGTGTCTTTCTGCAGGGAATAAAAAATGTGTGACAGTGGTGATGTCATGCTGTTGACTAAGAGGGCAGGTTATTTATGGGAGTCCATATCCTGATTGAGAGACGACCATTTTCACTCATAATCATTCTCTCCATCTCCCTCACTTCCTTAGTCTCTTTATGCCTCTTTATTGCCCCCTCCACTCTCTGACGTAATACTCTCCCCACCCTCTCGCTATCAACATCATCCACACTTGTCACCGTAATTTTTTCCCTATCTTTTGTGCCCTCCTTCTCTTCCTCACTTGTCCATACAGTTTTGATGATGAAATCTTAGATTTAGATCTTTTCTCTCTTCTGCTTTCTCACTCTCAAACCCCTTAATCCAGCCAAGTGATCAACAGATTTACCACCCATGGTACCATTTGCTCCAACACCACTGTCACTGAAGGGTTTGAAGGGCTGTATCTTTGTCCTTTGTGCAGCATCTGTACTACACACTCCGTTTAACTGCTACAGGAGATATGAAAAGAGACACGAAGAAAATAGAAAAGGCAGGGGGAACAAGAGAAAATTAAAGACAGCAGGAGACTAAGAGGTTAACTCCCCAACTAATTCCATGGTATTACAGCTGTCAAAGCTGTATTTATTTCTCGAGCCTTCGACACATGTTGCTATGACTCCTCAACATGCCTGGACATATGCCTTTCTATCTAGCCCTATTTACCCGGCCTTGTGAATGGCTCACGTAAATTGTTTAAATCAAATTAATCAATGTAATCTTGTAACCCACCCCTATCATTCATGGCAGCCAAGTCAAATCTAATTCATGTGCAGATGCTCATATAGACAGATGAATTTAGTATTAATAAATAACACTCCAAAAGCGAGATGTCAGACAGATAATACTGTGTCAAATATATTTTCTTGGTAGTTATTTCTTCAGGAAACTATCTTTATAGTTATTAATTGTAATGTATACATGCTACTTATAAGACTATTAAATACACCAATTATAAAAGAGTAACTTTATCACTGTATATAAATGTGGAAATTTTTCACAGTACAGAGTGCTTGTATACTCTTACTGCAATTCCCATTTGGTTAAAAGTATTTAGGTTTTTTATGTGTTTACTCTTTTGGCAAGAAAAATTACTGTGGATGTTCAAGTTTAAAGTAAGAAAAAACCATGGAGTTAAAAGCCAAATGCAATGAGTGGTTAGAGCATAAGGCCCCGACAAAACATCTCAGCAAAAATGATTTGTGTATCGGGGCACAAATCCCAACAAAAGACAAATCCAGACAACTAAATGCAATCAATTATTCATGAGATTTAACTGCTCTCTGATGTGTCATTAGAGGAAACAGACAGCGGTAGGAAACAAGTGAAGAAGCACAAAAACTGATGAGGGAGTGTGCTGCATCTGTCTGTATTGTATGTTTAAAGCTGTTAAACCCTAGGTCTTCTTTTGAGACATCTGCTTGAAAATGACGTGCCCAAAACAAATTGAATATTATCTCAGCAACTGCAAGGTTTATTTGTACCACTTGTAAAGTCAACACTTGTCTGCTGATTTGGGGGTGAAATATTCAAAACATATGTTACTGGGTCATACTGAGTTTATGAACATGGTACAAAAAAGAAAATTAATGATTTAATCTGTGAAGTCTGAACTTTGATATGATATAGTGTTTGAGTTGCACAATCACTACTATAATCTTTTGTGCGTCAGCCTATACATCTGTAGCATCTTTTGTTGCTTTGTCATTTAGTTACTTGGTCTTGGAATTGTGTTGTTTACCTAGAATTATTATCTTGTTTTTTAGACAAGCTTCTTCCCATTTAGTGCATATGCAACATTTATAGATTAGGGATGTGTAGCATGTGTCCGGATGGAGTTTGTTGACAGAATCACAGCTGCCCCCGGTACAACGGGTCTAGGGTTTGTGAAGTTAAGCTGTGTAATGTCTGTGCTGTGGGGAAACCTCTGTCTCTCTCATTATGCTGAGTAGCACTCAGTGTAATCAGTGCTCCCTGTTTGGCAGGCGGCTCACATTAAATTCATGACAGACTTCAGAAAGTTGATTGATTGACAGCACTGGCAGATGCATTAGTTTGACTGTCTTGATGACTGGCAGACAGGCACAATAAAGTGATGCTAATTCCACTTAGCTGTGGTTTTGAAAGGAAAGAGAAGAGTTCAAAAATACTCCTAAATAAACATTTCAATAATATGTAAACAATATAGTATTGTCAATATAGTAATCATTATTTATTTAAATTTGATCTCTTGATGTTTATTATTCCTGTTTGCTTTCTTGACTGACCCTTTAAACTATCCATAATTTTAGATTTAAAAGATTATGCTCATAGTATGTTTTAGTGCTCAAGTCTACTAAACATCAACAACAAATCCTTTAGCCTTATTTTTGAATTTCTTAACATGGTTGATTTTCCAGCTGACTGATTACTAATTAAAGTGCTGTTATATAGAGTCACTAAAGTTGTTTACTTTTTCTCAAGAGAGCAACATCTGTTTTGTCCCTTTGGATGCATGGTTGTTACTCATTGTGTCCTTCTGCTGATGAGCTGTGACTTGTTATTCATCCAATCTAATCCTAGAACAGCACCTACAAATTGGTAAAAATTAGTCAGTACAAAAGCAAAGCTGACATGACATTTTGGAGGGAAGATAAATGATAAGTCATAATATACAGACCTTTGGTTAAAGAAACAGAACAACTTGGACTCAGCTAATCAGCCAGAATGATATGTTTAGAAGCCAAACTGACAGACCAATCCAAAAGTCACTTTTTAGTTTTAATTGTATTGGATTTACAGAATTTTAAGCCCAGGACCTTCTTGCAGCAAGCGGTCAGTGCTACCAACAGCACCTTTTAATTTCCTAATGTGGAAGTGTGGGTGTGTTTTAGCCTGATACTGGATCTCAACTACCATGAAAGTACACAAAAAACAATCATGCCACTCATTCTTTTGCTATGAAAAGCAGATATCAGAATTTTAACCAAGACCCCCCCAAAAAAGAAAATAAGATGAGAAAAACAAATGTCTACAGAGTCCATTATTGTTTAGTGTTGAGAGTTCTATAATTTGTTCACTATAGATTTCAGATTCCCGACTGTCTGATAAAATCTGTTGGGTAATGGACCATTCCCTACCAATCACAGTGTTTTATGCTAAGATATGGAATCTCGGAATCTTGGTGTCTGAGTCAGAGTATTTGTGTCTGTTTAGTATTTTATTTTATTTTTGTAAGGGGGATGGTTAAGTGTGTGTCTGTGTGTGTTTGCATTGTGTTAACTCTTTTAAGTGAATAATCATTTAGAAGGAATTCCCAGTAAAGCTTTGATCAAGGGTCTTTCAGTGAAACCTGCTTCCCAAAAGTGAGAAGCAGTTAAACACCTATGTGGATTTGAAACAGAGGTACTGTGCTGTACATTGATTTTTAACAAACATAAATAGATCCAAAGTCCTGAATCACTGTGTATAGCTGAGTAATCTTAAACAAGACAACTATAGCTCTTTCATGGGACCAACTTTAACCTTTGAACAGCATTCACATTGCATCAGCCCCCTCCTGGGTCAGTTGACTCAACAACCCACCCACATACCACCATTCTTATTTTGTCTGTGTTTTCTCTTATAAGGCTCTTAAAAATGAACACAACATGGTAGATGCAACCAAGAGTACAAATGAGCAACAACTTTCTCTACTCCATCTTCCCTCTGGTGGGCTACATTGTGGGTCATCAGTCTATTTGCCCCCCTCCCATACATCTCTTAGTATCACTTTCATTTACTGTGTTCAACAGACAAAGGCAACTTCCTTGATCTTTGACAGTCAACACATGAAAGTGGAAGTTGCCAAGCTACTCTTTACTATCCTCTTCTACTTCTTTCTTTGCGAGTGCATCTTTCTTTTCAAACGCACTTGAGATGAAAGTAGACCAGAAGGCTCAGGTGAAACCGTCCTTGAACGGCATTGTACTTCACTTGGCGGAGGATACACTCTCACCTTGGCTTGCAAAATTTTCAAAGAGCCAAATAATACAAGTAGGCTGATGTTTGCGTGTATGTGTGTGTGTGTGAGAGTGTTGCTGAAAGGGAGTCATTAGTGGAAAGTGAAGTCTAATGAGGCTTACAGTGGGTCACAGCCAGCCTGCGCTTGATGACAAAAAACAATTGAACAGTGTGATGTGATGGTTTAAGGGTCAGGAAGTGTATAGCATTTTTTTTTAGCTGGAACAATATATTTAGCGTTTTGTTCTGAGCTGTGACTACATACAGAAAAAAGGAGAACAGAGACATACTGTACTGTGCATGGACATCTTCTGTGTGTGCATGAGTTTTGTATCTGTTTCTCTACAGGTTAGATGGCAAACTACTAAAAATCCCAGTTTTCTTTTCTTTTTGTTTCCTGTTAGTGCTTTGCTGACTAAATTGTGGGACTGTAAAGATGATGGTTTGTGAGTGTACAGAGGTTAACAAACATTTAACCCTTAAAATAGAGGTGCATATTATTTTAAATACAATTGAATCCATGCTCACACGTACATGCATATGTGTGCATGTGACCTTAGTTAACTGTGCATTGTTAAACATTATTACCATACCACTTTCTGTTTATAGAACCAAAGGCTGTATATTTTGGCTTGTTTGCATCTGTGTGTAACTATAATGAGAAGCATGAAAACAAAATACAAAGTTAACTAATCAAATGAGTATTTTATGTGTTGAGATTTTGTCTTTACGTAGAAAAGCATGTTATTTTTGCAAACTATGACATGTGGTGGCTCTAAAAGTATATTAATACATTCCCAACCACTGTGCTGTACAAATGGAAACCTAAGCACTTTTGCTACCCACACAATATATCATAGAATTTGAAAGGGCTCCTGAATATACCCAGTGATATATTTTTTGTGGTTTATGTATATATAATTTATTGTGCTGTTCTTTCTCTTTCACACTGCCATAAATCTTGACTGGAACCTGACTGATGGATTTTCTAAATGGATAAATGCCCCTAATAAGACTTTATGTTCCAAATAGCAAAATACATATGACATAAAAGCACACAGTAGTATTGTTTCGTATAAATTCTACTGTTTAGACTGTATCACATTAAAGTGTCCTTTTTTTAAAAAAAATGTTTATTTACAGTTCAGGCCAGGTAGTATTTCTTTGTCTAAAAGTAACAAAAAAATATTTTTTTACAGTTTCTGAATTTGAATGAAGACAATTTCTCTGAGTCAATATTGGAAACAAAAAATACATGCTGCAATTTTAAAGAAATTGTCTTATTAAATTGATTAATTTAATCATTAAAATAACAACCCCAAAAAACTTTTTTCGTTTATAGATTAACAAAAAGCCCTCTCTATTGAATTGAGGGACCATTTGTGAGATAGATTTTCTTTTTCCAAAGCCATTTTGTTGATTCCAACCCATTAAATCTCTCCTTGTGCAGCCCTTTGCAGATAAAATCACACAGCCCCCTCTAGTTATCCCCAATTCCTCCTCATAGGCTGTTCAATACGTAAATGCTGCCAGCAGAAAGCTAAAATGTTTTTGTTTTTTTCCCAAGAAGTATAACAAGATTTAAAAGAAATGATTTTCATTTCCCTATTTCTTACATGAAAGTATTGTTTTAAGACACAAGAGTAGAAACTTTAAACTGTGTTTTGTTTTTTGGACTTTACAACACATACTGTAGAAGTAAGCATTATTGACCTGATCTTTTGTACACAAAAGTATCTTTATTCAGCTTTTAATGTTCAGTTCAACTTAATTGTCATCTTACTTAACTCAAGACCCCCCCACCAAGTAAGGAAAAACAATCTTGAATGCAAGGATGTGTATTAGAGTGGAATGGAACATAACAAAGAAAGCCTTGACACAAAATGGAAACAAATGCACAACAAAAGCAATTACAGTCACTGTGTAAAGCCAGTGGTGTCCAAGAGTTAATAATCACAGCACACATGGGAAAATAGCTTAAGGATGAAATAAACCACAGTTGAAAGACAAACTGACAATCATACATTGTTTCTGAAAATTCACACTGATTCCGATTTGTTTTACATGTTTTCAAAAATGGACAATGTATCTGTTGTCACCTTTCTATAAAACTAGGATATATTCCTTTGAGAAAAGCAGTAAAAACCTATCAGGTTGCATCTTGGGACATGGATTCATAGAATGATAATATCAAAGAAATGACTCCTCGTGTGGATTCTAACTGGCTGTTTTGAGTGTTTGTGTCTGTCTGAATATTTCTTTTTCTTATTGCTGTCTGGAGAAAAAAAGATTGCTGGGTCATGTCACAATAAAATAGTGCCTTTGTTTTGCATTTCTTTAAAAAACTTTTTCAAACAAGAATGCTTGGGTACATGGCCCTGAGACAGTATCTCAGTAAGTACTGGAGAAATAAAGCAACACTGACTGAACTTTAGAAAAGATGAATGAAAACAACAACAAAACACCACAGTTTTTGTTAAAGAACTCCATGTCCTTGTAGACATGAGGCAGAGATGAAGAGTACTTGCTTTTTCTCAGATGAATGTGAACATACACGGTTGTTTGGGTTGTTTAGAGTGTTTTATTTGTTGATCATGACATTGTGCAAGGGCAGTACTATCTGTTTTTGTTGAACCATGAATTTCTCCACTAGAATGGAATAATACACAAAAGCTTTGCAAATCCTGAAACTTTATTCTCTGGGGACATTAACTCCTCGTTGTGAATTTAAATTTTCAAAGTTTTATGGACAAAACACTGAATATAGCTTGAAAACATGAAATGATGATAGCATATTTATATAGACTTTTCCCCTCCTTCTTTGTAAATAATAATATACACAAACTGAACCAAAGAAGATTACTACTTCTATCAAAAAAAATAAAAAGTTTGGACAATAAGTGTGGGGTGGTGTTTTTTTTGTTTTCATTTAATTTTTTTATCTATTTTTTCATGTCTTGAGTTTTACAAGTTGCAGCATGGTCTAATGGTTTGGGAGATTGTCCCATTATTAATAGATAACAGCCTGGCTATGTACAATATGCACATACCCTTAAGGAAGACATAGAAGCTCAGTTTGCTCCATCATTGTCAAACATGCAGCATTGCTGTTGCCTTGGGACTCCACATTGCATAATCCACCAGGACTAACAGGTCATTATGCAGTGTAATGTCTTGTCAAAGCCTAGGTGAGCAGTCATGGGATTAGGATGAGGTATCTCATTTAGACATCAGCGCAGGGATAATATCAGCATCTGATAAAGTGTCATGAGTTACACAGGGTAAAGTGTCTGTAGGTTACTGCTAGTCAAAAGTGGTGTCTCCCTTGTGACCACTCACTACAAAGCAAGTGACAAAATACTTGAAAAGGCTAATAAGAAGAATAAGCAACTGAAAGGGACAAACAGGCACACAGAAGGAAGAAAAAGTGCTTATACTGTATGGGAACAATGTTTGCTCATTATCATCTCTCAGCTCCCATGGAGTCATATTTGAGTAACAGTTTGGTTTTGAAGACCCAGAATGATCCAACCACACACAAGCTTGAAAGGTTTTGTGTATGTCTGGCAGTGAGAGTGCACAAAATAAAGTTTGGGCCAGATCAGCACCTGACAGCAGCAGACTTAGAAACAGAAACAGCACAATCAGATTGAATGAAATATATCATCTCTCTGAACTTGACCATGTGCTGATTGTTACCTTGTTGTGCTTTTGGTGGCCAGAAGGAGAACCGATGGAGAGCAGGGAGACTGCAAGGTGGAAGAAAAGCAGCAGCAGAAGAGGTAAGGCTGGCAGGTTCAATGCACCAAAATGATGGTGAAGTGACTCAAAAGGTGGACAAGAGCAGGGGTTGGGTTTTTCTTTGTGTCCAACTGGTGAAGAGCAGAGGCCAGGTTAGTAGGAGGTGAGTAGTCTAGCAGGTTCTTACATTGACAAGAACAGGAGGAGGAGCCATAAGCGCATGAGCTTTAGGTAAGTTTCAATGCAAAGATGCGCATGTTTGTGCAGAGATGTCCTATGTGGGAACAGTAAATTGGTATGGTGACATCGAGAGGCAGCCAATAAGAGGATTTTTGTAAAGTTGACAATCGTTGAATCCAAAAAAGACAATCCTTTATGAATAATTCAAAATTATTTTCAGAATCAAGTTATAAGCAGTAATGATAAAGTAAATTAAAGTTATTGTCTGTGATATGGATTCTTCGGCTTAGCTTGCCACCAGCTTTTTCAACTCTACTTGTAAGGAGCCATCTGGGGTCTAAAAGGCCAGCTCTGAACCAACTCTGAGATGTCTCTTCCAGCTCTCAAACAGTTCCTAAAGAGACAACTAACTCTTTTGGGTGCCGTAATGCTCATTACTAACAGGCAGGGGTCAGGCACCAGAGAGAGATCAGAAAACATCCAAACACTTAAAGAGCTGTAAGGGGTCAGAGAGGGGCACTGTCAACAGACAAACACAAGGCCAGGAATCAGAAACACACAAATGAAATACTCATAAAAAATGGTGGAACACTGACGCAAATGCAACAGAAACTCTGGCAAAGAACAGGAGTAACAGTCAGGAAACAGGTAACGGCAGAGAGCTACATTCAGGAATGACTCAGAAATAACAAGATCAAACATGATCATTTGCATACCATATATCTTCAGGAAACATGTGACCTTACAAGAAAAATGTGGCCCTTCTGTCAATTTTTTATGATTGAATGTATTATAAGACGCTAAATTGTCTCCGGCAAATATACAAAGGCTATACACCAAGTTTCAAGTTTATTTCAAGTTTATTTATTTATAAAGCGGCAGTTCATGACAAAGTCATTTCAAGGCACTTCACAGAAAATTCAACCAATTAATAATAAAACATTTTCTATCTAAGGAACCAGCCGATTGGGCTGAATTGTTATTTCAGCACAGTCCCCCATCCTGAGCAAGCACGATTGGCGACAGTGGAAAGGAACGACTCCCTTTTAACAGGAAGAAACCTCTAGCACAAAAAAATAATCTAAATGTAAACTGTCAAAAGCTATCTAACTGTTAAATTACCATGCAGAAACATTATTTTGATTCAATAAATCATATGCAAAAATAGCCAAATATTTGATAACATATTATTTAGAGATCTAGAGTGACAGACTATGCTATAGGATGTATAAAAATATAAAATCAGATTTTTTGAAAACACGCATACAAAAATGAAAATTTGAGACAAACATGTCTGTTAACTAACACACAATCTTGCTTGTATCTCAAGAGTACATCTGTCATATTTCTACAGCACCGTACCAAAGAACCTGATCTGTCAGAGGGATAACACACCACATTCATCACTGCTGTTTACACAAACAAACACTGAGGCACATAGACACTTCAGGTAATCTTGCAGAGGTAGCATTAACCCTCTTCTTGAACTTCAACTGTGTACCCTTTTCCAGCAGCAGCATCATTTTACACAGATGTATGGCATGCACATTTGCAAGCATCAAGGTACTGAGGTAGGCCTGCTCACTTTAGAACTGCTCTCAAATCTTAAAAATGTGCACGGATTGTATGTTTTCATGGTGTACATGAGCTCAATATATACCAAAGCACTTGTCTCAATGTCTGTTTATATCTCATTCTTTCAGTTCTTAAAGGTTTCCTTTAATCTAGTGAGTGAACAGAATTGTATACCAAGTGGGCAGCAAAGTGGGACTGCTAACTCAACTCCAGCCTCTGATGAGGCACGTTTGTTGAGACTACTGAGACTCTATGAGACATTTTTTTAAAGTTATTTCATCAAAATTAATATAGAATTACATTTTAAGCTGAAGGAAAAATGTGACTTTCTTATTACTTCCCTCAATTGCTATCAGTGTGCTTTGATGTGTGCTGCATATTATATGGATACAAATTTTAGCAGTGATTCATAAGACAATGTAAAAACTAAACTAAAATAAGCTTCTTATCACAGTAGACCAGCAATGCTAAAATCTAACATATTGAATAATGAACTGTGCAAAAGTAAAACATGATGGATTTGCTTCAGAATCTGTCTGTGATGTATTAAACAGATAATGTATCTTTGTATAAATAAAAAAACAAATAATGGATTATCAAATCTATGTAATCTGGATGGTCTCCTGGACAGTCTAACTTTTTGCACAGGGTTTTCAATTTCTAACACATTTAAAGTTTGTATCAGTGTAATGATATGATTAATTGTAAGGCATACAAAAATGGACGATCTGTATATAAATAGTACAAATAAATAGTTAAAGTGTCCATATCATACTTATAGACTTTTGTCAGCTCTGTACTTTTTTTTGTCTAAATACATGGTAGATTATTTTTTTTTTTTGTTTTGTTTTCTTTCTCTAATTTGTTTTCCCAATATTCCCCAATTTTCTGGGTAAACTTGTGGTATATGCAATAAAAATGTCAATATGTGTTGTTCAGATAAACTCACAATTGTACATGAAATATATTTTAGTATTTTAATTTTCAATTTAACTACTATTTTCTTTAAAATATATATATATTTCAAGGGGCTTCTCTTGATTTAAACAGCAGTTGACGGGATCATGTGGACTAAGATGGTAACATTTTCTACCTTTTTGATATGCAAATTATGTAGTGAATGCGTCTCCCCTCTCCCCTCTAACCCGGATATCAACATGCACAACATCTGCTTCCACCTTTGCCATTTCATCCTTCTTTTTACTTTTCTTCTCAAACATCATATTCATTTCAATGAGGTCTCAAGATCCGTCATGAAAAAGGTCGTGGGTTTAATCCCTGAATTTTACCCACTCTAACACCCATTTAGATACAATAGTAGCACAGATACAACAGATATCTGAGAAAAATAGTCTTTTTCTTATGGAAAGCATGACATTTAGAAGGATATATCTTATGTGTATTGTCAAGGATCACAAAATAGTTCCCTTTAAGGGACCTTCTTCAGTCATCATATCCTTTATCCACACTGCTGCACCGCAGTAAGAACAGTGTCCACAGTTTGTGAATTTACCCCCCCCCAAAAAAAAAATATATATATATATATATATATATATAGTGTTTAGGTCAACAATTCTTTTTTTTCATTTCAGAGCATATTTTATCAAACATGCATGACATCACAATGTGAAAAAAAGCTTCAAAAGTGTTCCTTTTGATTTTCACAGACTTTTTTTCTTTTATTATTTCTCAAAAAGACCCCATTACTCTGAGTCAGGCCTCATTACTTCTTACTTATATGTATTCCTGCCTGGTGGAATAGAAAAATGTGTTCTCACTGGAATGGACACATTGAATACGCCTTTCTTTAACAAGCATGTGAAACATGAATGCTCCTGTCTCCAACTGTGAGGTTAACACATGCACACTCATGTCCTCAGCATTAGGATGCAGAGGTTCTGTATCTTTCAACAGGGTTATGTGCATGCCCAGGTTTGTGAGTACCTGAATAAGGTGTGTGTAAAAGGGAGGGGAAAAAAATGTGTCATGCACATTCTACATTGATCCTGGATATTTCAACAACAACCTTCTGGGATTGTTATTTAACAGGTTCTACATCTACTGAAAGTTATATTTAGGAATTGCTGGTAATTATAAAAAAAAAATGAAACACAAAAATAAAAGAAGAAAGACCAACGCAGTAATCCCATCAAGCTTACATTTCCAGAACTCAAGGACTCCCTTGAAAAATAGGTTTTTAACCTTCCCCATCTGTTGCATTTATAATATTTCTTGAAAAGATTCTTCTATTCATTTAGTGGAATACTATTGAATCTTAAAGCTATAGTGGATGATTTTTCTGAATTTCAGGAAAAAACCTCCCTCACCACTTTTTTGAAAAATGTGCATGCGCAACTCTCATAGTTATCCAATCGCACGCTCTGTTTACCAATAAATGGGCAGAGGTCCTTCCTGTTCTTCACTTAGTCATCGTTCCCATATCCCTGACAAAGCTCCAGAACAACTCGTTTCAGTACCTTCTGTCCACTAGATTCGAATCATGGCTCCAACCTCATCCATTTCACCCCTTGGACAAATAGTCTAGACGATCCACCTAGAAGAAAAAGATCTTCCGCCGTACCTTTAAGTCCTCTTTAAGGTGATATGTGATGTGGAAAATATGGAGAAAAACAATCACACAATGATGTTTTTTTTTTGTTTGTTTTGTTTCGTTTTTAACCACATTACATTTCTTAAAATGCGCACAAGTTAGTTTTCCCGTCTGCAATAGATACATTTGATTTGTGCACCTCTCGGTAGAATTGGATATCTTCTTAACTTATACTAGGCTACGTTAACTGAGAGCAGATCACTGTGGAGACATTAAACAACTCTATAATTGTAATAATCAAATTGTTAATTTTGTTCTTGCATTTAAAATAAACCAATAATTCAGATTAACATTGTTTTAGATTGCAGATGTTTATCATAAAATAAGAGGATATAACAAAGAAACTTGTATAATAACAGGGGGCTGTGACTTTGGGAAATACATTTGGCAAATAATTTCAATAAGTTTCCACACCTCCAAAATCCTTCTTCTACAATGCAAAAGGAAAAATCAGAGACGTGTGTGTGTGTGTGTGTGTGTGTGGTTTAAAAGAAAGAGCAGAAGAAAAGAAAAGTTGAGGTCTGTTTTAAATGAGAAGAGTTTGGAGCAGACAAAGAGGCCAAGCTACTGGAATGTCAACAAGCTAGAGAAGGACTTGGTGCATGTGTGTGTAAGTGTGCGTGTTTGTATGTGTACATGAGTTTGATTAAATGAGCTCAAGCACTGACAAAAATACATAAACGTGCTGTAAAGTCAATGCAAACATACAAAGCGATGTACAAGCACAAACAGATGTGCACAAGGACACTGTGTGAGCAGAGCAAATTTTGAGGCGCTCACACACGCACCCGCAAACAGACACACACTTGCAGAAGTACAGACTCCCCTCCTGTGCAGATACCCTGTTTGGAGCTGCGATGAGCCGTGTAAAATGAAGAGCAAACATACCTGGATGTCATTATAGTAAGTCTGCAGACTGGCTTATTGCTAGAACAGAGAGGCCTGTAGCTACACTTGTGTGTCCGTAAGTGTGCATGCATGTCTACATATGCCTTTTATTTGTACAAGTACTCACACATGAAGTCTAGCTTTGCATGCCAATAGATGAGTGTGCTGGTGTTTTTGTGAGTGTGCTAAAAATGGCACATTTTCATATTGCTTGTTCTGCATATTGATTATGGAAGAAGTGATGCTCAAATAAATATAATCTAAAACACGACGGCTCCATTTTCACTTACACTACTGAATTCTTCCTCCACTTTTACCTTTTTTCTGCTATTCACTTATGTTTTCCTTTCTTGTTTTTTTTTTTCTTTTCTTTTTTTTCTCACTATCCCCTTGTCTTACTCGCCCATCAAAGACAGCTCACCACACACAGTCATTCATAACATGTGTTTTGACATTCTTTGTGAACACAAACAAAGCCCCTTAAGTTTCCCCTTTGGTTGTCCTGTTGTTACAGCTTTGACATTTCTGCATATCTGTGGTTTCGCAGTCTGAAGCAAAAAGGCCGACCTGTCTGTAGCCACGTGTGTGTGTGGGTTTGGATCACATAAAATTGAGACATTGAGGGTACACATAAAGGTTAATTTCAGACACAGAATTTTGTTAAATGTTTGTGTTGGTTTACTCTATTTGATCTGAAAAGGTTATGATGATGACAACATTCAGGTCTATATGTTGTCTACTTATTAAATTTCAACTACTAGAATATAAAAAGACAACACATGTTCACTTTTTGTGACCAATGTTCAAAATCTGATATTACACAATTCTAAAAAGGTGAATTTGATGAACATATGGTCCATTATAGAGGCCAAATGATCCTTGCTATGTCTATTCTGACTGGTGCTTTTGAATTTCCACTGAACTTTTTTGGTTTTCTTTTTATCAGCTTTGTAGTTTAAGCGCTCCAGAGTTTATTTTAATGCATAATAGAGAGACAATGTAATGAGAGAGAGTTAGTGATGCATGCAGATGTTGGGTTTCTTCTTTTTTAAATTTTACAATCGTGAAAAAACAATAATGGGGTAATTTTCTGGTTGAATGAACAACTATAAATCCACTGAGTCAAACCCACCTGAAGTGATGTAACAGCACATCAGTTATTTATTCATTTATTTATTTTCAATTTATTTATGTTTTTTCTCAGAGTCTAAGTGTTTGTGTTCTCTTTGTATGTTACAGTCCAAGCATGCAGTCACACCTTATTTTTGGTTAAAAGACTGATGTTGCTGTGTCTTTTACCCATTGGTGTGCACTACTGACTAACACCGAACACAGACAAATATACAAACTCTGTCTACAAAGTTTGTCTGTGATTTTCTACGTGGGTGGAAAGCATACAGATTGCAAAGAGTAAATAAACAGCTTCAAGACGGTGTTTTTTTGTCGTGACATATCTGTCTCCGTTCTGAGCGTGTGGGCCATGTGTGCTTAAGGTTTAGGACTGCTTACTTTTTCTGCTGATTTGTCTGTGTGTGTTAGAGAGAGGCCAATCCACAGTTTTCCACCCCACATGTTCACATTTAATGCACTAATACCCAAAGAGGTTTTCTTTAGCAAATACTCTTTCATTGATATTTCATGCTGATTTATATAAATGATATGATTATACCTACAAAATGTTCATTTGCATTGTTTAAGAGCCAGGCTTTGATCTTAATATTACCACGGACATTATTTCTAATCATCATTAAAACCTACAGCATTAATTAACCTAAATTCTTTTGAACTCATAATGTGCAGTGGAGGACACACACACACACATACATACACACTCTATGTCAAGTCTGCCTTTGAAGTCAAGACTATTCATGAGGACTACTGGAAAGAGAGGCAGACTGTCAGGAACAATTATTCACTGATAATGATTTTTATTGTAGTAAACGTTATGTTAAACATCGTTAGTGGTCTTTTGACAAATAATGAGTGTGAAACTGTAAGTAAACTTGACCAACAACACTGTGGGCTCTGCTCCAGTTCAAATAAATCTGAGAGTGTGTGCGTGTGTGTTCTTGTGTTTGTATGGCTGGGATTCTCTAAAGTTATTTGTTTCACACCTTCTTTTTCAGTCCTTCATAACATGCCAGCTGAGGCTCAGGAGACTTCGTACTGATCTGTGCCTTCTCAGCTGCTTGGATTACAGACCCGGCAGTGTGTTTTGCTGCTGCTAAACCTGACAGCAGCTTTTTTTTTTCCCCATCACACCTAGCAGGCTTTGTGTTTGAGTGCACCTAAGTATGGAATCAAACACACTGAGAGCAGGTGGACATACTCATATTTGAGTATGCAGGCTTCAGTGAGATTCAGTGCACAGCACTTTCCATATGCAGTACATGCACATTCTCATCTGTGGGCATTTCTTTTTATACAGATGCACACGATTGATTCCAGCTATAGAAGTGTTCATGGCCAGGTCCTTTGGCACTGTAACCTACCTGTGCTTGAAAACGAGTCTCACAGCCAATATTACACTCCCACTGTCCAAAAAAATAAATAAAAAAATCAATTTAGAGTTTTATGAAACCTTTATTGTGACAGGGAGAAATCCGCCAGTTCGGCTCTGACTGCTAGTTTCTGTGATTGCTCACTCACATAACAATGAAATATTCCCTGCAGCATGCAGTTTAGCTGTTGCAGCTACAGCTTGACACACCAGGCTGATTGCTCTTAAAGTTTGGATGATTGATAGCTTGGTGGCAGCATACTGAGGTTTATCAGCTATCAGAAATAACTTTTCACTTGAAAATTTGATGTTTTTACATCACAAAACATGCATTATTACTACAGCATTTAGTCTATAATCAGTTCTGATATTTGTTTGTAAAATTATATTTTTCACCACATTTCCTTTGAAAATGGCTTTCTGGTGAAAATGGAGGATTTTTTTCACATCTAAGATTGAAGCTGCAGCAATAGTCATCTTTCAATAATTACTTACAAATATATAGTTATTACTTTTAGCTCTTTCCAACAAAAAATCATGTTGACCTTCAAAATTTGAGATAGTGGAAGTTATCATTTCCCTTCGGAAACGCAGTTTAAAATGTTTTAATGAAAACTTACAAATTTGATCAAGCTGTAGCTGTTAAACTTGGTATTATTTAGTTTTGTATGAAGATAATTGCTTTATAATTTTCATCTAGTTAAAGATCAGGTATTAATTACATATGATACCCTATTTTAACAGTTTTGAAGCGGTAGATCAGAATGTAACTTTTTCAGCTTCCAATTACTTTTTTCTTTCTTTTAATTTCATTTTTCTACAAAATTCAAGCAGAACAGTTGCGCCTGTTGTCATACCTTCTTCCAATCAATCTGATTTTTTTTCTAAAGTTCAAAGAATAGAAATAAACTTCTTACCACAAATTATTTTTACACACATATAACTTAAAATATGAACTACCTACAGATGTGAAATCTGTACTCAGTTTCTGTTATTAAAAAATCACAATGCTGATTTAAATATAACAAAACAAAAACAAAAACATGCAGAAAGATTGCATCATATAACTGAAATCATTATAACTATTTTCTGCAGATGAGCCACTTTTAGTTCCTGTCAAAACTTTCTAAATTTCTCTGCAGCTTCAGCTCTCCTGTCAAGGTCGTGTAGTATATTTGCAGACTCTTCCCATGATGAGGGCAGTAATTTTTTGCTGATATTATCTTGGAACCCAGAAATATTGTCATTTATTACAGTCCATTAATTAAGGTGATCGTTTCTCTCATCCCCCACTTCTCATCTCCCTTTGAATCCATTTCCTCCTCCATCTCTCCTTCATTACCCGTTTCTTCCTCTCCTTCATTTTCAACATGTCCTCTGTGTTACACCTTCTGTGTCTGACCTTCTTTTCAATCTTTTCCTGGTCTTTCTTTCAATATATATATTTTTTTTACATTTCTCCCCTATCTTTATTTTTACTTTCTCTCATTCTCTTCAGTCTGCCTAAGTTCTAGCTGTTTTAAAAAATGAGAAGTTTAATACCAGCACTGACCTTCTCAGTTTGGCTCTTGGGGACAACTCAGGGAGATGTTAGCAATGTTATTAACCAATAGATTAGGACTATGAGGGAGGTTTCTGCTGCAGGCCTTTTTCCAATTATCATTGCTGTCTTACCAATATGAAAAACAGTTATTGCATTTATTTCTAAAGCAAATTAAAGTATTTCATTTATTCTTTATGATTTTTAAATACTGCTCTTGATAATGTGGATCTTAATGATTTGCTTGACAAAAATACAATAGAATTGCTTTTTATTTTTTGGTCGGAAATCTGCTTCAAATCTCTACATGGCGGATCAAATGTTACAGTCTGCTGAGTTGAAACAGAATACACATGCAAGAAGGCCTTGGTACAGCGTAAATTAAATGCTTAGGTTTGTTCCTTGCTAAGCTGACAGAAAATGGCGAAAACTTAGCTTGATAGATCACCTATTTCCTGAAAGACGTGTATGTCTGCAAGTTGACTCAAACTCAGGAGCAAAGAGTGTGTGGATGGGAAATCAATTCAAAAACTAATGGTGCTATTTGGAAAAAGGTCAGCAGCACTGCTTAAGTTCACCAGTCCATTATATCATGCTGAATGTAGGACATTGTGCTTTATATGTGGTATTTATTGTCAGCAGAACATTTCAAACTGTTTGCCACCTTCACAAATAGCTATGTAAGCTAAATAAATTTGATTTATAGCTAATTTCAAACATTGCACCACAAGAATGCCCCTTGAAGATCAAACTCAACCTAAACAGGAAAAGAGAAGGTAAAAATAGACAAAGATATGTCCAGACAAACAGATGAAGGAGGGTGCTGTCATTTCTCTCCCATTACTCACAGATTTTCTCTCTTGAATTGTGCAGATGTTTCTGATCAAAGCTACCCAGCTGTCCCACTCCTGTTTTCTCATTCTTGCTGTAACTGACTCTTAGGAATTTTTCTCCCTTTTCTCATTTCACGACCTCTCTAATCCAGGCTTGTAAAATATTAACTGCCCTACACTTGCTCTCCACCATTTATCCTCCTTCCTATGCTGTACCCCTTTCTTATTTAAAATCTCTCCCCTCTTCATCTTTTCACTCCATTTCTCTTCCCTTCCACTCCTTTCACAGTGCCTCTTATCTCCCTTGCTTCCGTGCTCATCTCAGAATATAGACTTCTAAAATGAAGTATCAATTAACCCCGTTGCCTGCTAATCTTTCTGTCTCCTCCGGCAAGCCATATGATTGGATGCAATGATCAGACCAACATGCACAAATACTGTGACACTGTACATTCACATGGATAGTGGGGCCAAGATAAGATGGCATGAAACAGGAAGTGGATTTATTTGAGCAGTGGTGCTCTGACTTACACACAATTGTGCACTGAAAACACACAAATGCTCTCACACACAAACACTCGCACAGCTGCAGCTGCCTCAGTGTTCACATGAAAGGAGCGGCAAATGCAGAAAGAGGGGGAGATTGAATGTTAATCTCTCTGTGGGAAAGAGACAGGAGAGGATAAAGTGATAACTTCATTCCAAGATGTTTGGAGAGGAAGTGAGTGTTTGAGAGTGTGTTCACACATACTTATAACCAAGTCTTTTGCTTGTTCAACAACAGAGTCCTGTGTGAGTATATTATATCACACGTGGACTGAGTGCATCTTAATCAGCACAGTAATACAGTAAGTGCATGGCTGTGAAAGTGTCACCATGACTTTATTGGTGATGCTTGTATCATGCAGCAGTTAATCGGATCTCTGGCTTATAAAATATGGGAGCGTTTTGCTGTTTCATACCTCTTCAACATCTGAGAAACTTGCCTAACCAGCTGTTCCGCATGCTTATGATGGAAAGAAAAAGTAAATCTCCTTAAAAAGGAAAATTTATTAGAAGTTTATAGTTGTGCAAATCTTTGGATTCAAAATGTGCACATGTCTTATCCTACACCTTTGAGTGCATGTGGAAGTTACTTCAATGCATAGATTTACATACCTACCAAGGATCATTTTTTCATTGTTTTTTGCAATTATGGGTCTTTTGCACTGATTGACTGGATAATTGCTCAGACGATCAAATATCAAATTTCATTTGAAGTTGATTATGAGTGATGTGGTTAAGAACCTGATTTAACTGACACTCAGAAACACATACAAAGTAATAATTACTACAGCCTGCATTTAATCTTTTTTATAAATACCTTTTACTACCTCCTTCATGTTAAACAGTTATGTAACATCTACACTTGTGTCAGCTATTCCAACTGATAAAACATTGTTTAGTCTTTGAGTGTGTATTAATTTTCAATGGATCAGCAGGTACTACAATCCCAATTCCAGTAACTATAAATCAATGAAATCACTGAGATCCTTGAAACATTGTCTTGTAAAACCTCATTTCCCAAAGATTTGGGGTGAGTTGTAAATTGTAAATGAACATGGAATGCAATGATTTGCAGATTTATACATACATCCATTCATTCATTCATACATTCATACATCCATCACAACAGCATGGCTTCACAGGAGAAGAGTCTCCATGCTGAACTGACTTGCCTACAGTCCAGACCTTTCACCAATAAAAACACTTAGTGCATTATAAAATAAAAAACCTAGCCTCAAAGGTCTAGGAGTGTGAAGCTGTAAGAATCCTACCTCAGACAAGAGTCTGAAGTTGATCTCCTTACATCCCACATGTTTACAGACAACCTTTAAAATAATAGTGGATGCTAAACCAAATTAAAAATTAGCTAATTTCCATGAAATGGTAAAACACATCAGTTTTAAAATCTAATATGTTATTCATGTTTTATTAGAAACAAAATGTAGGTTTATGTGATTTGCAACGCATTGCAGTCTAATTTTATTTACACATTACATAACACCCCAACTTTTTTTTAGAATTGGGATTGCTGAAAACTGAATCTTTATACCCAGTCAAATATTGGAGGATGAAATGTCAATATGCGTTTCTCCTTCTGTGTAAACATATCTTCTTGTGTAAGCATCTGTTCTCAAGATAGCTACACACCGGCCAAGCTATGCAGTAATAAACCAGATTAAATCAGAATATCCTTCAGGTTATTTTTATTCTTGTAAAAGTCAATCCAAAGTGTTTAGATTAGAATTAAATATCGGTGTTTCCTTGTTGAAAATTAGATGTCTAAACAGTCAGTAGCACATTTATATATAGCTACTTCGACTACAGGCTAAAGTTTGCAACATACAGTACATGTTGTAACGCTAACAGTTACTATTTTCATTTACATTTCTCTGACACAACGTGGTGTGATACATCTTGTAGTGATAGCATCAAATGTCTATAAATGACTGCAGATGTTTAACTTATTAGGAGCTGGCCTATCAATCATTTGTTTCTTTGTCAAGCTGAGTGATTTCTGTTGTTATGAAGAACTGTGAACAATCCTCAGGAGTGTTTAGGTGGGTAGGACATCCCATGTACAATTGCGTTGCAGAACTACACGTTTTCTTGACAAAACACTGCATTTTAACAAATGAATCTATATATTCACTTAACCTGACTGCTGTTTTTGTTGTGGTTAATTGTTGGGCTTGAAGGTGGGTAAGGATGCAAAATAAGTCTGGGTGGGATTTTGAGGGATAGGCTCTCAAGTGTCCCCCGAAAAGACAATTTGCTGGAAATGTACAGGTTTATGATTAGAAAGTAAAAGCCTAATCAGACAAGTTAATTTAAAAATATATTTTCTGTTTTTTTTTTTTTTGTTTGCTTTTTTTTTTTCTTTTTTTATTATGAAAGACAATCCTCTTCAATAAATTCATCCCACCCCCGCAAAAAAATTTAAAAGAAAAACAAACATTTTAGATCCCAAAAAATATCTTATATCTTGACCAAAATATGTTCTGTTAGCAAATGCAGCATCACTCTTTTCAACTACAAAGTGAAAATAATTGATCTTCTTAACCTAACCTGATAAATCTCCAGGGGTCTATTTCTGTATGTCAGCAAATCTACCGTTTCTCTGTTGAACTTTCAAAAGCCATGGCTCCCCTTAGGCATACAAATGTGATTCACTGATATACGTTCTAGTGAGTTACAGTTCGGCTGGAAAGCAACGCCTTCTCCCATGGTTTGATGTGTTCATGCCAATGAATCCAAAATGCACATGGAGAGCAACACATTGTTACCTCACAGACACACAAGCAATGGGAATATAACACTTTGAGATGGTAAATCAGAATGCCGGCACTGAACTTCAATTTCATTTCACGCCAATGCCATTCAGTCAGATCATAACTTACAGATGGTTACTCACACAAACACACACTTTAAAACACACCCATGCATGCATGAGTGAAGTCATAGATGTGGAATGATAGAGCCACATTTTCATCCATGTGAAGGGAAGATATTGTGCAAATTGAAATGCAAACATCCACACTCAAGCTTTCACAGCTGGTACCCCATAATCAAACTTCATCAGTAATCTAATCAGCTCAAGAAGGTGTACATGTTTGTTTAATGGGTTGTCTGCTTGCTAGATACGTTTCTAAGTATTTGTGATTGTTAGCTGGGTCACATTTTATCTTCATGTGGAAGTCTTTTTATTTTTTTTTTCAAAGGCACATTATCACTTTTGAATACTCTCTCTTGGCCATTGACTGCTAGGACAGGCTCTGATTGAGCAGGTACAGCAACTGAATGAATATATTTTATCTTTTTTCCTCTTAAGTCAATGATGTCCAATCCTGGACTCCCCACGCCACTATCCTGCATGTATTTGTCTTTTTTTTTTTCCCCAAAACACCCAATTCAGTGTTTGAATTACCTCTTCAGTGTGTCATCAAGTTCTGCAGAAAACCATTACTCACTCATTGATTTAAATATGATGTGCTGAAGTAGAGGAATATTTAAAACAAGCCGAATAGTGGCCACCAAGGACCAGGATTTGACTTTGCTGTAAGTAATTAAGTTCAAAGAAATACATTTGAAAATAAAACTGAGGCTAAGATCAATGTCAAACATTATGGTAGGCTACTTGTTTTCTAACACTCTGTTTTAGCATTGTTTAATCTACTAATCGAGCAGCAAGCCTTCTATTACAGTTTGTGACCTGACCTATTTTATTAGTAGCTGCATAAAAAAGTTTATGATATTCAAATAAATAACATTTGATCACTTGTAAATTAACACCAGTCATTGCTCATTCTCGGTGCTTTTTTCCACTTGCGTTATGTTGTAGTGAATCATCATCAACTCAGGGCTGATCTCAACCCAAGCAACATATACTAAAGAAAAAAAAAGAAGAAGTTTTGCTTCTTGTCATAAAGTGTGTAATCACAATGAATGATCGTTAAAATGTTTCTTCACACAGGAATGCTGGAAATTCTATTATTGTTTTTATTATAATGATTTAGACCAAATGCTTTGATTTGACAGATTTCCTTTCTATATTTGACCAAAATACAAAATGTAGCTTGTAAAACAGAGACACAGAAGGTGTTGATCTTTACTGGGAAAAAGATCAGGCTTTTTTCTTTCATTTTTGTTATGATTGTAAGAAGAAATGGTAACCATGGAAAATGGCTGCTTGCATAGCACATTTATTTAAGTCAGATGACTCCCAAAGTGCTTCACACAACAGTTTGTCATTCACTCACACGTTTGGTGGTGGTAAACTACACAAATTATAGCCACAGCTGTCCTGGGACACACAGACAGAGGCTAGACTGCCACCGGACCCTCTGACCACCACCAAACAGGCAGGGCAGGTGAAGCGTCTTGCCCAAGGACACAACTGAGGATTCATACCGGTGACCCTCTGGTTACCAGATGACCTGCTACCCCGTGAGCTACTCCCTCGCCCCGAACCTTAAAGTCTCAAGAATAATCTGAAATGTATAAATTTGTAGTTGCTTAACCTTCACATCCCTTTATTTATTTTGTTTTATTTTCTCCCTTTCATTCAGTATTGATGACCATATTTTTAAAAATGTGTTTCTGCTCAGAGTTTTTGCATGGCCATTATTTTACCTGCTGTAGAAATCAATCAGAAGAATTCTGGAGATTCAAAGAAAACATCTAATGGTTAGACTTGGTCATATTCCAGAGCAGATTCCAGCCATCTAAAAGGACAATAACATCAAAAGCTTGATGGCGACTCAAACAAAAGCTGATGGATTTCTTTTTCACTACATCAGTTTTTGTTTATTAATAATAATAAGTATATAAGTATAGAATAGAATATAAATATTTGATATCTCAGCTGTTTCATGACTAAAATCTGATCTGGAATTTGAATCAGTCTAGACTTTAGTTTGATTCCTTCAGTGTGTCACTGATTATCTAAACTAAGATTGTTCTGACTGCTGTCTACTTTAGGTAAATTAATGACTGCTAAACCCTCTTAGAAATTGTAACTATTCTTTTTATTTACTTAGATTTACCTGAGTGAAATGTCACTGAAAACTGTCAAGACTGATTAAGATTATCTAAAAACATTTTAGCCATGAATAGCATGCCTTTATGCTTCCTTGATTCTCCATTGACATTGTTCACACCTTCTGCACTTGATCAGCTTGTAAATGACTTTCATTTGCAGCAGTAAAGTACCTGCACCTTTGTGTTTACCTTTTCTTCTTTTCTTTTCTTTTTAGTCATTGGTACGCTTCAGTTGTCTCCTTTATCAGCGCAAAATTGATCTGAATTTGAAGACAACTCAAGTTCTCTCATCTCCATTGCTTCTTGGAGGATCACAAACTGTTAATCTTTTATAGCTGTGTCAGCAGGCATCAACATAAATAGGGAGAACAACGTGTAAAAAAACAGAACATTGTTGATTTTTATTTGCATTTTGGTGGGGAATAACAGTTCTCTTCTGCGGCTCACAGTGCCTAGTCCATTACCAAGAGATCAATAGCACTTGAGTTGAATGTCATTATGGTTATTAGGCCTGCTTGTCTGCATGGTCATGAGAAATGAGGGCATTATGCAGGGGAGCGTTCTTATGTGTGAGTGAGTACATGAGTGTAATCGTAAGTATCTGCTTGTGTTTCCACTGTTGCTATATTGTTTATTATGCATGAGTGGTATTCCGGCTACTGAAGATTGGGGATATACCTCTGATGAATGTCAAAGTTTCAACACAATCCATATGTAATGAGTAGCTTTAATGTGAAAAGGACTCATGGCAGGAGGACAAAGTGAGGCCAAAAATGCAAAAGAAAGCTGATCTCAATGTATATAGAAGTAAACACTTGGCACACATGGCACAATGTCAAGCTGGAGGACCACTGATTTACCCTAATGTATATTCTTTCACCCACACGCCCATGCACATGCATGCACACACACATAAGGACATCTAAAGTGAAGAGCTAAAGAAGTGGTGGACCTTGGTTAAGATTTTTTTTTTTTTACTGCCTTATAGATACTCTTATCTGGTACAGGAATGTATAACACTTGCACTTAGATAGCATCTTAATGACATCTTAAGATAGTCCAGGGTATTTTAAATTATTCAAGTTTTGAAGAACAGCTTCTTTTACGTCGATGAAATTGTAATTTTTTAATGCGTTTTTACAACTTTTTCTTACTTGTCACATTAAACCTCAGGGCATAAGCATCATCATCAAAGCTACATCAAAGTGAAACTGTATGGATTTTGTTCAGATGCAAATAGCTATTTATGTAAATACGATTGCACAGACCTGTTCAAAGTGACTTTGCAGAGACAAAGATCAAAAGAAATTAGCATTTTTTGCAAGTAATGTGCATAACAGCGCTCATAAAAAAAAAAAGAATTAAAAAAAAACACAGGCAGGCATGCAGGTAAATTTGGGTGGACTGAGTGAAATCATAAAAGTGGAAAGATCGAATAGATGAGAAAAAAGAAATATGAGTTAGCTCTGCGGATAGAAATGAAAGACGAAGTGTAGAATGGCAAGAATAAACAGTGACAGGTTACTGTTAATGGGGGCAAGGATCTTGTCCTATTAAAAATAAATGTCTCTGTTATGAGACATGAAAAATACATGAAACACTGAGTTGACATCTATATCAGCTGTGTTAAGAGCCATGTCTGAGGAGATTGAGAGAAGGAAGGTAGCTCAAGTGTAAAACAAGAAAATGAGAGGTACTGTGGTGAGAAACAAAGGAGGGAGGGAAGAAGCACAGAACAAAGAAATGAAGAAGAAACAGAGCAAGATGTGGACTGTGACACCATTTGATCATAAGCCAGTTTCACTTCTTTTTGTTCATACACAGAAGATTTTCCCTGTGATCTGGATCAATATTTTATTGTTGGTACTTATTGTGTTGTTGATCCGCAGCGTTTGAGTGTTAATCCAAGGTCTTCACTTCTTGTGGTTACGACAAGTCCCTCGAGACTTGCCGACAGAGCAGGGCTACTAACCCCAAAGTCCTGACTAAAACTCCCATTAGACTCACATAAATCCTTTAACCCAATAGGTCACACTGCCTACAACTTTTTCTGATGAAGTATTGTTGGTATCAGAAGCAAGATAGTTGCTACAAAAATGTAAAAATTGAGAAATTGTTTCACTCTGTCCTTCAGGTCCTGTGAGATATTCTGTATGGAAACAAAACAAAACAAAAAACTATTATATCCAGTATAAAACATGAAAAAACTCAAAACTATTTAGGGACTCTGGAAAATTATTCAAAAAAAAAATCTAATTTTCTACACTCTCCATCCTCGCTGCTACAAAACAGTGACTAAGTAATGTGCTGGACAGTAAAGCTGAAAATGATTGAATACTGCTATAATCCAAATAAAAATGTTTTCTTTCCACCACATTTTATAACAGCTGAAAAGGTTGCCAGATAGGAAAGTCCTATTTGTGACTCTAAGTCCATTATTGCTAGGGAAATAGTGGGGCAAAACAGTGAAACAGCCTGACTATTATGTATTCAATAAATGTAAATGATTTTATTTTGATTGTCTGTATTCATTAGTCAAAATCTCATTTGGGTATAGAGTGTTAATTACTCTGTTTGCATTTTTTAAACTGTAATTCTCTGATTTAAATTAAATATTTACCTCTTCTGTGCTTTCAGCTGCAAGAAACCAATATGAGCGAATTGGCATTGATGTCACCATGCTGTGCGACTCCTTGGAAAGTGGCACCTCAGTGTCATGGAAGGTAAACGGGACAGACATACAGGCCAAGCACCATCTAGAAGGTCCAATACTGTATCTGAACCAGGTGGATTTTGGTCATAACGGACTCTACAGCTGCTTTCAGAACCCAAATGGAGAGAAGCGTGAAACTATCTACCTACATGTAGGCAGTAAGTAGCAAATCATTTACATTCATCTAGCATCGGTGTGTACTTTATTTTATTTTGAAGTTACTGTACTGCTCTTGAGTTATCATGATAACTACATTATCTACAGTATAACAGGACCTGCTGGCTGATAATTTGTAATTAAAAAGTCTTTTGTCTTTTTGCAGTTATGACCTAACATTTTAATAATACTACAAAAGCTTTTGGAGTGTTAATTTAACAGCATTTCCAAGTGGCCTGTGAGATGGCAGTGGCCTCCTTTGAGAGCCATTATTCTGATGGGGATGGATTTATACGATGGGTGTGTGCAAAATGATGAGGCTGATATGGGCATGACTTGTGAATGATAGGAACACCTGACGATGATGAGGGTTAAAAAACAGCATTACCTTGCGTGGGAAAAAAAAATTATACTGTTACAAAGTAAAATCCACTTTAATTTTCACTTTTACATGTTTTGCTGTAACTCCAGATGTGAAATTTCACAGCATGCTTTCAATTAAATAACAGTGATTTATTAACTTTGTCATATTTGCATCTATTTGCATTTATATTATATCCACCAATACTGTTGATTTATTTTTGACAGCTGCTGTTTATAATCTGCATCCAAAGCATCTCCTTTGGTATTACTCTTCAAATTCATCTGTCGTTCCAATAATACATCTTTTTACTATTTTTAGGAAAAAAGCTAAGCTCTGTTAAGCAAAATATAATCAAAGTGACAAGGATCAAGTTTTCCTTTTCAATTTTAAACTGGTATTATTTTGGGAAAACTGATAGCATAAAATGTCTTAGCTATATGAACTAAATTATACCAAATGACTGACTAAAATGTCAAAAAGCTAAATCATAAAAGGCAAAATTTCTATTAAAATGTTAGATTTCTCTAGATGCTTTGAAAGAAAATCTTATCACAGCTAATGACCAGACAGAAAACTGATTACATCAGTGGCAGGATAATTTGAGAATAAACTCGTAAGTCAAATTAAATTACAATAAAACAACACACAAGTCAATTTATAACAAATGTGTTCAGTTATTCTCACTTTCAGGTTATTACTAAACTATTCGTGTTATCCCAAACAATTATTAACAGATCCTAAAGAAAGCCAAGCACAACACCCATCAAGATTACACTGCAGCACTACTGTTAAATGTAACATTTCCATGCAAATGTTTGATGAATGAGACTATATTGGAGTGTGACAGTTTGGTTAATCATATTGGCAATGATAAATTACTGAATGCTGAAACAATACTGAATTAATGAGAGTTTTATGTTATGGTAGATTGTGTCAGCACGGTGAATGATGCAATACATAAACAGGGCTGAATATGAGTATGTGCATGTGTGGATGTGTGTGAAAGACAGAAACAGAGATGGAGACTGCTCGTGCTTTGAGTGTGTTTCCTTTCAGGAATGGTAGTGTTTCTGCATCATAATGACACTTTGGTGGTCTCAAACAGTGCATGTGAGAGAGAAACAGACTTTCATTGTGTAACTATTCATCAGGGGTCAATTACAACTTTGTGAGAACAATACCTTTGTGGTCCAGCCTGGCATTGAGCATAATTGCCTTGTTAACAGTTAGTGATTTTGGGACACATTCAAGACACACACTGGAGCAACTTTAAATCTGCATTTCAAACTGTAAAGATTCATATCAGTCTGTTTCTCCTTTAAGTTTTCTGTTACATCTTTTCTGTGCACTCTCTATATTTTTAATTAAATTAGACGTCACCTACAAACTTGAAAGTGTTGTGCAGTCATGACAGGCTACACTTGTTGTGATTATCATATTGATGATTGTTTGATTTTTATGCAGTGTTTATAACTCACACCCGGGGCTTGTTATGTTTTACACAGGCAGAAATGTGATCAGGAGAATAGCACACAGCCATCTGTCTAGGATACATTTTTTTTTTGTGAGATTTCTGATGCATCCTCACTTTCCGGTCCTCCACTGACTTGCAGTTTGCAGTTGCATTTGCCAGTGTTGTGTTTACACTGGTTTGCATTAAGAACGGAGGACATCATGCTATAACCCCAGTCGGTTCTGTGTGAAGGTCTGCTAAATTTATGAAGTGTGTCAACAAAATGTCAGCACATGGAGACAACAGTTGTATGTCTGCAAAATGTGAGCATTGTTGTGATATCTGTTTCTTTTCCTCTTCAAATTATTTCACCACTGTATATAACTGTGGGATGCTTACATTATCTCTGACACTTTGGATACAAACAAATCTCAGCTTACCCCCCAAGTGTCAAAGTGCGCAGCAGCAAAGCTGAGGACCAATAGAAAGTAATGTTTGTCCACTTGTATGTTAAGCTGAAACACACATGGCGAGATTTATTGCCCTAACAGGTGTTTATAAATACCTTCGATCAGTACATAAATGCAGTGAGACACATATTTAGAGACATACATCGTATCAGCGTCATACTCAATGAGATCTTCAGGTATTATTGTTATTAAAAAATGATATTATGAACTGTAACACACAAAGACGACTGTCTTGTAGGAGTAAAACATTTTTAAACTGAAATAAATGAATATAATTTAAGTGGTGACAGATTATGCACCTTTAAAGCTTTAGTGGTGAAATTTGACTTTCTTTACTTCACTCCCATGCCCTTTTCTACTATTTTCTGTGTATTGGTGTCTCAAACTCTTGTTACTTAAACAATTTATAGTGGAGCGATGGGCTGCACCCACCCGGTCATTTAACCTCACTGCAAACAAAACGTCAATGTAGGGGGTCATATATCGAGCCATTTACTCAGTGACCTGTCAGACTGTCAGCTGCGCACACACACACACACACACACACACACACACACACACACGCACACATGCTCAGTCCAGCAAGCAAATTTGAGGTTGTTGCACTAGCAACCACAATGCTAGGTCAAGCATGCCTTTTAATGTTAAACTTAATTGCAGCACAGTAATGAAAACAATTAAGAAATAATTGCTCACTTCTCCATTTTTGAAAGATTGAGTTTATTACATGCGGTGAAAAAAAACAAACAAAAGAAAAAAATAATTCTTAGATGTTTATTAGGTTGTACATTAACAGTCTGCACTTGAACAGAACATTTTATCAAAAGCTAAATCCCACAAAGTAATTTACAGCTAATGTCTCATTTGCTTCTATACTCACTGGTCAAGGACGTTTTCATGACTATTTCATAAAATGTCTAAGGAAACAGTTGTGTCTCCATATATATATATATATTTTTCCTTTTAAGGACTGTCCGGAAGCCAAAGAAGAAACCACAAGTTTTGCAATTACTGAACAACTTGCAGCATAAATCTGAATGAAAACATATTAAACTCTAAATGGCATGCTGATGAAAATTCATTTTAAAATGTCTTGATGAAGTTTTATTAAAACAATCCATCCTCAGTTTCATGCAAACAACTTATTGAGTAAAATAATTCACATTTTTTTTCAGATTAGTTTAACTTTTTTTTTTTTTTTTTTTTTTTACTGGAGCGACCACAAATTTAGGTATTGCCACTATGAATACAGAGTGTAGTTATTATTTTAAAATTTCCCTGTATTTATCTTGTGGAAACCTTAATGTGCCTGTCATGAAGGTTGGCAGTTTCATCTATGAGATTAACAGAGAAGAAAAATGGATATCTCATATTATTTTACCTCAACTTTGCAAGATTGTTTTAAAATTCTCCCGATGCTTCTTTTCCTTTAATTTTAATTTGCAACAATTAGTGTTGAAAATTATATTTGACATGCTAATTGGTATGCTGGGCAGAGCTGTTACTGAACCCATTAAAAAGTCTTAGCCTTAAAAAGTGAACATTTTGGCATGACTGGCATGAGCTAGCTCTAAGCTTCAACCATCCAGTGACAACATTGATTTTAGAGTTTGAAAGCAGGTAAAAAGAGAAAAAAAAGATTTGGACCACAAAGATGTTGTTTTTGTTCGAAGTATTGGTTTGTGTTACTCAGCTGCACAATTTGAAAAAAAAAAGCAAACAAATACGCACACAGTGTTGGATAAGTGGCATTTAGGGACATTGCACAGGCACATGTTATTTTCTTCTGGTCTGAGTTATAATCTGCTGAAGAAGCCCTCAGCTGGACTTCTATCCAAAAACAAGATATATTTTTGCTTTGAGTAAATATAGAAAGTTTTAATAGGATATTTCTTTTATGTGATGATTAAATTTAACAGTTATTCCCAAATGTTGCCAAAGCAAAACTATACACATACACTGATTGGCCACCCGTGGCTTCTGAGGGTGAGTTGAAGGAGGTGGGAAATTGCTGGTTAAATTGATGTGCAAGCAACTTATTTCCACACAGACACACCAATTGATGTCTCTTTCCTTTCCCTGGGCAGCTTGTTTTGGTGTGTAATCCCTGCGCATACACACTCACTCATGGGACCTGTGCTACATTGCTGGGTAATGAAATTGCCTTGTCCCTTTACAGACAGATCACTATGGGGGAAGATGGACCCTCAGAGCTCCTTTAGGACTTCCTCTTTAAACTTGGAAGGCCACTGGTGGGACTACTGGCTTATTTGTTTAATTACTGTTCTTGCTTGTCCCTGTCATTACTAGTCTCTAAAACATGGGAGGGATTTACACAGACTGTGAACTTAAGTCACATGTTAATTCTTTTGAAAGAAGAATTACCTGTAACAAATAAGGAATTTATAAGAAATTTTCTTTTTTGAAGAAAAAAAATCTCATCAAAATTAATTTGTCAAAATTGGATCTCTGTTTAACATGGAAGAGGTAGAAGAATTCCATACGATATGTATGTTCTTCCCATTTTGATTTCTAAACACCCTATGTTTTTTTTTTCTTTGTATCACTAGAAATTCAATATTCATCCTAATCTTTAAGGGATGCAATCTCTCTCGACATTTCATTTTTGCTTTTTCCATTTTTTTCTGCTCCATATCCTAAATTTTGCCTCGTTTATTGCTCTACTTTCAAGACAGCAGCATATCTCATCATTTTATTGTAATAGACAACCATGGCAATTGGTAAAATGGGTCTGTTTTACTTAGTCATTGTGGAGCCACAAGGGAAACTAGAAAATATATGAACGGACGAGTATGTGCCTTGGCTTCTTTGTATCTGTTGGATTTCAGAAGTAATCTGGTGCGACAGATTGTTTTCCTTTTCCCTTTTTTTTCAAAGCTGTACCAAAGAGAGACACAGTGGCTAAAATCATTAGCAGTATTAAGGCTGTCCCCAATTTAAACTGTTTGTGTCTTTGACTCAGATTAGACTTTAATGTTGAGCAAAGTCAGAATGAAGGACATAAGTACTACATTAAAAAACTGGAACTTTGCCCATTTTTTTCAGTTTTTCAGTCTAATGATCTATATTATTTGATTACGTCTCCATAGTGCATTCATTTTGACTTTATTCAAAAATTATTTTTAGTTATTAATTTGTTTTTTTATCACTTATTGCCACTCATATCCCTATCGTTTGCCCAAATGCTTCAGTGTGTGTCTCAATCTGTTTTCTGTTTCTCCACTAATCCTCTTAAACCACCCACCCCCAGTCTGTCCCATCTAGTTTACTCTCCTTCCCTGATCAGCATTGTCCCCAAACTTTTAACAAACATGCTAAACATGAACACTCTCTCTAATTCTGCTTCTTTTATTGGTCTATAAAGGAAAATTATGTAAAAAACACAATATATTTCATTTTAAAATACACAAATGTTATAATTCAAATGATAGATACACTCAATACCGAAGAGAAGGGTACATAAGCTGTAAAATGAGTGCAGAGAATAGGAAGACAGATATATAAGCACACTGCAACATGTTTGAGTATTTATTTTAAGAAGTTCAGGCAGGTTTAGGAAAAAATAGAACACTTTAGATTGGTAACTTCATGAATCTTTTGTAAATAATAGAAGGGCATGATAGATTCAGCTTTGTCAGGAGCATATGTTGGTTGGAGGAAGATGGAGTGGAGGTACAAGTGAAGTTGAATAAAGATGAGTAAAGAATCGAACAGGAAATAGTGCTAGCAGAAAGAGAACCCTTGGATTTTGTGAAAAAAAGTACATGTATTCATGAAAAATGTCAAATAGGTGCTGTTATTTATCAGCCCCAAAATTATGACTTTCTACAACCTGCTAAAGGAGTAAAATTGTGCAAAAGAAGGCACAAGAAGGTGTTCTGAGATTAATCAACTAGAAATCCAGATCGTTAAAATCATTTTCTGAAGTAAATGTTACGTGTAGAAAATGTATTTCAAAATAGCAAATAGTTTCATGCAAATGTAGCTTCTGGTGCCTGAATGACTGTTATTGTATTTTCAAAACTGATGCTGAGACTTGCTCAACCTCGAGTTGACACATCTGTGTCACAAAAATTAGACTCATTGTTTTGTTTTCAGAGGCATTGCTAACCAATTGGAGCAAACTTGAGCAGCTGGAGTGTCACTTCTAGTCTGCTAAAATGATACTTCGTGCTCCAATTAAATTTTCAATGCTCCAGCTTGATTTTACTCACATGCGCAGCACAAAGGGATAGAGAGAACAGTTAATGTTTTTGTGTGTGACAAGCAGTGTTATTTTACTTCAACGCTAAACATTTTGGTTTGTGCCATTTGCACAATTTTTGTCAGTCTTTACTATGCACAGGCTGTCACTACATCACTCAAATCATGTATCCCAATTTATTCTTTCTCTGCTTTAATTCTCTCATTTTCTGACCTCGTCCTAATTAAGGTCTTTTTTGTCATTTCTGCACCATCTGCTGATCAAAATTGACTAATCATTGTAATAGCAGGTTTCAAATGGAAAGTGTTTTAGTAAAAAAAACAAAACATGCTTTTAATTGCATCTTTAATCTATGAAATTAAAACAGAGGATATGATTTGCCTGATACGTCCTAACTAGATGTTTTATTACTTGTTTTTTTTCATGTGTTTTACTTTCCTACACAGGCGTGTGTATCATGCCTGTAGGTGTGTATTATATATATGTGTCATAGTCAATACAGGCATTTTTTATCACACTTCAAGCCCATTTATCACCAGCCGTCACTGTGCTCAAATGGTAAAGGCCTTTTCCTTTTGACTGGTGTCCAATAGGAAATACATTTCTGTGTTTCCTGTGCCCTTTTACAATCCCATGTGAATCTGTGTGTGTTAGACAGTGGAAAAAATGAGAGAGATGGAGGGAAAGAACAACTTTGACCAGAAACTATTCCTCCTGGCTCAGTGTTCAGTGGTGAGGTTGAGCAGTTTAGGTCACTGACATCAAGTAACCAAAGAATGGTCAGCAAGAAAACATGCTCATACTTGTGCATGGTTTTGTGTGTGATCTAAGACTCAAATGTCAAATGTTTTTTTAGGTAAAACAGTTTTTTGTTCTTATTTTTTCTGTCATATTTGTTCTTTTTAATTCATTAAAAATCTACAAAAAAATATGTTATTGAAGCAATGACTCAGAAATGTTAATCTTTTTAACTAATGTCCTTGTATTATCTGACATCACTCCTTTTTTCTGGAATAAGTGACACAGTAATCATAAAAATAATGAGAAACTCTGAATCATGTCTGACATTTTTCTTACTTTTTAGACATTTTATGACAAGAAAAAATAAAACGCTATGCCATTTATCATTATTAACATTCATATTTGCCACAGCCTAAGGCAGTATGAAATGAAAAATAAGACATGTCGAAAAGAAATGTTTCCACTTTACAAAGACCAATCTCTGTTATTTAAGTTTCCATTTACATTTTAAAAAAAAAACATAATTAAAAATTTTTCTGTTTTTTCTTTTTCTTTGTATACTCTAAGGTAAAAAATATATATAAATAAATACAATTCTAACCTTATCTGAACACTTGTTAGTGCTATTAAGCTGTAGTATATGTGCTACCTACAAGTGAGTATATAGAGAAAAGGAAGAATAAAACAAAACAGACAGCATAAAAATGATTTTATCCATGAACAAAGAGTTTCTACGTATTGATGTTCTTCATGGGGAACATGCATATTCATGTTCTATATTTTTGCACATATCCACATGTGCATGTAATCGCCTGGGCCTAAACATAATTTCATGCTTCAGGATAAAATTGACATCCCCATTTAGTTTATCCAGGAAAATTACATTTGATGCAGAAAACTAATCTGGGTACCTAAAGGAGATTGTTTCTCACTCTCTCACTGACTTATTAAACTAATAATAACATACAGGCAGACTTATACATAGTCCAGATATGCTTTAGGAAATAACACTGCCGCACATGTCTGTATAAGAAATACAATAAAAATGTGAGAGAGTGAAATATTCTGGCATTTTGAATTACGAAAAGATTGAATATTGTCCCAGTGAATGTCATATTGATGAGTCTTTGTGATGCATTACAAAGAAAGCTCAATGCAAAGGAAAAGTCAAATTTTGCATAACAATGGATCTTCAAAAATGTTTGCCTTGTGGAGCATATAATTTGAAAGTTAGCTTTTTTTCTTTGTGTTTTGTTCAATTTACTGATTATTTTCAGTCTCACAAAAAACTGACTAAAATGGATAATTGTACTGAAAGGCAGCTAAATATATTTACAGAAGATAAAATGGGCCCCAGATCATTGAAATTAAAGTTTCCCATTGGTATTTAACAAATGTAGCTGTGGTTGTCACTTTGTTTGAAAGAAATCTCTTGTAATGGTGCTGGATGTAATCATTCAAAGCTTGTGATACATTTAGTCTTATCTTTTGAAAACAATTTTTATTTTTTGCATATACTAACAGATTTTTTTTTCTTTTGAATTTGAAAACATTTTCTGTATGTCTATAGGAAGACAATTATGTTTTTATTTTAATAACCAAATGTAAGACTGGATGATTTGTTTTGTTCAAGTACAATTTAAATATGTAAAAGCAGTTCTTTTAGAAGAATCCAAGCAGCAGCAGATAGTTTCAGAGCTGTTTTCTTAACAGAGATGTCTCAGTTGCAGAAGCATGTTGGTCAGGAGACAAGACAGCTGTGGGTCTGGACTAATAGGCTAAATAGGCTAAAAGACAGATGTACTCACTGGACATGATTAGATAGTCAAAAAAAGATGTTTTTTCATGCTGACTAAATTTAACTTATTTATTTAACTGGACATTAGAGATGTTTTTTTTTTTTTTTTTTGCTCTGCTGAGTAGTATAAAAGCAGTAAAACAAGTTGTTTTAGATAAATAAACGCTGCCCTTTGGACACTCAGACATTCACACACGCGTGTTCACACACACACACACATGTTGCGGTGGGTGGATGAAAGGAGTCTCACACAAACACAGCTCCTGTGTCGAATGAGCTGCTCTTATTGTGGAAAAACACTGATATGTTGGTCTTGGCCAGACAGGAATGTGGGCTGAATTGGTGTTCTGAGTGTGTGTAGGAAGAGCCTGTGTGTGACCTGTGAAATCCGTTATTGGTGATGACTTTGTTTCCAATAGTTAGTTACTTAAATATGAATGTGTTGAAACACACAGTCAGAATTTAAAGAAATTTCAAATTGTATTTTATGAAATGAAAGTTTATGAGTATCTGATTGCTTGAATTCCTTCCTCTTGTTGTGGCTCTTTGTTCTGATTATTTCACTTTCAGGGTTTGATTCTATCTCTGTCTTTATCACTAAATAATGTTTTCTTATCTTCAACCCAACAGTAAATTGTATTAATCTGTTAGAAAATCTTGTAGTTTCTTGTTTCACTTGGAACACACTCATAAATTATTGATGCATGAGCATCTGATGTAAATAAACAGCATATATCTTTGCTAGATAACAGCACACTGAGATCCTAAAGCATTCTGGGCTACTACTTTCAGTTTTAAAGTATCTATAGAATGCCTTTTTGTTTGCCTTTTTAATCTAATTAATTTCACCAAGTTTTTGAAGTTTTCTTGTAAAAAGAAAATGAATATAATATGATTTAATTTGATTTAAACATGGTTTGTAATACTTTAAATCTTTGAAAAACATAAACACATACTGTACTATATTGGCTGAAAAACTGTATAGACTTTCTGAAATCTTCCTATGTTTAGTGAGATGTAACTTAATTAAACTTAAATTATTCTATTCTTTCAGCAATACATTTCTAGACCATTTAGCTGCTTGGATTTACTGCCCCTCCTTAATTCCATCAATTTAGAAGAATCTGTTGAAATTTATGAACCTTTTTACTGCAAATCTCGTTTCTAAAGCAGCTAACCTTCAAATGTACAATAGAAGTCATGCCAAAAAAGAAAAAAAAAAGAAAATAGAAGAAGAGACAAAGAAAATATCTCTTTTTTTTTTGGCTAACAGGTGTGCACACACTCATCTGCAACTGTCTGAGAAAGCTCTGAAAAGAAAATAAAGAAGTTTAATTTTTTTTGTTTTTTTTTTTTTTCATTTTTCTCTCCTGTATCTCAGGAGAGAAACATTATTGTTTTTCTAATCATAGAGAAAAAATGAAACATCAAAACAATACTACGTTTATTGAGTCTGCCTGCTCTTAAACTTAGTGTCTGCCTCTCAGTTCTCCTCCATTGTTTCCTGTCTGCTGTTTCTATCTCACATTGTTTTGTTTCTTTCTGCTAAGTATTTCCCCATGAAGATCATCTTTCCTACATGTCCTCAGTGCCCTTTCAGTGAAAATGTGTGCCCGTTTTATTTTATTTAATTTTTCCCAGAATAAATACTGTTTAAAATTGTCTATTTTGTCAATTCAAACTTCCCTTTGCCAGGATAATTTCTGCTTCAGAGAAAAATAATAAAAACTGAAAAAAACTCTTTGTTTCACTACGTCCAATAACTATAAAGTGTCCTCTCTAACAGGATGTTGTTGATAGAAAATATCCTGCCACTCAGTTTGTTTATGCCTGAGTTTCTGAGTGTTGTATTGGCAGCAGATGTTTACTGTCTTATCTTACAACTAATGCCATTTACAAATTGCTCTGAACACTAAAAAACAAATTTAATAGGATTTTTTGGTCTTGTATTAGATGTCTGTGAATTTTAAAGCAATTCAAAATTCACTTTTTCATAGTCCCGAGTCTGTCCATCTCTTCCTCAGACAAACCAGCATGGCGTACATAGTTTTATCTGAAACACTGCATTGAAAAACACCTTTTCTTGTCCACAGAATTCTGTTGTCTTATCGTTCTAAAGCTCATTAAGAAATAATTAACCTCTTTCAATCTTGCTTTAGGCAGATTTCCCAAATGGTAGTTTGTATTTCTGACTTACAATGAAAAGAGAGGCATTGGGCAGCATGAACATACTTTTGGGAAATGAATCCAGAATTAACGATAACATTGCACTGTTGTACTGGGTGTGCAATTCATTACCACAGTCAAGGCTTGAAGGTAGTGTTTTGAAATAACAAAGCAAATAATAAAAGAATAATGGGCAGTTTCAAAGAACCTCCAGGTTACTCAACATCAAAGATATTTCTTGAAATGTTTGCCTCAACAGAATTTGGGGTGTAGATTGCGTTAAGGTTTTTGACAACAGGGAATATTCTCTGATTCCACTGAATTATGGGCTTTACAGCGCAGCATTATTATGTTCAAATTAATTGCTTCCACCTCTGAAAAACATACCAATATAAAGTCAGTTAATTAATTTATAATCAACACATTGGTACCAAAGCCAGCGCTTACTCCTTTGTGGTGAAGAAATATTTTAAAATGTGTAAATAAATAAATTATTTAAAAAGTTGCCTTTGGGATCTTTACCTGTATGCTTTGCTTTTTAATAAGAAAACCATTCAAACATTCTTTGTGTTTTTGGAACTAGATCTGTCTGACTGAGCTCATATTACCCTTTTTTTGTTTGTTTTCTGTAATGACTCATTTTTCCTTAGAAACAAGTACATGTAGAATTTTAAATTTGGCTTACAGTACAGATAAAAGAACAGCCAACAGTGCACCTTTTCATTCAGCAAAAGTGATCGATGAAAGCTAACAAACTAATTAGCCTGACCCTTTTTGCTATGTTAGTAACTTAAAATGTCCATCACAGTCTGCTACAGACAATATTTTTTTTTTTTAATACGTTATCTTTGACAAACTGATTTTCAGAAAGATGTTAAGTGACGCTTTTTAAAATAGGTTTGATTGCAGGTGTCATAGAAATCGTACAATTGAATTAAATGGATGTCACTGAAAATAAACTGGTTTAATCAATGCATGAAGGCACTTGAAGGTAGATTAAAGAGGAGTATGAAGAGCATTTGTATTCAAGTGACTAGTGACAAAAGGTGAAGTGGTGTGAAGTTTATCTGACCAGAAGGTGCTTTAGTTGGTCCTTCAGAGTTTCATTTCCTCCTGCTCATCTTTGCTGTCTAGTGATAATGATCTTGGCAGGCTACAATGAATAATGCACACTTACCGTAATCGTCCGAGAACACACACATCAGATCCAAGCATGGACACACACATTCACAAGCACACATGCATGGTGATGAGCTCATAGATGCACATAGACAATATACACTAACAAACTTTCCAGTTACTGCACACACAATTATATATGAGCTCACCAAAGCAGACACACACACATTTGCATGTCCCCCACACATACAACTGGGGCTAATTCCTCCATTTCTTAATGACAGGCATAAGAGAGGAGGAAATGTAAATTATTAAAGGATGCAGCAATTAGACACAAAACACTCCTATAGGGAGATGCACTCTCACTAGTACAGAAAACACAAGGACACGTGCAGCTGGTAGTCGACACAAACACAAAGATCATGTTTGTGGATATATATGAAGATTTTTTAGACATATTTGGAATCATAGATGAACAAGTCACACATATTACACACACAAACTAAAACAAGTATTAGCATGTTGTTGTAGCTCTCTGTAACAGGTAGAATATCAAAGCTAATTATAGGTGGAGTTGTTGTTTCTTTGAAAGTCGATGAGGAAACGGAGGCTGAATATGTGTCTTTGAAACATAATCTCTCACTGAAGATGATTACAGCACTGACATTATGAACTGCTCAAAGCTGTTTTGGAAACATGATTGTGTTGTGCATATTGTATACTGTTGTGTAGTTCTTAAGGCATATGTGACACACAAAATGACTAACTGTGATCTAGCACACTTTAAATAAATAACAATATATTCATCTGTTATAAGATAATAGGATTTTTTTTTTTAAGTTAAGTCTCTTGACCGTTTTTAATCATACTGCCAAGTGCAGCAAATTCCTTCTTTTCCATTCCGTTTTCATCGTCTGACCTCCAGGTTAATGATGGGCTAGCATTAAACACCTCCAATATGAAACACTTTTTGTTTTTTCTAGAAAAGTTATTATAAAGGATTATTAGATTTACCCACTTGTGTCATTACAGAATTTAACCTGAGCAGTCTAACTTGTTTCCAGGCTCAGGACACATTTTATAGCATGGGGACATGATGTCCACTGCAATAAAAAAAAAAAGAATTATTCATTTGAGGCTTCTACATGACAACATTTGTTATTATATCTTTAGATGTTTTTCCTATACAGGAAAGCTTGACTGGTAACTAATGCATAATGCAATGTATTGCAGTGTCAAGGGCAACATGTACATCTTTTCAACGCACATGTGAGACTTGGGTTTTCATAGAACATTTGTTACCCTTCTGTAGTTTAAGGTAAAGGGTTTTACAGCCTATTGAAACTGCATTCAGATGCAAAGCCAAGCCATTAAACCGGGATTAATGGCCCCATGGGTAAATGGAACATAATTTATTCGATTACATAGTGGTGTCATAGGCTGAAGGCTGCAGGGTAATATGATGCAGGATGTCATTATTCATCTGATACTTGGTTTAATGGCTACTAAAACTGCATTTCAACAAAGCTACTGTTCAGCCTACTTGTATTTCTCTTTAAAAGCAGTTCAAAATAGTTCTAGACAATTATGAATGATAAAGCTACTCTTCAATATCTGAGCCATTTATTCCTCAGTTGAGTTCAGATAAGCTGTGTCTGGTTGGGGTGTTTTCATAATAGGATGATTTGCTTTTGTTATTCTAAAGTCTTTGTTGCCATATACCTTTATTCTGAATTGTTTTTCATTTTCTGAACTCAGTAAACATTAAGTTGATGCTTTTTGTTATTTAAATTTACCAAGACCTTTAATAACTAATTGTAAATTACTTTCTTTTAACTTTATATAATTTTTTTTTCTCAAGTCATAAAAAGATTTACCCTTTTTTATTCCAGCCCACCTATACATATTTAAGCCTTTAATTGTACCTGGATATCAGACACTCCTTTTCTCTCAAATAACTGCCTTTGATCTATAGCACCAAATTAAAAAATACTAGTATGTACATTCCTTCAGTGTAATGCTACAGAGCTTAGCTCTGCAGGCTGTAATGATCGTGTCACTGCTCCTCTTCTTATCAGCCTTTCCTTTTTAGAGGGTTAAGGGCCCTCTTACTCCTTTTAGATTGACAGTCACACCGTGTCTTCACTCATTAATTGGAGTGTGGCTCTTGAAGAATCACTTCACAGTCTTCTTCAGTGCCACCCATTCCTGATTGCACACGACCTTGTCTTTATTTTAAAGGAGAAACTTCTTGGGCTTCATGATGAACTCATCGTAAATTAACCTTTATGAGAGCATGTGGTGCATCTAAATGCATGAAACTGTAAAGCATTTGTGTTATAACTTTAAAAATGTATCTGTATTTGGGATTTAAAGATGTCTAAAAGCATGTTCTGCACATAATTTTTGCTAGCCTTTGGAGCTAATAAAAATCTACATTAATCAATATGAATTGAACTTGTTTCTGTATAGTGTCTTCAGATTATTTTTGTCATGAATTGGCATTTTATAAATAAACTGAATTGAATTCAATTAAATTGAATTGTCAAACCTGATAAATCTGGATCAGTGTTATGTTTATATACTTTCCAAGTTGAATGTAATAATTAGCACAGAAGTCTGACTAAACTTAAACCTACATGAAAATGGATCTGTATATAATCTGACTTGGGTCTTTTCCACAGCAACATTATAACCAATCATTTCTCCTTCAAACAGTGGTTATATGACGTGCTCACTTGCACACATTGGTGCTGGCCATCCCAAGGCGCCCACGCTGATGTGTGCTTTTTGGTTGTTGGGTCACATTCAAGGCTGAAGTGTTTTGGCTCAGTGTTGCTGATGGTTTAGAAAAGGGATGCTTTTAAACGTCTGCACAACTAATGATATGGATGCAGAGTTTGGTCCTGCCACACACCAAAAACCACTCTTCTGTTCTGTTATAGAAACTCACATGCTTGAATAAAACATAATACAGTAAAGCTATGAAATGTTTTTTTTTTTTTTGTATATCTTATATGTTTATGCATACTGTAAAGTAATGTGCTGTACTGCATTATTTAGGTCATGAAGTATTAAGTAAAAGGAGTTATAGTGCAGTATAAGAAAAACAGAACCTGGTTAACATGGATGGATGGATGGATTCATGGATTTGGAACTTTGCATTAGTTAAGTCAGTTTACTAATTTTGCAACTACTGAACCCGCTGGCCCTTTATTGTTACCTGCTTTATTGTTACCTATGCTCACCACTAATAGGTGGTAAATATTTAATCAAAAAAATACTCTATTTGGGTCTTTTAAAGGAAATTATAAAGTCATATTTTTAATATTATTGACTATATTCTGCCTTTGTTCTCTGCAAACCCAAATAAATGTAATTTTTAAACATTTTAAAGAAAGGCATGCTTTTTTAACTGAAGCTGTCTTCTAAATCTCGTAAGTAATTGATGTGAATGGTGAGCACGCACAAGTGCAATGCATTATAAACATGCACCGCCCCCTCCTCATATTTTGCCTAGGGCACCACCATGACAAGAGCCGGCACTACCTCCGTTACTAACCCTGATATATGTATAAGACTTTATTCTAACTGCTATTGAAATACCTCTAGTCAAATGTTGCCACATAATGTTGGACTCTAATAGGTTAGAAGGGTTGATACAATTATCTCATAAAATTAATTAGTATCATTATTTTACAAGAATCAAGCAGCCCTGCAAGGTTAAAAGAACAAATTTACATCTTTCAGCATCTGGTCACAAACAAAGGAAGCTGTAAAACATGTACCATAATTCTAACACTGTGGTGTCCTAAAAACAAGATAAAAATACACATCTGAGAAATGTTGCTTTCAGGGATTTTTTTTTCTGAAGAAATCATGCCACACAGCTGTAATGAAAGCATTTGAAGGCTTGAACACAAACCCAATGCTTTTAAAATGAATCTCTATTTCATCATTCAGCATTCTCACTCTTGTACTCAAATAGCACGATACGATCACAGTTAAGCTATCTCCTACCAACTACTACACTGGACATGCTGCACTATGTTGATAAATTATTATTTTTATCAGATTTTCATATAAAAAAAAAAAAAAACTGTTATCACAAAACCGCCCTGAAATCCAATGTTATTACAGAGAAAAGTAGCCGTCCCAGTTCTATTTGGTTTAAACTACAACTTGGTTATCAATTAATCTTAAAGGCTGCATATATTTGTTTAAGGCACTTCAGTACCTGTTAGAAACAAATACAATGAAAAGGCAGTTGTTGTTGTTGAGTATATGGGTGCATTAGAACTTCAACATAAGTGGTCATCAATTGTTGACCCCCATGTTCTTTGCTGTACTCACCCCCCCCCTCATCTGTTTAACTTTCTGTTTGCCTTCTTAGGTTCATTTTCACTTTCCTCTATCCCATTTCCTGTTTTATTTCCTCACCGTCTCCCCTCCTCTTTCTCTATCTCTTAAGTGATTTAGTATCATGTGATTAATGATGGCCATTAGAAGCTTCAATATCATCGCATCTCAGAGTTCACCAGATATGGTCCATGTAGCATCTGGCCATCCGTGTGTTCTTGTGCGTCTGTGTGCATGTGCGTGCAAACTGGATATCTGCAGCTTTCTTGCTGTGCATGTGAGTCTGCAAATTACCATTCAGTGAAAGCAGAGAAGCACACAAACACACATGAGCTGTTTTTTTCTTTTCTTTTTTTTTTTTTCTGGTGGATCATTTGTGCACATTAAAACTCACGCGGACGTCTACACACACGCATGCCAAGGAGTTTATTAAAAATGTAATTAAGGTTCAGACACCTTGAAATGGTGCAACAGTACTTTGTTTACTGTCATCATTTCCAAATAATGAGCAAAGCTGAAAACATGGCCTTTGAGTTTCTGAAATAACAGGGCCTCAGATATGTTTACATCAGCTAAAATATGGGCTTGTTTCCTTTTAATGGCAGCAGCACAAGAGAGGAAACCTGGCAGATGTTTTAAATGTGTTTAATGTTGGGTAACAATTGGTTTATTTCAGTTGACGGCAAAATGACTTTTCCCTAAATCTTTTTGTTACTCTGTCAGTTCAAATTTCTCAAAAGAAGCAAATATATTTAGTTTAGGACATTTACACAGGCTAAAATGTTTTTATAAATCTTAGACAGTTGTTAAGAATACTATTTTATCTGTGTATCTAACACAGAAAATAAATTGTTTTGCTGTTTTTATTTTATTATTATTTTCTCTCACTGCAGAAGATAACAAGATTTATACTGGGTATGATTGTTATTTTAACGATTAAATCATGAGCAAGCAGTCTCTTCAGGAGCATTTGGACCTGCAGAAGAAGAGACTGACTGTAAGTACCCTGACATGTCTTTGATAAGCCTCAAAACAAAATAAAAAGTCTTAATAAACTTCTAGTGATGACAGTGCACTATTACAGATCTTTTATAACCTGGCAAACTGTTGTTTGTACATCATAAAAAGTAGCTGTGTCTTCTGTGTGTCTCTGATAACAGTGTAAGGTCCACATTTACTGTTTACTTTTTTACCATTGTCCAATTTTGCCTTATAAATCTGGATCCAACTCATAGTGGGGAAACTGCTTGGTGTATCCAGATTCAATAAGATACAGTACGATGAATGATATATGACACAATATGAGACATATATTACATTGTATGTTAAAAGATAGAATGTGATGACATGGGGTAGCCGTAGCCTAATAGGGAAAGAGATAGTCTTCTGATTGGGAGGTTGGGGTTTGATCTCCAACTACATGTCAAAGTGTCCTTGGGCAAGATACTGAACCTCAAAACTGCCCCCAATGATTTGATAAGATGTGATAAAACATATGTACAACATATGTAATTGTTCCTTTAAGGAATTTTGTTAATGACTCAGATAGCTGATAGTTATTCGACCAAATAGCTTCCCTCCAAAAACTCCACAAATAAATCAGATAAGTCAAAAGCGGAAATATGTATTTGTTTAAAAATCACAGCTGTTGTTTTTAACAAATTAAAACAATATTTGTGTATTTCAAAAGTAAAAGTATTGTGTTTCTATTATAAAATGGTTTGGGAATTCTTCATATAGCTCATAAAAAATGAGCTATAAATTTGAATGTGTTGAATGGTTCATGTCAACATGAGCCTGTTGCCCACTACACCATCACACAAGTTCAGACAAGCTGATGAAATAGTGTTGATTAATGTTAAAATCCATTAAACTTGTCATTAACTTCAAAGAGAAATGTGCTTTAAGATCATACATATTAAGGATGTTTTCCTTTTGAAAAAAAGAGTCTAATTAAATCACATATCCTAATGATACAGCTGTAAATTATGATGCATGTGTCTTACAGAAACCAAATAGTTACTGTATATTCATTGCATGTAGTTTTCATGATACATCTGATGGAATCTAATTAACCTCAGATTAAGTCTGTAATTCAGTAGTTTGTATTTTTTTTTTACTCACTGAGCTTTGTATTTAAATGTCATGCAGTGATTTGCCCAATGAGCAGAATACAACAACAGACTATTCAGACTTTTTTAGCATTTCTTTTATGAATAAATTTAGTTTTAAATCTTGATTTACTTCAACTTTAATTGCAAAAAGATATTTCTAAAAAAGTTAAACTTGAGTATGCTTGTAACATTTTATTTGAGAGTTTTTTTCAGTACAGAAAGTGATTGCTATTTTTTGTTTGTTTTGTTCCTTTTTTTTTACTTAAGACAGAATGTTAGCACAGAAAAATGATATATCTGTATCTTCACGATGGGATTCATCCAGCATTGCTGTTGTGGAAATATCTTGGTGTTATCTCATGTTCTGCACATGTACTCCTGCAGCTGTCCTTAGAAGGAGAAATCATTGAGGATATGCATTTCTTATAACAACAGATACTGCCACTGGCATTCATGTAGATGGATTTGAACATAGCATGGCTAAATTCCAAACTCAAAAATCAGAAATAAATAATGATGTCTTGTCCAAATTGCGCAGGCGTCCATATGCTTTCTGTTTAATGCCCACTGCCCATTTTATAAAAGGCTGTGAAGTTCTGTGAAATACTGAGAGCAAAGATATGGTGGAAAATTAGAATAATCTGCCATATTGACCGCTATGGTATTTGTCAATCTAAACCTTTTTATTCTTTATCCCACTGCCTCTCGTCTTGTCAAGAGGTTGCCTGCCCTCGAGTCTTTTTGTCTCTGTTCTCTTCTCTCCCTCTGTGTCAATCTGTCCCTCTTTGGCTACGGACTGTCACCTTACGTTTAGTGTGAGGAGCGATGGAGAAGAGAAAAATGTGAAAGGGAATCGGGGGAGAGAAGGAAGATATGCATGAGGAGAGTGAAAAAAGAAAAGCCATGAGAACAGTGTGGGAGCTTAGGATGGCAGCTGAGATGGGATTTGGTGTTCAAGGTTTTAATGTGCGTGTGTGTGTGTTTGTGTGTGTGTGTCTGACCAGCCTGAATTTTGTATCTTTGTGTTTGTTTGTCTGCAAATCTGTTTTCATGTGTGTGCACGAGCAGGGACGCACCCTCAAAGAGCGATCAGCAGTGGGGGGTCATTCATGATTCCATCACCCAAGCTCTCTTAACGCTCCTTTTTTTTTTCTCAGTCTCTCTTTGCTTTTTTCCCATGCTCCTTTTTCTTTTTCATATCTGTCCTACAGCTTTATTCACACTGTGTTTTCTCTGCCCTTTCCACTTTTTTACCCATTGTCATGTTTTAAAGCTTTTTCTATACAGTATTTCTTCTGTTTTAAGTGGATTTTCACATTGTGTTTCCAACTTTCTCTTAGTTTGTTTTGGCAATTTCTTCATATTATTTGTGCTTTACTTTTTGATTGTTTCTCATGCTTCTTTTCTCTTCATAGCTTAACCTTTTTATCCATGTTTTTTTTTTTTTTTTTCATGCCAGACTTCTCTTTCTGTGTAATAATACTTTATCATGAATCAAGCCTTTAAACAGTACAAACTGCAATACTTCCTGTACTTGGATGTGACCCTATAAAAACTGGCAGGCCCCACAAGCATTTTTTTTTTTGCAAACACAAACATGAACTAATGCTCCAAACAAGCACTCACTGCTGGTGTGTGTACTAAGGTGAGTGTAGCATTTGGCACTTAGTTGAGAATATTTTGAGTAAAAGTCTATTTTAAAATGAAATTCCACTAGAAACCACATGGGTTTAGATTTGAAAGATAATCCTTCTTTATGAAGGAAGATAAACTTGTGAATTAAGTGGTTTGCAACAGTGAACCCATCCTAAAAAGGTTGTACCTATAAAACTCAAGAAGAGCTTATGATGTGCCGATGTTGGAAGACAGAGATAA
>SSNP01000014.1:5714186-5735062 GCA_006937955.1 Pachypanchax playfairii
ACCTTTTTATCCATGTTTTTTTTTTTTTTTTTTTTTTTTTTTTTTTTTTTTTTTTTTTTTATTTTTTTTTTTTTTTCATGCCAGACTTCTCTTTCTGTGAAATAATACTTTATCATGAATCAAGCCTTTAAACAGTACAAACTGCAATACTTCCTGTACTTGGATGTGACCCTATAAAAACTGGCAGGCCCCACAAGCATTTTTTTTTTTTTGCAAACACAAACATGAACTAATGCTCCAAACAAGCACTCACTGCTGGTGTGTGTACTAAGGTGAGTGGAGCATTTGGCACTTAGTTGAGAATATTTTGAGTAAAAGTCTATTTTAAAATGAAATTCCACTAGAAACCACATGGGTTTAGATTTGAAAGATAATCCTTCTTTATGAAGGAAGATAAACTTGTGAATTAAGTGGTTTGCAACAGTGAACCCATCCTAAAAAGGTTGTACCTATAAAACTCAAGAAGAGCTTATGATGTGCCGATGTTGGAAGACAGAGATAATTTTTTTATGATTGCATGTGAGTCTGTGTATACACGTAGTATACTGTATATGTGAGCAAAAAAAAAAAAAGGTGAGATTTCTAACAAATGTTTCACATAAACAAATTTACCTTTATTTTAGTTTGTTTATTTAATTGTCTGGCATCTCTGCTCATACTATGTCCACTTTCCTAAGTGAAGTTATGTTAGTTCATTTTTTTGTAAATTAGAGATCAAAGTTACTGTTTGGAAACTGAACAGTAAAAAGCTAAATATCAAACAGTACCCTACACAGTACACAGAACAATGCAGTCAATACAATGTGGATTCAAAACAGTCATTAAGCAAATAAATAAAAACACATGCTGAGTTTATTTCCAAATCTTCGCTCTGCCTAACTACTCAGGTTTTTTTGTTTGTTTGTTTGTTTTTAATAGATGTCATCATAGGCATAGTTTTTGGATAAGAAATGTTATTGAGAATCCTGTTAAAATCGTTTTCTGTCTGAATGTTTGAACTCAGTTCATTTTTTTTTTTAAAGAAGCAATATATGAAACTAGATTTGCAAATTCCTGCTGTTGGAAATGCAACTTTTTTGGAGTCCAATCACAGGTTTTCAATATATACACTTTATTTAATCATGATGTAAATGGAAAATAACTCTTCTGTTACCACCAGATAAATGTTTAATCGACAATATATACTGGAGGATATTGCAAATATCACCACCCAACACTACCAATTTCAGACTGTGTCAGATTCAATTTTTACCTAATTTCAGATAAAATTGCATCTTTGCAATTATTAGTGTTTGTATGAGTAAAGGGCACCTTCCACAATATGTATACCCTAATATAATGTACAAAGATTGTAATATTTTTATTCTGCTTGTGATTCCAAAATTCCAATTACACAATTAAATTGAACTGCTATGATTTTATAATTTATTTTCCAGTCTGTTTTAGCATAATCATTCTAAAAGCCCTTGAACAAATGTAAATATGTATATATATAAACTAAACAAACTGTGTAAATTGAAACCCACTGAAGGATCTCCCCACAAAAAATCTAAATGATTCTCTTTAATTTCACATGAATTGCAGAAGCTCTCAGAAGATTGTATTTTCTTTTTTTTATATTTTTTTCTCGTGCAAGTAATGCCAATTAAAAACACGTAATTCAATACGAACATGAATGAGTCTTGTAAGTTACATTGATTTAATTTACTGGTCAATGGCCATCAATTTATGATGTACTGGAAGGTCACTCTGTGTCTATTTTGTGATATCACTCGTCCACAATTTCATCTGATGGGAAATGGAAACCTGTGGAACATTCTCAGTCTAAAACACGTCAAAGAACATGCTTTTTTTGATAACTGACATATTAAGAAAAATAGAAAGACATGAAAACATAAAACAACTGTTTTTATCTTTAGTAAAACATCAAATGACTGGTCTTTCTGGAAATAACAAACATCTTTACCAGAAGAGTAACGTGATTCTTGAATGACAGAGTTGCTCATTCAGTCTCTCTGCAGTCAATGCAAACACACTCCCTGACAAACGTACACACATTGTTGGCATGTCTATTTGCCTGCACATGTCCCACCAGTTCCAAGAAAGCATTTTTTTAACATTGACAGAGCTTCCATTCACTTTGGCCTCACACCAACCTGCAAAATACAATCACACACACACACGTATGTATTCAAAGACTCCGTCCACAGACCAAAACTTGCAAATCATTGCAACAAGGCAAACGCACACACCATTGAACACACTGGAAAGGACACAATCAGCTCTATACCCAGAGTTCTTCAATTACACAGGAATATTTTCATAGAAAATTCCCTAACACTCCAGGTGACTGACCCCCTGATGCTGAAAAAATACACATTTCCCTCGCACGCTCTGACACATATTTCCTTCAGCCAGATGAAGTTGCCCTTCAAAGTGACCGCACAATCAACAGCAGCTCAGTTCTGAGCACGAACTCACCACAGCTTTCAGATTGTTTTCTTTTTGTGTCTGTATGTGTGAGATCTCAGTGCAGCATGTGTTATATTGTCTAAATAGATGTGCATTTCAGTGGGATTTTGTTTGCCTGTTGATGGAATAAAAAAAAGATCCTTTGTTGGTGACATTTTTTTGCACCACATCACCGAATGGTTAACTGTGTCACAATCAATCTGCATCCAGCTAACGTTGTAGCTTAGACTTTGATTATCTTCCGATGCAAACGTAAACATACACAGTCAGACGTACAAACTCTTTTTGTCAGGTTTTCCATGAAAAATAGTTTAAAAATGCATTTGACACTGATGTCAGGAAACTTTGTGTCATTGTTCATGCTATTAGTGCACAAAAGTTGGTGTTAATCCTTCAGCAATTACAAATGGCTACAGTATATATTAAATCCAATAAAGAAATAAAAAGCATGGATTCAGTTTAAAAATGAAATCAGGTAATTTCAATATTCAAGTATTTTATAAGAGAAAAAAAAAATGTTTGTTAGGCTTCAAGACTCTCCTGTTTGCTGAGGATGATTCTAACCGTGTTAGTTTACAAGAAAATGCCACAGGACGAGGCAATTAAGAGAATAATAAGAAAAGCAAAGATAATCTAAATTATATTGCAGAACCTACAGAGAGTCACTACACAACTCATTGGAGACTTCCAATTTCTCTTTTTAATATGTCACTCTTCCCTTCCTACAATTCCTGATATCACTAATGTGCCTCAAAATTTAGGTTTCAATTTAACTCTGCTTTTCTTTTTTTCCTTTTTCAAAGTAACTTTTTCCAAAAAATCAAAAATTTGAATAAGATTGAAGCTTTGCAAAAGTGTGATTAGAGCACAGCAGCTCTTCTTGAATATTCATTTTAAATGGACATGAGAACAACATGCTGCAGTCAGTACAGTTTCAGTTTAATGGAGAGCAGACCCACTCCAGCGCTCAACCTGCCAGAAGCACACTAATGTGTTTATAATGAGGAACGAGTGTATTATTACTAATGTCACAATGAATGAATTTCAAAGTGAATCATCACAGATGTCTGCTCTCTTAATGCACTCTTTTCTTTTTAGCTTCCATGCACAACATTTTGCGAGGGAGTCTTTATGATGAGGACTAAACATTTTCTCATGTTTTGACTGAGGGCACTTTTGTTTTATCCTTTGATTCCCTTCAAACATAAAAGCAGTGTAGATGGGAGCACTCTGCACTGTGTGAATGTTTGAGTTTGTTTTTAAACTATTTAAAATCCAATTTTATGTTGTGCTAAGTAGTCAGCAATTTCAGAAGTAGTCATTTCTGGAGGTTTGCATTTCTATCCTAAAATTTGAAGGGGTAAAAGTGTTTCTGCCTTACAAAAAAGACAAATAAGAAACTTGAAGAATTTTTTTCTTTTTTTTTCTTTTTAAAACAGCTCTAACCTACATTTTATTTAGACTCAAAAAACAAACGCAATCGAACCACAAATATCCTGGATGAAGCCAAACAGCAGACTGTGTTGTTATGACAAGTGATCTGCTGACCTGTGGTCTCGGCTGGGACTGTCCGTGACCTTGTCCGGTCCGCTACTGTGTGGGTAAATGATTGATGTGTAGTCAGCCTCAGTGGCTGTTAATGGTAGCAGGTAGTGTTTAGCCGTATGGGCAATGAAACCATGAACCTCAAGATGTTCCACATCCAGTTTGGACTCTGGGAACCTGTCATATTGTTATTTCCAAAATGGAAACACTTCAGTAACAATCTTCCTTGTAAAAACAAATCTGTTAAAATAATGAAGGGTTATCGTGATTAAAATACTAGTGGATACATCCTGCAGGATGTGGCTTGGGTTTGCTTGTAGGAAAACAGGGGAATACGGATTACTTTAATTTAATGGTGGTGTATTGAGACAGTGATTGGACAGAACTAACTGTTACTGGGTCCAGTTAGGGCAAAGAACATGCAGGCTGTCTGTCTTTAGTTAAGTCTCTGGGGGCTTTTTGACTCCCTGGGTATAAAAAGCTATTTTTTCCCAGACCCTTACTGTTTTCACTGAGGGTCTGGTACATTTGGTGAAGTGTGACTGGTGTCAAATCCAGGTCCACTGCAGAGAAACTGTCTCAGGTCTACCTCAAAACAGTGATCTGGGCTTCACTTCAGTCAAACTTCAGTGTGATCCCCCGGGGTTTTCACCAGATGTGAAATTCTAACTCTGCCTTTATTTTTATTTTATTCAAGTTAAATAGTGTGAGTCAGTGAATGCATTACATCAAGGCTGTCTATCATTTAACCTAATAGTGATGGGGGGGTTAGAAAAAACAAGACAAAAGCCTTTATTATACAATTTTAAATAAACTGGCATGTATTACTGAAGTGATCGCATGTACAAAATATCCTTTGAGAAATACAATCATGTTGTTTCTTCAGCCTGTCTTCTTTCTTTTAACAAAAACAGTTTTCAGATGGTAATTGTTAAACTCAAACACATGCACATTGCCTAAGGTTGAAACTAAAACAGTAAAATAAGTAGATTTAAAATAAATTTAGAGTGATCAAGGGAAATAAAAATGTGACTTGAGCAGAATTCTCATAACTCTCTCTGATAAATTAATCCTAACCCAAACATTGTCATCTTGCTGATTATTTTAATTGCACCTTTTTGTCTTTATCACAGCTAGCTGTAAGTCCCTGAGTCAATTTTCTGGCTCAGTTATTGAATCTTGTTGCTTTTTCACCCATTTTTCATGTAGTTGTCTTGCTTACAGTGAAGATATAGACAGCTATAGCATAATCTTCTGTCTAATCTTCTAATCCCATTAATTATCACACAACCATTATTTCCCTATCATAATCCTCCCTTAAGACCTGCACCACACACTCTACTGGAGCTACGTGTCTTTACAGAAATGCTGAAATTATTGCAAAGGAAAGTCATTCAAGCTAAAGTATGGTCTTTAATTGAAAAAAAAAAAACTCACACAATTAGAAATTGAAATTCTGAATTTGTTAATACTAAATTGTTTTCTGTTTAGTTTGTGGACTAAACTACATATGCAATTCTGTATCAGATTCTGCTACTCTTTCAATGCACTAGCAGTATGTGTGTGTGTGTGTTTTTATGACAAGAGTGTGAGGCTTTCAAAACTGGTATGACCTGCTGTAGAAGCTGCATCTCCTATTCATACTTGTGAGGTACAAATGTAAAAAGAAACTGATCAGCATTTGGAATTGCGTCATTTTGAATAAGCCATTTGCTCAAACTGCCAACCAGAAGAACTGAAAACATCTTGTTCACATGTGAAAAGTCTTATTTAGTTTATGTTCTGGTTACAACAGTGGATAATTTAAGAATTTAAGGTTGCCTTGTTTCTTTTACTATATTTTGAGATTTTGCATTTCAATTTTCTAGTGTTGTGTAATTGATGTAAACAGAACAAACATTTTTTTTTTGCCTGTTTGCAGACCCACACGGCCTCAAAGGCCTGTGCTGAGATAACATGTTTCATGAGGCAAATTGCTCTCAGCTTTAAAGAACACTCTGAACTCATCACTTAAATACCAAGCAGGTGTCAATGAGGCCTTTTGGGGCTGTTAACAGAAAAAAAGGGCACATTGTAACCAATTTTCAGAAACAAGCTGGATATAATTTTAAAAATGTCAAAACAGATGAGCAGTTTTCAGTTTTCAAGGTTGTTCTGCTTTTTATTGATAGTAGGAAAAATATTTGTCTTCAGCTTTAATTTATCCTGTTGTTAAAGTGGATTTCTAAGTCACTAAAAGAGGGAAATATATTTCTTGACTGAAGTGAAACAATGGGGAAAATTTCTTGTGTATCTTTTCAGAGTTTATGTGATTTATTTTCTGTTAGGATAATCCAACCTACTGTATAAAACTGAATGTTTTTAAAAAAAATTTTCAAGATGGACATACATTTTTTATTTTATTTTTTCTTTGTGAGGATAGCCAAAAGAAGATACACACAGTCCATCTCAGTTTTGACCTCTGATAGAACATGAATGTGAAAGCATGTAAATACGCACCAATTCAAAAGAACAGCTCATGCACAGACCATAATTCACTCACCCAGACCACTTAGTCTTATTAGTCTAAAGCAGAAGATTGATATTTCTAAACCATAAACAAGAAAACAAACAAAAAAGCCTCTGTGGCCCCATAACTCAGGCTCAGGCCACTTAACGTTAATGTAAACCAAATATTTAATATTTTTAGCCATAAACTAAAATAAAAAGACAAGCTCTTTATCTCCTGAGGCTGCTGTCCATTGTTCCCATCTTGTCTCAGCTCTTTGTCATAAATGAACAGAAACACAGAGTACTGGCTAATATAGGATTTTGTTTTTTCCGATAAATACATATATCTGTGTGATAAAGCAAATGTTGTGAAAAGGAAATGGAAGTAGTATACAAAGGGCAATATACATAAAAGATAGACAACAGCATGAGGCAGACAAATTCAAAAAATATTGCAGATTCCATCAAATAAAGAGTGAAAATTCGTATCTGTTTTAATCTCAACTGAAACATTATGTGAGATTTTGGAGCTGAAAAGCTGGAAAAATTAATAATAAATCAAGCTTGGGTTTAGGGTTCTGAAAAGTAGTAAAAAAGAGACCATGAGGCAACAATGGTGAAGAAGGAAAGAGATAAAATAATGTTTTAGGAAGCAGAAGCAGGTAGAACGCTGACTTCAGCCTTGATGCAAACTGGGAGTCAGTTGAAAGACAACAAACCGTCTCTCACCTGCTAAATGACAGGCCCACACGTTATTTTGATGTGTGAAAGATCCCCCCTGATTTTAGAGAAAAGTAGTTGTCAATTTCTATATGGATGATATGCTCTACTATGATAACAGACAACAGATGTTAGCAACATATACTGTATATATACATATAGTTGTCATATAGTTGTTTGTGTTATGTTCACAATTAGAGTGTTGCCCTCTCCACTAGAACAGGATATTTTTTACATTTTTTATATTTTTCTTGTACTGCTATAAGATCAAGATGATTTTAATGCCCAAGTTTTATTCTTCTGATCCAAAATATTTTAGTGCAAATCAAAAGTTTATAATTTCAATTTATTTTAATACAGAGTTATTGTTTTCTTTTTGGATTCCATTTTCAGCTGTAGTTGCAGTTGGTCTTGTGTTCAATTCAATTCAATTCAATTCAGTTAATAGCACCGGTTCAGAACAAATTTCAAGTAAAACAGTTCTATCTAAGGAACTAGCAGATTGGGTTGAATCAATTCAACATGATCCCTCATCCCCAGCAAGCACAGATTGGCAACAGTGGAACTTGTGGCAAATAAATCTTTACTGAGATTAGTGTGGCACAACTAGAAAGTAAGTGGCTGAGTTAAACTGAAGCAGCTCGATTCTAAATTTTTTGGACTGTACTGGACCATATTTATTGGGCTGTGTTTATGTTCTGCTGCAGACAGTAAACTTTTTTGTGCGAGCCTTGTTTGTGTTTATACAGACACACACACGCACACTCTCAGACTACATCTATTTACCTTTCTTCTCTCCACTTACATTTGACCAAAATCCCCATAATTAGTTTTGCTGAGGTCCCTCTGCTGTTTTAAATGGAGAGAAATTGTTTCGGTGCATCAGCACAAAGGTTTTGGAAAAGTTCACGCAACATTCAATATTTTAAACTCTCCTAACAAGTCTGTAAACCAGTCACCATGTCCCTTTTTCATACAGGGGCCCCAGAACCTGCAAATGATCTTCAATGATTATGGTACCTGTCTCCAAAAATGAATGCCTTTTCCATTCAAAACTTTACCTAAATCATTTTATTTAATTGGCTTTCAGTGTCACTGATAAGTGCATTTATTTAATGCATGCTATGTTTTATGTGTGATCATCTTGCAACCTGTACCCCCCTTTTAATAACATGAAGTGCTTTCTAACAAAGTTGTTTGTGATGAGGGCACTATATAAAGAAGTGCATCTGAGGCTTTGATGGCAAGAATCCATGTTGCACTTTTTGTTGATGAAGTATTTATTGGATTTTCTATGATTCACGCTCATGTCCTCACGCAGTGTATATCTCTTCCAAAAGCTGCAGTATACCTTTGCAACCGCAACTATAAATAATGAGCAAAATTCATCTTGTAAGTGAAACATCAAAAGTCATTTCCAAAAACTGAAGATCAGAGGGATAAAAAACAAGATCTTTAATACCTAAAAATCCAGTTAGAAATGTACAGATAGCCATCCATCCAACTATTTTCTGTACCCACTTGTCCCTGTTCAGAATCGCAGAAAGATGGTTCTTACCAGCAGTAATTGAGCGAAAGGCGGAGTTATACCCTGAACAGGCGTCCAGTCCCTCACAGGGCCACCTAAAGACAAACAACCATAAATAAGGGGCTGTAGACGTGCAATTTAAAAACATCACTTACAACTTAAACATTGATGGTTGTATTCAATTAGTCAATCATTATCTATATCCAATTGTTCCTGTTCTGGGTTGAGGGGAGGTGCATATACTGTATATCTCCAGCAGTCATTGGGCAAGAAGCGGGTTACACCCCAGATAAGTCCAAAGTCCATCTTAAGGTCACATTGAGACAGTGTGCATTGGCTAATAATGATTCACAAAACTTTGCTAGGTGATTACATATAATGGTTTGTCTTTTAAGACTAATGCAAAATGACAAATCTTACATGTTGTGCTAAGTTTAGGTATTGTCAGAAATATTAGTCGGTTATTTAGCAGGGTAATTTGTTCACAAATGTTTGAAAACAAAAAAAAATATAAAAAATCCTTTGAAACAATTATAATGCTGATTATGTATGGTTCGTAGAATGGAAAGCAGAAAGAAATATTTACTTTTATATTAGTGTAAATAAACATTTATTTAGAATCAGGACTGAACAAATTGTTTTCAAAAGTCTTGATGTTTTATGTTTGGTATACTGAGCAAATAAAATGAAAAAGTTCATTATCAGAATGTTATCCTACAGCAGTTGGTGAAATAGTCACAAGCTGATTTTTTTTTAGTTTGTGTATTTGGATTGTCTTCATGTAACATGAAATGACACAAAGTGTTTCCAGTTTCCATCGGACTATTGATCTCTGCACATCCATTTCTTCTTTAGATTGTGTCCCAGTTACATATGATTCTAAAACAGCCTTAGCATTGTGTTTAAAGAGCAGATAATGGTCTTTGTTGTGATTAGTTGTTTTCTCAAAAAAGAGTGCAACTGCATGGAACTTCTGCTAACCACTTCTTGTGTGAAAATACAAAAAAAGAAAGAAAAAAAGCCACTGCCCGATGGGATTTGTGTGTGTTTGTGAGGGGGTGCTGTTGTCTGATGCCTCTAAAGGAGATTAATGAAAGGACTACAAACAGAGAAAGAGGGCAGAGATGGAGGGATGAGAGAGAGGCCGCAAGGGAGAGAAAGCTGATGGGGAGGAGGGCTGAAGTGATGGTAGATGTGTGAGTGTGTCTGTGTGTGTGTGCACTGCTGTGTCCTGTGTGAAGTCCATTCATGCCTCACTGAATGGAATTCTTTTTCCCTCTCTGGCTTTTTCCTTTTTCACATATTCTTATTCCCTCACTGGCTGACTCTCTCCATCATCTATTTTTTTTTCCCCTCTCATTCCTTTTTCCACTATCTTTTATGCTTTATAACCCTCTCTCGCACCACATTCCTCCTGTCCTCCCTGTCATGGCCTTACGTCTGTGATGTCATTCAGGACAAAAAAGCCAAGCTTGCTTGGAATGTGATACTGACTGAAAGGGCAACTGAGTGAGACGAAATGGGTGGGAAAGAGTTAAAAACAGAGCTAAAATGAAGGGTAAAATGTTGAAAGCCATGAAAATGTCAGCAAAGTGAATTACACAAGACAGACAAATGATGGGTTTATTGGAATGTCCGAGATAGTTTTGGATAGCTCCTTTTTCAATATTTCACATTACACTTGTCTTTGGTTTCATGAAGGTTTACAGAAGTATGAACTTAATTAGTCTCTTAGAATTATTTGTTTCTGGGAGAGGAGAGAGTTCTGGGAGAGGAGAGAGTTTTGTTTTTCTTAAAACATCAGGGCGTGGGAAAGTTGCTGAGGTTGAGACAGGAATAAAAAGAACAGGGTTAAAGGAACAGGTGTGTGCTGGTGTTCTAACATTATTGAGAAGTCAATTGTTTTGATTTTTACTGGTCGATTTGTTCCATTAACAACACCATCACCAGTTGGGTTTTCAAGAGATGTTGTTATCTAACATTTGTGAAGAGATTGAAGCTCATTTTGAAGCTCAGCTTCAGTTTGCACAAACAGTGTATTACTCTCTGAAACTTTTTGATATTTACTGTTTAATATTTATTTTTCTTGTTAATCCTGGAAAAAAATACAAAAAAATTAGAACCCAAAACACACCTGAAAGTCCCTCATTTGTTATTCAAGCCCTCAAAGCATGATTCAGATTCTGGGTTCTTATAATATTTTATCTATGTTTAAACCAGTCAGGGGTTAAAACCATCACACTAATCAGTGGACAACATTGCTAACATTTAAAACATTCTGTTTTACGAGAAATGCTACCACAAAGCACAGCAGTGATAGTTTAATGAGAGTGAGCAGTCTGTTCTTTCCCCTTAAAATGTCACCTCAAAAAGTTTGTGTGAAACAAGTTTTCAAGATCAGCTGTTAAGGTTTAAAATAAATCTTTTTATTTGGAGCAAAATTGCAGTTGACTTTTAAACATGTAGAAAATTGAAGAAGTCTATTTCACCAGACCCTAAAAAAGGTACTTTTTGCCTGAGGAAAAGAAAGTATTTCTGGTACTGAAACCTAATAAAAAAGCAAATAGTTGTTTAGGCTGAAGCAGCGGTTTAGATTGCTCACAGAATAAACAAAGCTTGAAGTGAGTTTGTTTTTAACTTCAACCTTTGAGAAGAAGGAACGTGATTTTATGGTATTTCTTTTTATTTAAATACATGTTTGTTGCACCGTAATAAGAAGTAAGAAATAAACCTGTTTAGTCATGAAACACATGTCTTTAATTAGAGTAAATTAAGTTTATTGATATTTATGAAACTAGTCTATTATCTTCTTAAATTGCTGTAATTTGACAAAGATACCTCAGACTGGAGTTTCTTATGGACTTAATGACATAAGACATATGATAAACTGTTTGTTGGTTCAAATCTTTGTTTAGTTACTATAGAACCAGATGGCGATGTATTCCCTTTGTCCGTTCACCTCAAAGCCATTATACGGTGTTAACAATGACGTAACAGCCATGAATGTGCTCATGTTCCCATAACAAAGCTGCTTGTGAATTAGAAAAATGCAATAAGTAATCTTTAAAAATTAGGGGTCAATTCATCAAGAAATTAGGGGTGATTTTCCTCTTCACTTCCCTTCCTCACTTGTGTTGCCAGGGAGAACTTCCTTGTTGGAAGTTTGGGAACTATTTTGATCCTGCAGGGAAGTGAGTGACAGCAGTCTCTCGTCCTGTGCTGGTATGTGTGTTCTCACGTACCAAAGTTATCATTAGTGTGCACATGAACATTAATTGAATGTAAAGTTTTCAAGGTTTTTAAGCTACTTAGTGAATAAATTGGAAGAGCAAAGAATCAGTGAATGACGCTGACTGTGTTTCTTATAATTCTCAACTTCATTTTTATCATGGTTAGGAGAAATAAGGGTAACAACATAAGACAGCTTGATGAAGAAAAGATGACCAAAAAGTGAAAAAGTGCTTGGACAGGAAACAAAAGCAGACCAGACAGACTACCTGAGAGGTAGAGAGCACAAACAATATCTTCACAGTCAAATTGTGACTAAAATGTAAGTCCCAAGAGAGTAGTGTTTGTGACTGACCACACACACACTCCCACACTCACACAAACCTGAGTGTGAATTGTGACCTATCTTCAGAGGCCTGTCTGTCAGACGGACATGCTGATGGATGAAGCTGTCACAGCCTGTGTGTCTTGCTTATCAAGCAGCCAAATAACCCTCTCTGTGGACCACACACACACACACACACACACACACACACACACACAAAGGCTTACACACAGCATGAAGCTACACAGATACAAACTCACTGATATACTTGCAAAATAAAAAAAATAAAAATAAAAAAATGACTGGACTGATGGTGCTAGAAAGAAAAACTTGTGATATTTCTACTTCCCTCCGTCTTTAAGGGTGGACCACCTGGCTGGGATGTCAAACATATACAGCACAGCAGAGGAAGTAAGGCCTCACCATAGGAAATGCAGCACTTCTCTAAGTCAAACTAATTAAAAATATAAATAATTTTTGAGTTTTGGATTAGTCAGTAAAGAAATGACGGTACTATATTTGACTATCAGGAAATATAATTTGTTAAGTTTTGTTTTTTCCTGTTGCTGTGTTTTGAAATATTCGACTTTAGACTTTAGTTCATGACCGGTTAACTGGAGTTTTAAACTTCCTTGTTCTTTATTCAGAGTGTTTTTTTTTAAAACCTGTGCAGAATCAACAGAAGGAGATGATCTCCTTCCCCATAAGGCTACGGCCTATTTAAGCCTATTTATTCTGCCAAATTTACAGCTGCAATTGTTAATTAAAGTGGCCTGTCTTAACCTGCAACATAACAGTTCAGCTCTGTCACTTAATCTTACATGGTGATTATCCCTGCTAACACAGATCACTGGAGAACCATTGCTACAAAGCTAGTTCTGAACTTTTATGTTACTGGAATGTTGGAATGTGACATTACAAAAACGTTGTTTAAGGGCGTTGTATACATGTTACATCATTAAAATCTCAGGTAATGTCCTTTACAGGATGATTACAACCTAATGTCTAGGCTTATCGTTAATCTCCTTTCTGAATTTGCTTCATCATATTTAAGGCCACAAAACAGAATCCCATTCTGGGACAAGGAAGAGACAAAGTGCACCTCAAATAAAGTGATACAGAAAGGCCAGTGCAGCTGAGATTTGAAGCATAGATAATCTTACTGTGAAGCAACAATGATAACCACTAATCCACCATCGTGCAAAACATACGGCACCACCGTGGCCTGTGAATGATACACTGCTAAGTAAAGTTCAGGACACCTCACATAGTGAATGTTGAACAAATTAGCTAAACATTGTAGAGTACCTATTACAAGAAACATGTCAGTAACTCACAACCAACTTAACCCACGGTAGGTCATAAATGTTATGTTACAATGACATAGTTAAAATGTTATTAATTAAACACCACAATCCGATTTTGTAATGACTAACTGGGTTTGTAAGAATGTCAATCACATGTTGATTCATTTGTGAGTAATACAACAGCCATATTGTAAAAAAACAAACAAAAAGTGGATTAGTGCTGCTGTTTATCTACTGTTTCTCTGCCCACGTTATTATGCATGCATTATTTAAAATGAATCATCAGGCAATGTAGCTCGGTTAAAATGGCAAAGCTCTTTCCAATTTTCCAAGTGAGTGTTTTTTAGGAAAATCTCAACATGCTCTCTTCCTCACTCCTCTTCACTCTCTCAGGTGGTTGGCATGGGCCTGTGTGTGCATGCATCTGTGTGTATTTGCTCTCAGATAAATGCCTGTGTGGCTCACCCACTTTGCTGTAACTCCTTCTATCCTTGGGGGTCCAGCTATGGAAGGATTACACTGGCATCCGACTCTGGTTTTAAAACACAAACAAACACAGGTTCTACACACAATCTCATACACACAAATCACACACATTCCAAAGCCTGTACCCGCACAACACACTGACTTGGCTTTGCCATGGCTCCGGTTTTCAATTTTCAGCTCAATTACATTCCACTGTTACCTGTTCTCAACTAAGATCCCCATTTCTCTGGAGGACACACAGTCCTGCACACACACGAACACACTAGCTTACTTAAGAGTTCTGCATCCCACTTAAGCCCAACACTGTGTGGCCTCTTCAACTTGCACTAGGAGTGAGAATCACTTTGGACTGTGGAGACTTGAGAACTTTTTTTGTTTCCTGTTTACTGGATAGAAAAGAGGATCTTGAGATTTAACCCTAAATCGTATATGTATGTGTGTGATCCCTCGCTGTAAATGTGTGAAATGAATAATAAAGACATTGTTTAAGTGATAAACATCTGTATTCCAACACCAGTTTCACCAAGTACGAGTAATTTATTTGAGTTTGAGACTAAATTGTGCACCAATAGCGCTCCCTTAAGGTCAGATTTTCAATGAATAAAGGTTAGGAAGAAGAAAGTAACAGAGTAAATAACACTAAATTCTCACAACTTAGCTGTAATTGTTCAGATACACACACACACATACATTTGTTTGACTGGCCATCTTACTGGTTGAATTCTTTGACAATTTGTATTCACTAACCTCTAAACCTAACCATATGCATCATGACTAAGTGCTTAACCACAAACCCTCCTCTAACCTTAACATTAACATAATTCATACCATAACATCAAAAACCAAACCTTAAACCTCAAACTGGTTTTAAGAGGCCTGTGAGAAACTGAGAACTTTTCACAAAATGTTGTTTTTTTTTCTCTGATACTGTGACTTTCGAGAATAGTTCCCATGAGGATATCTTTTTGAGCACAGACACTTAAACATACATGCTCATGACTTCTAATAGCATCGCAGGCGAGTGTACAAAAGGAACAAACAGCCATGTAATGTGGTGGTTCCCTCTCATTGACAGTGGGCATTGGAATGCAGCACGGGAGGGGCTGGGAGATTTCAGTGTGTGTGTATCTGTGTGTGTATGTGTGTGCCATCCTGTCAGATTAGCCTAATGATTAGCATTACTGAGAACTGACAGCAAGAGGAAGGAACAATAAGTGTCATTTATCCTCTTTTATCTATCTTTCACTTTTTTCCACTTGCTTTTTTTATTGCTCTGTTTCTTGCTTTTAATTTTTGACCCTCACCCCCTCACCCCCACCATCCATTTTTATAGCTGTCTGGCTTCCCTACTTAAATAGTTAAACACCCACAATTGTTATCTAGTTTTCTATAAATAAATACAATAAAATAAATTGCAAAAAAAAAAAAAAACAGAATTGAGATGGAAAATGTGCTTTAAAATAAAGCACATTAACATTCGTCATTGTTCAGAAGTAGCACAATAAAAAAGGTCTTGGCTCACGAAATATAATGACAGCTTGCTTTCTTCAAGACCTGTAATATAGCAAATCACCCAGCTGCCAAGAAATTTGATTTTAATCAGCAAAAAACAATGTTGATATACATTTGAACTCAGGACAGATGCAGAAACATAAAAGAAAGAGATGGAAAAGGAAAGTGAATAAAAGAAGAGAGAAATGTGAACAGAAAGGGCAGAAAAAGGGACACAAAGAGTCTCCATGAAAGAAACACCACGTACAATCCCCTGCCCCCAGCGTTTCTCTTTAACTCTGACAGAAGAGAAACTATTGATCTTCATGTTGTATATCCAGCATATGGTCCTTTGAAAAATGGATGTTGAGTTGTGATTTCCAACTATGAGCTGGCAAACCCCACATGGAAATACCAAGCTCTAATTTAGAGTGTATGTAGATGTACATGTGTGACTGAAAACAGACTTTCTGGGTTTCTTTGAATGAAAAAAAAATGGAGGAAATTACATTTGGCATGTACACAGAAAAGAAAGGTATGCAAAGATGTTGAGTCAGTTGCAACCAAATGTCATGAACTTGACTAAAACAATTTGACATCAGAGCATCACTTGGGTGCATGGAGTGCATTCTACTTAAGCATTTTAACATGTTGCAAATTTTAAAGAAACATCAAATTTAAGAAGGAAAAAACAATTAGATTTAGTCATTTATGTTGGAGTCAAATTGTATTATTTCACAAAAATATTTTCTAAAAAATGGCTAAAGCAGAATACTAATAAAAGACATCAGTTATTCTGAAAATGTTTGGATCACTTTAACCAGTCCCTCAGAATCCTGATCACCACTCAAGGCATCTGCCTGTTTGTATATATTTCTTTGGCTGTTTAATCCAAACAGCTCTGAAAGGAATGAGGATTGTTGCGATAAGAGCATCGTGTTGTGGGTGTGCCGGTGCCAAAATGCTGCTGAGGGTATGAGATCACTGTTTGTTCTCCCACTGAACCATGTACACCAACTTCTTTGTGCTTTCTTGCCTCACTTTAACTCTGCTCCATGCCTGCTCTTGTCTCCATAGATGGAAAACTTGAGACAGTTTTTCTCAAGAAAAAAATGGGAATTGTGTGAATTTGTTGTTAGTGTCTCCATGGAGGAGAATCCGTCTTCTTTGCACTCTGTTTCTCTGACTTGAGTTTCCTGCTTGACTTGACAACAAACTATAACTGTCATTGAAGGCAATTTGGCTGCTTGTCCTCTTTTATTTCACAGTTATGGCTGGTTGCACTTCAATTCACAGGCCACTATCTCAGTTGGCCACAAATGCTGGTGAAATATTGAGAACATTTGCAAGGTAGTTTCCAAAATTCCTAAAATGTCTGTGAGCGTTCTCGGTTTCCTCTTGTAAACGTCGCTGTTTCATTGACCTTTTGAATATGTTCAAGATAAATCTCTCAAAAAACTCACAGATTCATTGCAGACATCTGGAACCTGTTCAGAACTGTCTTCAATTTAGTTTTTAGGAGTCAGAAAGTGAGAAATGAAGAGGGCGGGGGGGGTTAGTGAACTATGCAAATGAGTTGAGAAAGATTGGAGAACAAGCATGATCAAAATTGTGATAAAATGTAGATAAACTACAAAATAAATTAAGTCACAATCAAGAAACTTTGTGAATAAATTGCAACATTTGCAAAACACCTGTGCAAATGTTGCACTAATGTTGCTATGTATTAACAGTTTTGATATAAACCAATGTCTCATTTACACCAACTGAGAGAGAATAAAACTGAAAATTTCAATATTTTTTTCCACAATTTTACTCACCAACAGTCACAAACCAGTGTAAAGCTCTGAATAGTCTATTTTTTGCACCAGAGACAATCCTTTGTGCAAAGAGTAAAAGTCAACATGTAGCAACCAGTGATGTTTTCTGTTCCTGCAATTTGTTTGGGACTCTTTTTGTTTGGTAAAACAAAATCAAATCTTTAAAACAAATTAACTAGCATGATTCAACTCTGGTAATGTGGCTGAATAATTATGCAACATTTCAAATTATTGCTAAGAAAACAGTTTTTTAGTGATGTCCCTTAAATCTTGGTTACTCTTTGCATACTTCACCCATAATATGTTAGAGTCGCAACCACCATATTTGAAGAGAACATGGACAGTACTTCTTTTTTTTGGATTGTTTTGCAGTCACTTTTACTCAGCTGGAGTTGCCAAGAACTGAGATCTTCAAGCTTGGCTCACAGGAAGTCTGAGTTCAATCAGCTTGTGCACAGCAGCTGTGACAAGGACCTGACATGTAGCTTAAAGTCTTTGAGCAAACACTTCTTCAGTTCCAGTATTACCAAATTGTTGTTGTATTTTCAAGGCCTCATGGAAGAGATTCTTGGAACTTTCATGTTGTTTGTTAGTTTGTTTTTTCTTTCAGACACATTATGTGCACCTGGCTTGTTGCTGTATTTTAAAGTTTGTGATGGTTCAACATTTTTTGGACTTGCAACATGTTTTGTAATTTCTATAAAGACTATATAGACCATGTGAACAGGGCCGGTTCTGGGCATAGGCAGACTAGGCAATATCCTAGGGCGGCCTCTGCTGGAGGGGCTGCCATTTTTTTTTTTTGGACAAACTGTTGGACACACCATTCATCTCATGTCAAGAGCAAAATAAGTAATAATTAAATATCTATATTTATCTATCATATCTACTGTTCATTTTAGTATAGATAAATATTTTTTTGCCACGTAATCCATTTATTGAGTTATGTTGTTTCTGTTCTGGGCAGTAGGGGGCGCCAAAATCCCTTTTCGCCTAGGGCACCATGCAGTTCAGGGCCGACCCTGCATGTAAAAGCACAGAATGCTAACTGGATTATCTCTAGTATTTTTTGATGATTGTTTTTTTTATATATATCTGTTAATCTTTCTGTTCAGTTTTGAATGTGACAGCTGAATTGAAAGAAAAAGGCAGTTTCTCTGATTCCGATGTCAGGAGTTTGTGTGGTACCTGCCTCGCTCATCTCTTATTTCCTGTGAGTGATGGCAGTTAGCTGTTTGTGCGTTTGGCAGATTGACACTTCTGACTGGTCAATCCCAGCCTGTCACTCATCCCACCATCCTGGACAGTGGCGGCTAGAAGGCAAATGTTGGAGCAGTGACAGAGCCCCAGGCGATCATTGCCACGGTGACACAGAGCTATAACTCTTACTGAGATGACACGTCCCAACTCAATAGCTGTAATGTGCTCAGATTTCAGTATTCTGGAGTAAAACGCTACAAACTGCTTAATGGAAATGATGACAATTTTGAGCCTCTATTATGTCAACCTCAAATGCTTCTTTTTTATTAGTTCTCTTTGTCTCCAATCTTCTCAAAATACATTTTCAGCCATCACTGGAATGGATTTTTTATATTATTCTTACATTAATTTCACTAAAAGCAGAAATAAATATAGCTAAAATAAGTTTTACGCTGGCAGAAAGCATTTGTTCAATCTCAAAACTTCAATTTGCTATCTCGCATATGAGGTAGCACTGAAGATATGTTACAAAGAATAAACTGTCTGAACCTTGGCTTCGGAATTTTACTGTTTTTGTTTATTCTTGCTGTGCTGGACCTTTGTGTGGCAGTTATGTGGTGTATAAAAAGAAATGAAAGTGTCCAAGCATGAGTCGAGAGCTTGAAAAGTTAAACCCCCAAATTCACAAAGAAGATTGCTTTTAAATCAACAAGTCACTCAGGGCTGCCACGGAGCCATTTCTCAACTTTCCTGACAGTTTGCACTGCTCTGTCAAGATAAATAATAATGAAATATGGTTAGAATGAAGCAACATGAAAGGAATTTGGGGCTTTAAAAAGTCTCTGGAGTCAATGCAGTTGGTTTCTGCATAGGACTGAGATAATTTAAGCACACACAAAGGACAAAGTTGGATGGAAGTATGAGTAAACATATTAAGACACTCCTGTTGTCCAACTAAAAGTGATTTATAAAATGATTTTGGCTTCAGAATGTTTACTTTCCTTTATTTATAGTATGAATCAGCTGCGTTAAAATCCATTCAATCTNATTACAACAAATACCAAAGAAATGAAAGAAGAAGTTGTTAAATAATGTCAGGAAAAAATTTGAAACACAGCACTTTTCTTATAGGAAAATAAATTGAGAAAAGCCATTTCTTGGGGGGAAAAAACAAAATGCAGATTTTTTTTTCTTTCTGTGGCTTTCATTTTATTTTTAATGATTGTTTTGCTTGATTTTGATTATGTTTTTTAATCTTTGAATGAATTTTAAACTTTTTTTTTTTCAGAAAGGAAAATATTCTGCTACATACATAATTACTAGAAAAGTTAGACTGTGTTGCAACAAGAAAGTCCTGAGTTTAAAACCAACCAGGACCTTTCTGCATGGAGTTTTCATGTTGTCCCTGTTCATGGGAACTCCAGCTTCCTCCCACAAACTAAATACATGCACGGCAGGTTAATTGGCAATTGGCCCAGGTGAGTGTATGTGAACGGTTTTCTGTCTCAGTGTGACCCTAAGATGGACTTCGAACTTCCAGAGATAGATGTTGGGTCCCCGCAACCGTAAACAGGAACAAGCAGGTGGCCTATAGGTTGTGACAGGCTGGCTGACCACAACCATCAATGTTTAAGTTGTAACTGATGTTTTTAAATTGCAAGTCTACTGACATGCAACCAAAGTCATCAACATCTTTTGAATTTGCCATTTTTGTTGAGAGCAGAAACATAAAATTATAAGAACATTTCAAGTTATGAATGCTTGTGATCAGACTTTGTTTTAAATGTTTGCAGCAACTCAAGAATGTTCTCTTATTTCCTGGAAAATGCAACATGTTAGTGCTGAGGCTTTTACCAAGATTTACAATGTCAGCTGGTTAAGTGACTTTGTCTGCATGAGAGAAGCTGAGAGACAGGCCACAGGGTAAACTTCTAAAAGAAAATGTTCATCTTCCTTCAGAGCTGCAGAGATCTGTACAAACCATTAGGCTTCTCCCTCCTTTTGTGTGTTTTTTTTTTATTGTTATTTTTTTTTGGTGTGGCACTGCATCAACTTTTGGTTTGATAATGATTTTACTGTTCATTCTGATCGAATAGAAAATCATAAAGCAGTTAACTTAAACAAATAGACAACTTACTCTACACTAATCTTTTTTCTAACCTTTACTTTCCAACGTCTGATGCTCTTATGAAGTATTAACCCTCCTTCCATTTATTCATCACTCACATGGCTGTTTCCAATTGGCTTAGAGACATTCTTGGAAT
>SSNP01000014.1:5735113-5762622 GCA_006937955.1 Pachypanchax playfairii
GCCAGGACATCATTGTGTTGTGCAGTGTTTGTGAGTGGGGGGTATGTGAATCACCCCCATTCACCCCATAATGTCAGATTGCTGTTAGATGAATGAAAGACACAAAAAAAGAAAAAATGCATACAGAGGAAAGGTTGAAAGGGTCAAAAACTAAAAATAAATCTAAATGTCAGAAGTCTTATGGATTTCAAATTCTTTAGTTGTGATCAAATGTTGCACACACATGTGAACATGCAAACATGCACAAGCACTTGTTCTCTCCATGAGCATCTTACTGACATTTTCCGTGTAGTTTCTGTCTTCTGTGCGACTTACATGTTACAGGTTTTATAAGCATTGAGATATTATTTATTATTAGAATGACACAGGTTTTCATGTTAGACACATTCAGATGTTTTAAGAGGACAAATTTGAGTTTATACTACATAATCCAGATGGAAATCTACTGTTTCATTTCCTCTCAAAATTTTTGTACTCACATTGCCTGCAAAAGAATTATTGGCATACAAAGACACACACTGACATGTCCCCATACACTTCAGTTTAGCTTTGGGATTTCCAGATAAAAATACTGCACTGCAATTTCATTACTGTTAACCCACGACAGCTGGTCTGGACAAAAAGGCACCACAGCGTCTCAATGACTTTGTCCTACAGTTTTATTTACATTCTTCTTCCTCCCAAGACACATGACTAAGCTAATCTAAAATGCAGAATACCCCATGTTGGCAAGCTGAGTCACGCAGAGACCAGAGCTGTGTGCTTAAACAGGTTATGCCATTCAAAGTACAACAGACTCTTGAAAGGATCCAGTTCTTCTTGGTGTGCTTCTAATAAGTTCAACCTGAAAACATGTGCATGATAGGCAAAAGGTCTGCTAGGTAGGTAATTAGCTGTTGAAACGTCTTTGACTTTATTATTATTTTTTGTTTTGTTTGTTTTTTATCAAGTTGAACTGTGTAAGTCTGAGTTTGCAGCCTGTTAAATTGATGCCATGAAAGCAAAGATCAGATCAGGGAAAAAACTGAGTTGGGGGCATGTCCCAGCAGGGTTACAAAGGTTGTAAGTTCAAGTTTTCGTAAAGGCCATAAACCTTATTTGTTTTTGTTATTTTATTTATTTATCAAAAAGTCTAGTTGTGGATAAATTGTGACAAGAAAAGAGAATGTGTTTGCTGTTAGTAAAGAGGGTTCTCTGAAAACAGTCACAGTACAGAGATAAATTAATGTGCACACACCAAGATCCATAAGAACACACATAAACTGAAAACACAAAGCAACAGGGAGGCTACCAACACAACTAAATAGCAATTACTACAGTGTTTGCAGCCTAGCAACCAGGCTACTGGATGTCATTGTCTCTCATCACATTTCTTAGAGTGTGTGAATGTTTGTACGCACCCTCCTGTGACAAAAATCCTTTCTGGCGAGACCCAGAATTTTTGTGTGACAGGTTTGGATTAGTGGCACAGAAGAAGAGAGAATTTGGAAAGAGAGGAAGAATGATAAGAAGCTTTTGGCTGCTGTTATTATTGTGTAAAAAAAAAAATCTGTTGCTCCGAGGTTAATTACATCCTGACTTTGATCATGGAATCTAATCCATGTACAAGTGAATGACTGTACTGTTCTCTTGGTGTAGTAAACATCACTCCTTGTTCTTATTATGACTTGTTCTGCATGTCTATTTATTTTACATGTATGTTATTTTAATGAGGAGTGGAATTTGTTTAATTAAAACCTATCTCTCTTCCTGTAAAATAAATTAAAAAATATCAGCATAGAGTAAACAGATTTCTAATAGAATGTGATGAATATGATGAATATGTCCCCATCTAAAACAGTTAATCATGCAACGTGAACGTACATTATATCAATAATATCAGTCTTATCCTTATTCTTTATGCATTTAGTGCAGAAGAAAAATATAACGAGGAAAAAAAAATTGATTTAAATTAGGAAAAAAGACAATTATCACAATTAACAGGTTTCTAGTGAGAGTGAAAAAATCATGTACATTAAAACTGTCTAAGAATTAGTGAAATATATATCAAATTAAATGCATTAATACAAGGAAGTAACGTTATGGAAAAGCCTGAGTAATTTAAAATAGGAGCAAGGCTAAAGAGCTGGAATAATGTGTATTCACCAGATTAGTTTGATTTTTTTGTAAAGCAAATTCAACCAAAAGAAAAAAAAAATAAAAAGGGGACATCAGGAAAATAAAATCTGTATTTTATGTTTTCCTAAAAAGGACCTGCATTTAAAAATATATATTTTTTAACATTTCTTTATTGATATTTAACAAGCTATAAATAGTTTGTCATAATTTGATGCTTAGTTGTGACATGAAAGTGACAGACAGGTGAAATCACTAATGCAGCTGTTATTTCTTAGTTTAATATTTACTAGTGTTTATCAGTAACTGAAGGTCTGACCCATCTAAAAATGTGGGAAAATTTCCCTGCATGTGTTTCTACTCAGTCTATTTTTTTTTCTTCTTTGCATGGCCTCATTTTCATTTATGAGCCAGAGTCTGTAACCTATTACCATTTAAAAGTAACCCATCTGACCACTTGTTCATGCACACGTGTGCATAAGTGCAGGTGTATGTTTCATGAGGCTAACAAAAAACAACTTCACAATCCCATTTGATTTAGCAATTCAAACCAGATGATGAAAGCGGACTAATTCAAATAACATTTATTCATGAGCTGTGTCCTGTGTGCCATTGATTCAGGTAATATGTCAGTGTAGTTCACTAAAAAGGAGGGGACACCTGCACAATGTAATTTTAATTTGAATTATTGTTTCATGGGCTTTAATATTCAAACTGTCTTTGTTCTCTGTTTTTTACAGGTGTGTTATCCCTTGTTGTTTCCACCTCTGTGTCTGAAAATCAGTTTTAACTTGATGCGAAGACACATTTTAATATTCTAACATTAAGGAAGCAACTGTGTGACAGCTTTTTGATCTATTCATTTGTGTCTGAAAGTTTTAAGACCATGTTAGTAAAATCTGATGAGAAATGCTCCGTTGCTTTAAGCCCTACTCCAACATTCCTTTGACTTTTTACTCTGATTAATAAATAAAACCTTTGACAATGACAGCCCGTTCTTTTACTTTCATAGCTCGTTTCTCAATGCGTGTGTTGAAAATGAGATCTGACTTTTAGCATTTTATCACCATTTTTTTGTCCTTTTTTGGATAAAATGCAGTTTTTTTTTTGTCATAGTTTCATGGTAACCATTAATACATCTTGACATTAATACCTGTTTCCTTGCTCTCTTAAATCTTCACTTACAAAGTTTTTAAGCACAAGAAGTTTGCTTTCAGATGAGTCAGTGGTATTGTGACAACACTTTTTGCAGGGGGAAATGAACTGATTTAAAGAGGTAAACACCTTTGAGTTTGAATAAAGCAAAACAAACATGGCTACCGTGAACACATAGCTCCGCTCAGCATTTTACTTCAGATTTTTCTGACCTCTTTAATATTCTTTTAATCAACCTTTTGATGCTTTTTTCTTTCTTCCAATGTGTCTAACTTCAGATGTCTCTGAGCCAAGTCTAGTAATGAGCCAGTTTGATCGATTACAGCTAATTCTAGACAACCTGCTGGATCTCTATATGTGTGTTGGTACATTCTGACACTAATTGCGCCTTGTGATATGTTCGTGTGTGACATTTTGTTTTGTGTGACTTTGACTGAAGCTCTCAGATGAAGAGCCAATTGATTGAGATGGTTCTAATTAGTTACTGTGATAAACTAAGTGTGATTGGATACCGTCTCCAATATCCATTATTATCCATTATTGACAGACTAATTAGTTGCTACAGTGTCTGTTTAAACAGCTGATTGTGTGTGACAGTCTAAAGGACCCCATAGCAGTCAATTAAAGGTACCTTTAACATGTGGATGTGTGTTTGACCAAATATACTGTGGAGAAGGTGTGACACACTTTCTACAACATCAAGGGACATGTCAGTGCTAGTGGATGATGGGCATTAAAGAGATTTGGGCAACATTTAAGACATCAAAAAAACTATCATTTTAAACACAGGAGCCAAATAATACAGTTTGCAGTTACATTCTTCATTTGCTCCATCATGGGGCAACTGTAGCCTAGTGGGAAAGGAGAACGTCTTCTGATCGGGAAGTCTATGAAGGCTATGTGTCGAAGTATGATTGGGCAAGATACTGAATCCCAAAAATGACCCCCTGGTCACTGCACCAAGTTGCTGTTTCTGCTCCCCATGGATGGGTCAAATGCAGAAAAAAATTCTCCAAGATAATCACTAAAGTATCAGTTCAATTGCCTGTTTTGAGCCACCCACATCCCATCCACAAACTTTTTATAATTATATTATTTATTATTTCTTTTGTGATATACTGATGTTAAAAATCCACTAAACTCAACAGAATAATAATAAAAGAAGATGATTTATAGTCTCAGTCAAATCTGATGGAACCTGTTGTTTTAAAGCAATGAAATAGATAAATAATATAGCAGATCTACATCCCACCAATGCTGAATGTCAAGCTCCTAAAACAAACAGAAGATTTTCAAATGCATTATCTATCTGAGATTGAGCTTTATTAAAACTGTAAATGAGTATGTTCTCAACATCATCTTCATGTGATCAAGTTCATGAATGGACTTTTCTTTCTTTCTTTTAATCCCCATCTTCATCAAAATGTGATGTATTTGTTATTAAAAATTAAACTGTAGTACAAAATATGTGTTTCCAAATAGCGTGAAGTAAAATTTAATAAAACACAGTGGATACGTGACTTAATTCAAACTTAGGAGCAGAGGCGTTTTTAATGAGAAAACTGATCAAGAATGTATTATGTAATAAAGTAAAGTTTAATTAGCCACAGCTGCTTTGTAACTAATGTAAATGCTTTTTATTTTTCTTCTTGTCTGTTTCAAACTCAGTTAAATGTGTTGTTTCTCTGTTCTGTAGTTCCGCCTCGAGAACCCTGGATCTCCTGTCGCTCCAACACCTACCCTAAAGGTTTTTACTGCAACTGGCACCTGCAGCATCCAACGTACATCCCCACATCCTTTGAAGTGGACATACAGTAAGTCAATTTGTTTGGTTATAAAATGTACAAGAGGTGTACTTTTCAGAATTCACATTTCTGACGAATGTGTTAGTTTGTTTTATTTATACAGTTTTGTTTTAAAGCAAACAGCCATCTGAGCAGTTTCTTTTTTTCTTTTTATGTAATTTTTGCTTTGTATATATTTCTAAACCAATAATGATATAATTGAACTTGTTTCTCTCACATATTTTGATCAAAGTGTAACAGATTAAAAAGTGGATTTTTTCTTTTGACTGGAAACATAAACTGTGTAGAAAAAAATAAACTTTGACATCACAGAAAAAGTTGCTTTACTCTCTGTCTGTTCTAATAAAGCTAAAACTAGCTCTACAGACAAGCAGCAGACAGACACTAAATATTCATAAGATCATTGGGTTTGCAATAAATGATTATAAAGTTTCTCAATATAACAACAAGATGGTTCTATCTTTATTTTTACTGCATCACCCATATTATTTTGCTTAACTGAAAATTATGTGACTGAAAGATAAAAAAGTTTCTTGTTTATGGTCAGCAAGAGATTAGAGCAGACACACCATCATCTTCACATTTTTTAGTAATCCAAAACAGGATTTTAACTGTCACTCGTAACTCTAGTTCTAGTCTCTGGCATCTGGTTTTTATCTGCAACAAATGAAGTGTTCCATTAGGATTAACTGTTGACTCGCAAATCTTGATGGAATGTTGATTTGCTTACTTCTGACCTGCGTAAACTTTTACTGTCCTCAGTCTGCAAGCAGAAGAAAAAGACATTGAAACACATGCAGTCTGTAAGATAGAAACAAATAAATAATAAATAAAGTCCACTTAAGTTTAGAGTTCAAACTGTCCTGCTTGTGTAAGACTTGAGTATGACATGAACAAAACATCTTTAAGTTTTTTTGTTTTTTTTATTTCTGAACTTGTATGATAATTTGTCTGAACACTCACATCTGCTCCTCTTTTTCTTTTATCCTTCCTGTCCTTCGCCTCTAACCTTCTCATTTTTATTTATCTTCTCAGACACAACCAGCGCTCACTGGTAGCGCAGAAAGATCCGGTCCACAAAAATCGCTGTCATGTACAATTTCCAGAGGTCTTCTCTTCACACCCTTACATAGTTAATGTGACAGCAATAAATGCCTTGGGGAAAGCATCTAGCACTTATAGCTTTGAAGAGTCCAACATAGGTAAGACAGCTGTTGTGTCATGTTTTCTGTTTTGCCAGTTTTGTGTCCCTTTACTCTGTCATGCCTGATAGTCGTTAAGCTGTATGGGTGCAATCAAATTAAATACAACACCACCTGATCAGTGCTTTTTTAAAGTGGTTTAGTTTGAAATTAAATGTTTTACTTTAAAGGTTCAAATAGAACATGATGACATGTTTAGAACCTCCCCAAAAATTCCTCAATCTGCAAAATGTGTTTAGTTAAAGTTTATCAGCATCTCAGTTAAGGGTCAAATTAAAGATCTCTGTGTCAAAGAGATTGACAGGTACTTGGCAAAAGAAAAGAGGACTGAAATGTAAAGTGTCAAAGCGACCCTTTGAGGTTCCTAACACTTGAGAAATGATAATGCATTCTTTTAACCACAGATAACGGATTTCCTTCCCTTCTGGTTCTCTTTAGAGTTTTGTTGCACACACACAGCAGTGATTGGTCCCAGGAAGGCAAGAAGAAGATATGGTTGCCAAATAAATGTCACCCAGCTTATAGGAGAATGCACAGCGTCTATCAATGAGAAACCAACTGACTTTCCTCTTGTGTTCTTACCAAAAGCACCAGATAATAAACTTCCCAATCTTTTATGCAACAAACACTATTTAACTGAGGCTCAGTCAGGATGTGACGGTCACAAATCAAAAGTCTGCTTTCTCACATTCTCTAAAGCAAAATAACAACTGCCATGCAAGCATATTTTAATGTAATAATCAAACATAAAAGTTTCTTCTTTTATTGGCTTGTTGCGTAAGCATCCTTTTTGTGAAAACTGCAGTTTTGATGGGAATAAATTTCTTCATAGGACCACACAATCAGAAGAATAACAGAATTTATGAGCAACTTCAACCGAAAAACCAGTGAAGAGGAGAAATTCATTTTACAGGAGGAATGGGGAGAACTTTGATAGATAAGAGTGCTGGAAGCAGTCCTCTGCTCTGTTGCTTTGCTTTTAGCATAGTATTGGTGTGCGTGACACATAAACACTCGCAAACACAAACGAGGCTGTGAGCGATTTGCGTGGAGTGTGTCGGTCAGGGAGGTTTGGTTTTTAAAAAGAAAGATTGAGTTTGTGTCCTTGTTGGTCTGTTTGTGTGTATCTGTCTCTCTTGCTGTATATTCATTTGTATATACACACACACATATGAGTGTGTGTTTTCAGAAGTAATCAAATGAGGCAGTGACATGCTCTGCCAACCCCCAGACACAGGACTCATGAAAATGCTAATGGTAGCCGGATTAGCGCCTTGGCTCAGGAAATATCCCTTTTGGAGATATCAAAATACCCCACCGCTCCTTTCATTGCATCTGCTTTTGCTTTCTTTCTTGGTTGCACTTTTTGTAACTTTGCACTCATTTTTACTCTTTTTTTATCTCCTTAGTCTTTCTTTTGTTTGCACTCTCCTTTTGAATTTGAACCAAATACTGTAGACTCTAATGAAAGAGAGATCTGTTTAAGTGGTGTTTTTGTAAACCCTGTTTCTTGTATTTTATTTTATTTATTGCATAATGAAACATGATCAGCTCATCACTTGGGCCCCTCAAGTAGATGAATTTCAATAAAATAGGTTACACAAAAATACATTATTTGAGGAAATGTAACAAATATTTGTTTTCTAAGAGTAACAAAAGAGTCTGAATCTGTACGATAAGCAAAAAGTTCTGGCAAGATTAGAGCCAAGCAGTGTGGTAACAATCAGCTCTGACACTTTTTAAATAAAGAATAAGGGTCGATGTTATGAAGTCTGCTCACTCACATTTATCTGAAATGTACATAGTAAAAGTAAAAAGAAATATGTGAGAAGTTTTTGGTTTTATCTGCCCGAAGCAACCAAAGAAGCAAGTCAGAGGTTACAGACTCTTTTTTTAATTCACACTGCATTGTAAATATAAGAACTTGCAAATATGTTGAAGGAAACCATTTTTTTTTCCACCAAAAGCTGAATCTTTTAAAAGCATCTTTTTTTCATATTTTTATTGTTAAAAGTCTTTCTTTGGTTTTCTAACTCAAAAGTCAGATTCATTTTCAGGAACAACAAGGCAGAGTGTAAATAAATAAAACTATGTTATGCTTCCTGGCGTGCTTTTGTATTCTGAGAAGGAGGGAGTTGATGCTCAGTTGTCCTTGTTCATCCAACCAAAGCTGGATGAGATTAGATGAGATGAGATGTGTGTGTTTGCTCACATGTCCACATGTGTAGATACTGTGAAAAGCTCCTGATTCATCAAATAAAAATAAAAGCCCTAAAGTGCCAAATAGATTGAACAATAATTCACCTTATCACTGTAAAGTGTCTGAAGGTAGAGTGCAACTTTTGGAAAATTCTGATTGCCATCCACTGAAGCGTCATCTAACTCTCTGCTCTTCTACAACTGTATTCCTGCAGGTTGTGTTTTCATTCAACATTAAAACAACATGTTCACATTAAAAATATTAAATATTTAATATTCTAGTCTAAAGAATTAGCACAAGTTAGATTTAAATAATTAACTGTAAACAACGAAAAAGCTTGTCAGGCATATTTTACAGTTTCCATCAAAATGTTTGCAGTTTATTAATAAAATATAAGGCTATGCATCAATCATTTTTACAGTTGCATCATAATCTTTCTCATCTTTTTCCTGCATGTACCGTACCTATGTGCATGTTACCTGTTTACATGCTGTTCTGGATGTGCAATGCTGCAGTTTTTACCCAAACTGCCCCCCCAAAAAAATGTATGCAATCAGACATTCTGATTGTAATTGTGGCTACTCGTTTCCTATTGTGATGCTATGTACGTATTTAGTTGGTTTTATGTGTCTACAGAGGCAGGCCAGTGTGTTCCCTTGTGGCAGCAATCTAACAAAGACTGGGTCATTCAATATGGTCTGAAAAGCTTCAAATTGAATTTTCTCAATCTCTCTATCATTGTGTCTTTCTCAGTGGACAGATATTCAGAAACACATTGTTTGCACATACCTTTTCATCAGGGACCAATGGCTTTTCATCTCAAACCTCACCACAATTCCTGCAAATGGTTTCAGTGTCTATTTTTGTAGTCACATTAGTTTCTTTTAAAGTAAATGTAATTCCAATGTAGTAAAATCATGTAATGGCTATGTTTCAGATTTTCAAGAATGAGATTAATGAGTGAGCAGCAGAGGCTTTTGTCAATCTTGTCTTTTGTCAAGCTGCAAAAACGCTTGGATTATCATTATATTTTTCCTATTTATTTTCCTTTAGTCTCCCTCGATTTTCTTTTTGTTCCCAAATCCATGCCCTTAATTTGATATACAAATGTTCCATTCAGTCGAGACAAGTAGAGTTTTGCACATTTTTGCTCATTAAAATTTTTGAGTTCAGTGGATATTTTCAAAAAGTACATAAAACACATTTGCTTTGGCAAGCATAGTCCAATCTGACCCAGTGTTATGTTTGCTGGTTTTTATTCTATTTATCTGATTGTATGTTCTTTTGATTATTTTTACTATGACGCACTTTATGACTATAATCTGTGAAAAGTATTATACAAATAAAGTTTACTTACTTACTTTTTAGCTGATAGTTAAATCAGTAAGTTGGGTTTATCAGTCACTGTAAATAACAACATTTTTAATTGAGAGGTTTTTTTACATAATTTTTTAAAAATTGTGTATTAGTAACTGTTTTTTATCCACCCCCACAGTAAAACCTGACCCCCCCGAGCGTGTGACAGCAACCCCAATCCGTCTGAATCCCAGAAGGCTGGAGGTGTCCTGGCAAAGTCCTGCCACCTGGCCTGACATAGACAACTTCCCTCTGAAATACTTCCTACGATATCGGCCACTAATCCGAGAGCAGTGGCAGCATGTGAGTACTGTTGTGTTTAAAACTCAAAACCATTATTGAAAACAAACAAAAACTTGTGTGTGTGTGTGTTTATCCTTAACAGTGAGTCGTGTATTTCCATTTGAGCGGAAGTTAAGTTCAATGCAAATTAAACCAGGATATGCTTTAAAAAGAAAACAATTTCCAAAGAAATCCTTTAGAGAAAAAGTTTCTGTGAAATGGTCCTAATTGTGGCTGTTAGTTGAATTCCTGGTAAGACAGACATCATTTCTCATCTGCTTTGGTGAATGTTACTGTATCCCAGTAATTTTTGGTGGGTTCACTTCCCTAAGGGATCAGTATACTAAAAGCATATGTGTCCATGATAGAATTTCAAGGATGAAAGCTCCTTCTACCAAGGTCTAACATAGTAGGATTATTATCATACATGTCAATGGTTTGCTGAGGTGTTGTTTCAAGAACTTGGGTTACAAAGTCCCAAATGAAATCCCACACAAATCTGAAATACAGACCAACATAAGTTTCTCTTTATTTCTTTTTTTTTCTTTCCTTATGTCTATATGTGTCCTCTAAGATCATCGTCTCCATCAATTGTAGTATTTCATTGTTTTATCTCCCACTTTTTCACAGTATTTTCCCATTCATTGTTGCAGCAGTTCAGTGTGCTTAGTTAGAAATGTGTAGGTAAAGTTTACTTGTCTCATTTATTTAGCACTACTTTAAATAGTTTCCCAGTTCAGAGATAAAGTAGAAATCTAAACACATCTGAAATTATTAGTATTTTCTTTAGTAAAAGAGCTCAGAATATTTTTTTTATACAATTAACAAAATATGCACATATATTTGTATGGAACTGATCAGGCATAACTTTATCTCTGCTTTCAGTGGTGAGGTGAACATTTGATATATTGAATCATGCATTTGCTGTACATCTCTCAACATATCATTAAGTATCACTGAGTATATTCCACTCTATGTTCTCCTTTTCACCACATTTTCCACTCAGACAACAGCTAGAATATAAAATATTGTAATAAGGCTGTACCTCTTTCTGGCTCCAAGTGATCATTAAATCCGACACGCACTCTGAGTTTTTCTTCTCCTCTTACCACTAATCAATCAATATGTGAACTGAAACATAACCTGAAAGGTGGGAAACCTTAAGTCAATATTTGGATTGGGTAAGGACACATAATTTGGAAATTGCATAAATACATCTGATGACAGATGACGTCTGCAAGGCTTTCTGTTTCTGTGGTATGCTTTGATGAATGTCTTTGTGGTCAAGGTTTTTGTTTTTGCTGCAGTTAGAGTGGCATTCAAAAAAAAAAAATATTCTACGTGTATTAACACTGGACCTTAAAGCCATTTATGGTCATGCTTTGGAATGCAAGATGGCTAGTGAATCCGTTTTTAGTTCATGTGTACTGACTTGCACATCTGAGTGTTTTGTCACCTGTTTCAAGAATATACAAAAGCCACAATTCGAATAAAAAAAAAGTCAGTTCCTTTCATTTGGGAAACCACGTGTACGGAATGGAATAACACTCATCTATGTGCACCTGGCTGCTTTAAAGTGATTCTCCAATCATGTCTGGCAACATTATATACTTTAAACACTTTGCCATTCTTATGGCAGCTTCTGACTGCTTACTGCCATTAGAAGAGCTGAGAGTAAAGTTTGTCTGTATTAGCTGACTGTTATATAAATCGTTTGGATTAAAAACTACCAAACCATGAAATAATTAATTAAGGAATGTTTAATGATGCAGCTAAAATAAGACACAACGCTCATTGGCCCCAAATGTATTTTTCAATAACCACAGCCTCAGAGGTTAATTGAAGTGGTTATAATTTTTCAGGAATTTACCTTTGATGTGGTTTGACAGCAGAGCTGCTTGAGAATGGCTTTCACATGTAACAGTTTGAAATGTGTGTGGAGTCAGAAATAAAATCTGTGCTATGATCAGAGTCATCTTTAGAGGAAACCATCCATCGTCTTGAGGAATGAAGAGATGACGGGCCCAGATATATTCATGAGTGATGGAGAGTCAGATGGATTCAAGAAAATGAGGAAAAAGTTTTGAAGTAGAGATGAATGGAGTGCATCAGATGAGCCGAAGGGGCGTTAATGGATAGCAGACTCCGGTAGATTCCTTAAACGGAAACGAGCTGTGCATATACATGATACAAACAATCACAGACACAAAGATACATATGAACCTCTTTCAAGGACAAAGGTTACTGGGATATTATATTCCACAGAATCCACATTTGAAAAGATATAATGCTCAAAAAAGCACAAAACCCAGATATCATATTACTGAAAACTGACAGCACAATGGAGGGCTGGTGAGAAAACTACAAAGAAGAACTGCAAAAAATAAATAAATAAAAAATCTGGCATATGGAGATCAGTGTGATCATACATACGGAGCAATGTTGGTACCAGACAGATAAATGAATGTAAAAGACATGAAGAAAAATGGCTCAAGAGGTTACTTTAAAGTGAATTTCTTTTGGCTGTCAGTTAGAAAATGTTTGAAGATCAAGAAAGATAGATGATAGTTCAAAGGATAGAAGGAACAATAAATATATATATATTTACATTTAATGCAAATAGTGACATAATAGAGTGACGGAGGTCTTTACCTGTAGGTATATCAAAATATTCAAGAACAGAATAACTTTCAGAAGGCATATGAAGTTATTAATCTAAAAATAACACTATTAATTGTCTTCTTAAACCTTAAAAACTTTAACTAAAATAAGCACTAATAAATTAGATACAACACAAATTTATTGAAGATCTACAAGAAGTGGGAAAAAGAGCTGGTTGCAAATTGTTTTTAAAGCATAGATAAAAAATTGTAAGAAAAAACATTCTTACTGACAAATAACACTGTCTATGCAACCAAGCTAGCTCTGTAAATAATGTGAAACTGGAAATAAACTATTAAGTATATAAAAGTACATATATATTATATAAAGGTATATAAAAATAAATGTAAAATGAAAACAATATTACTATTGAAACACATACCTTTATTATAATATAGACAATAACATTGATGTTGAAAAATAAAATGGATAATAGAAAAAATAACTGCACTTAAATATAAAAACATAAAATATATATGATAACTTTAAGCTTTAAACAATATTTTGTTATTCTTTCAGTGATCGTGATTTTCAGTTTTAATTTGCTGTCACTGTTTTGCCTTCAGGACCGGGGTGACAGACAGTGCTGCTACATCTAATTTGCCACTTCATAATTTGCATATTGTGGAACGCACATCCCTTATTCTGGCCTGGATTGTTGATCAGTAGCCTCTGGCTGTTGGCATAGACTGTATGGTAAACTAGACAATGAAATGGAGTCTGACAGTTGTAGACAAACCATTGAAGTTCCCTATGGTGAAGGCTACAACATACTTTTTCAAGCCTTACCCCTCTTGCTCAGCTCTACTTGCAGAATGTTCAAAATTAAGATTAAGGGGTAAAAACTAAAAGAAAAAAATGTATTTACAAATTTATGCTGATACTCAATATCTTATTATCCTGCAGTATAGTGTTAAAAGAAACATTTACACTGTATTATTTCTTATATGCATCAGTGCTTCAGAAAAGTGGCCATTTCACCACCATTGCTCTCTAGGTATTTAAAGCGTGTCTCACATGTTGTTCCTGCTATGGGATCATTGTTTTGTAGCATAATCATATTTCATTTGTTTATGTTTCAAAATCCAGAGAGTCTAAAGCATCAAACAGTAAGGTAAAAATCACATTTTGTTTTTCTTGCAGTTTGTTTTGCACCACACACATCGTATCAATATATGTCAACATATATGTTTGTTTATCAGTAAATGGTCAGTGATTTATTTTAGTTCCCATGGCCATTGTTTCACTGTTCCTCCTTCAAAGAAGCGTGAACTCATACAGCAATTAAAGCAATGGTCCAGTTCCTGATAAGAACAATTTCAAATTGCTCAATATTTTCCTCATGTAGTGTAGCCACATCTACTGTCCTGTAATTGCCCTTTGGGAATGATGCTAAATTCCTGTCAGCTGTGATTTTGTGCAAGTCTTCATTAACTGAAATATACATATAAAGTCAGATATACTAACATGCAAAAAAACAAAATACACCTGCTAAACAGACACAGATTGTTATATTTTTAATCGCAAAAATAAAAAAAAAATGGAAATGTATTCCCTTTTTGTGTAAAAATACATGAGAGCACTAGAAAAATAGAGTGTTATTAAAATTAGAACAGATTTAAAACATGGATTTACGTCTATTTTTTTTTTTTTTAATGTGTGTTGCTAGTGTAACTTAAGGTTAGCCAAAAAGTCAAAAGAATACATATTTTTTATTAGAAAATGAAGTATATGGAACTCATCCCTATAGTCTTCATGAATTACGTAAAGCAAAAAAAAATAAAATAAAATAAAATAATAATAATAATAATAATAATAATAATAATAATAATAATAATAATAATAATAATAATACAAACATTGCAAATGCTTTAAATCTCAGATACAAAAACAGTTGGAGAAGCAAAGCGACACATCAAGAAAAGGAGATGAAGCAGAGAAAAGAGGCGGTCTTAAAATTCTTTTTCCTTTAATCTGTGTTCGCTTGACCAACACAGCTTAACCTTCCCTTCATTTATTTATTCCACATATTTTCTCTTTTGTCCTTCTGTCTGACATCCTGCTTCCTGCCTCTCCGATCCATCTCCCTCATTCTCCCTCACTTTCTCTTCACCTTCTTTATTCGACGCTTTCATTTTTGCTTCTTTCTATGGCTTTTTTACCCTCCTCTTTCCTCCTCATGTCTATTTATCTAATATATTATTTTGCTTTGCTATCAGTCTTCTATCACACTGAAACACAGACTTTCTCTGTCCATCAACTTATCCGTGTAATGATGGTCTGCACGTGTTTGCCAAAAGTCACTCTTATCCCAGGAGCACTTAGATGAATCATTTTATGCCATGGGGACATAAATATGTTTTCAGGGAAAAATTTGAAGACTTGTTCTGCTTATAGAAAAAGTAAAAGAGTTCTTGTAATGAAAAAAAGTTTGATTATTGGTCAAGACTTATACAAGTCGTGGTGAGGATTTTTGTAGAATTAAAGGTTATGTTTCTAGCAAATGAAGTTATTTCAGCATAGTATTCTCTAGCAGATGCCTGTGGAACATGTATCTGGATTGAATCTGTTTCGAGGGAAATTATTAAACCATGTCAGTATTTTTTGTGGGGGTTAAATAAATTCTGAAAACTTTGCATCATTCAGTCACTTAGATCTTTAAATCTTTTTGTTTTTTCTTTCTTGCAAAAACTTAGATCATTTTGTAGCCATTGAAATCTTTGTCTTATTCTTGTTCGGGATCATGGGTAGCTGGTGCCTATGTCTAGCAGTCACTGGGGAAGAGGTGGGGTTACATGCTGGACGCATCACCTTTCCATCACATGTGAACAGAAAAAAATTCAAACACGCATATAGGACCAATTTAGAGTTGACAATTAATCTATCATGCTTGTTTTTGGTCTTCGGGAGGAAGCCAGAGTCACTGGAGAAAACCCTTAGACACTGGGGGAGAACATGCAAACCCCATGCAGAAAGACTGGTTTCAAACCCAACACCTTCTCCCTGTAGGGCAACAGTACAACCAACTAAGCCACCATGCAACCCTGAAAAGCTGGTATACTGAGTGAATAATTGATGCAGTTTTTAAATGCCCAACATGGCCCTAAGTGAAAAAGTAAATGCCACTTATTCAAGGACAGATGAGAAAAAGGGTTGCAAAACCATTTTTAAGGCTTTTTGGTTCTAGCAAGCTACAGTGAGAGCCATTATCCACAAATGGAGAGATATGAAACTGTGGTTAACCTCCCTATGAGTGTCTGGCCTACTAAAATGACTCTAAGTGTCATGAACTGGTAACACAGGCATGACTGTGGTGTAGTGTAGGACCCAAGTGCAGGGAGCAGACAGGTGGTGTAAAATCTACTGGTTTTAATGAAAAATCCAAAACAAAACAGACTGATAAGCTTGACTTGAATCAATTAACTACTACTACTACTACTGTCATTTAGCAGACGCTTTTATCCAAAGCGACTTACATTGAGAGAACATACAAGCAAGAAATCAAAGAGAAGGAAACAATATAAGGAGGCAGACTGTTTGGAGTCCAGTTTAATTCCGACACTGATAAAATTAAAATTGACTTGACTTGATAAGAAATAAACAAAACGAAATCTTTACTTGACTATATAAATGTACCTTAAATTTGTTTTGGTAAATGGCTAAAAAGATCCTGTATTAGTGTCCAAATATCTATGGACCTGACTGTATATTTATCTGTACTACCTGCCTTCAAACCACCACTAAGAATTTAATGGTGGACAAATGCTGCAAATGCATCTCATATGTATCTTGTGTGACTACTATTTTTAGCATTATCTATTTGTCTTGACATATGTCTGCAAGGAAAAGTAGAAAAGTGTACCGGAACTAAATTCCTTGTATGTGCGACATACTTGGCCAAAAAAACTGATTCTGATTCTGAAGCCCCCAAACCTGAGACCCTCTGCTTATTGACCCTTTCCTTTTCCCAAATGTTCATCTTTTTTCACATATCATCTTTGTGTCACAGTGAAATCATGTCTCAGATTTTCCTTTTCATCCTCCAGTCCCATTTTCCCATGAGCCATTTTACCACTCTCTGCAATCTACTGTTTCACCATTGCCTACTCCTCCATCCTTCCATGCATCCTTCCATCCATGCATTAAGCTACCTGTCTAACCATCCATCCCTCAAGCCATCAATTTATGAGTGCACATGATAAATGTTTAGACCTTGTTTGGGGAAAACATCCCATCTAAAGGACACTGCCACAGACAGATCATTTATCAAACACTCTAACACACAAACATACTGAAAACACACACAAACACGCACACGCGGCATATTCAACGCTGTCTCAGTTGAAAGTCATCATCATTAAGTTCTTCTGTGAAAATACATTACAGCTGGTTTGAATCCTGTACATTAGCTTTAAAACATTTTGCTCAGACATGTGTTTCTGTAAGTTAAGAAATCATCAGAAATTTGAAAAACTTGTAAAAGTATTTTGGAAGGACATGCACAGAAGGATCACAGAAAAAGAGGTTGTTAATAGTTTAGTATTTTATACTTTTAATATATTTTGAATAGTTTAGAGAAAACACAGTTTAGTCATCTGTACACTTAAAACTGCTTCAGAGGTTTAGAAGAGACCATTTAAGTGTTTTCTTATTCTAGAGCTCTTCACGTCTTACTTTGTAAAGATGACTTATAATCAGCGGGACCGCTGCCCTCTTCTTTTTCCCTATCAATTCTGTCATGTCATTTCATGTCAGGCACGACCATATGTGCTCTAGGTTATCAAACAAACTGAATTGACCTAATGTTTTTTTGGTGTTAGTGGTTTATAGAATGAATCTTGCGATCACTGCAAAAAAAAAAGAAGAAAAAACAAACAATAACTCATATTTTTCTAGTTACTGAGAACAAACACAAGCCAATAACAACATTAAAACAGTTAATTCAAGCCAAGGCTTAGTCAGCTGATCCAATGAAATCCTCTAGATAAAGTTCAATCAATTTTTCTAATTTAAAATAAAATTAATCGGAAAACAAATGCAAAATTCTGGGTACAACCACTGGCTTCTTTGAATGTAAAATATGTTTATTTTGTAAACATATTTACATTATAACATATTAATCAGTTCGGCAATCATTAGTAATGATATCAGTGACTTTCATGAATCTTGCAAAAAGACTTAAAATCCATTCAAATTGTACCAGATCTGCTCAATCAAAAGAACTATATGCTGATGATAAAAAACAAAAACAAAACATAGCTCAAGCTTTTCAGAGTTTTTACATTAGAGGGGGAGGAAGAATAGTTTAAATTTGATTTAAAATTTAAAATTTCATGACATGCTACCATTTCTTTTTTTTTTTCTCTCTAACGCATGACGGCATAAACCAGAATCAATGCACGAGTCACCTCTGCCTCTGTGTTGTTGAAATTACCACATGTTTCATAAGGGTGTAAAAGGTCCAATTCAGAGTTTTTTGATTGGGTGGGGGTGGTGAGGTGGAGAGGGTTGGCTCCCTTTTACAGTAATTGCTGCTATGGCGATCGAGGTTTCAAAGAGAGAAATACTGCTTGAGAAATTACCCTTGGACCTAACATTTGTGTGTGTGTGTTTTCAAATGGGTAGAAAGTGCTGGGGAAAAATGGGAGCTGTCAGTCAGCCTAATGAGACCAACCTACCCTGTGCACACACACACACACACCCCAAGCGCCATTGGGCCAGTGGAAGTGCCATATAATTGGGTTTCCTTTCCAGGACAACAGACATGCTCAGTGGATTAGATCTGACCACCGACGCCAATTCCCTCCATGTCACCCTCTTTTTGCTTTTCCTTATATTTGCATCCTGATTGTCTCTATTTTGCATCCCTTTTGCAAACCAATTCAGTTTTTTCTCTTCATGTATACCTACATTTGTCTTATTGTCCTTTCCACCACTGATCTACCTCCCATGCTGAGACCCTAACTAAATACAAGACATACAAGCATAATGTCAATTTCAACGATTTACACTTGGTAAACATTGAGGTTACTTTGGGGTCTTTGAACTTTTCTCCTTCCTTTCTTTCCCCATAATATAAAAAATGTGCATCTGTATGAAATAATAGGAGATTAAACTTTACTGACCTCATTGGGAAAGTAATTTGAGGTTTTTGCGACATTAAACACACATGCCAGACAGTGTATTTAGCATGCAACTTTAGGAGAGAACAAAATTATTTAAAAGGGGCTGAAAAAAAAGGAAGCATAAGGGGAAAAGAAATGAGGATTGAAGAGACGAGAGCAAAAAGCCCACTTCTTGTTCTCACAGTTCTGTATGCAATCCCTGAGGAATGTTCACATCTCTTCTCTCTGCCCTTCACATTGTCTGGATTTCTGTAGAAGCCTTTTCGGAGTGTGTGTGCGTGTGTATGTGTGTGTGTGTGTGTGTGTGTTCTTTCTGTGCTGTAACAATGCAGGGTGTGTTAGATGTATAAGAGAGGATATCAGCTTATCTTCCACACAGCATTTTTTTATTTTTTACACACATATTTCATTCTGAATAAAGGATGAATATATAGGCCAAGTGTCTAACACGCACAAGAATTTTTTACAATGCACTGATAGGGATCAGGGCAAAAAATAAACATGGCTAACAAGACAACAGAGCAGAGAGGAGCAGTTATAATGACAGAGATGGGTCAGCTGTTTAGGAGGGTGATGGCATGAGGTGAGAAACCTTTTTTTTTTTTTGTCACATCTAGTCCAGGTTTCTGTTCTTCTGTCAGAGGGGCGGAGCTGGAAAGCCTGTGATTAAAGTGTAATGAATCAGCTTTGTTACTTCCTGCCCCTTCCTAGTTCTTGATGTGGATAAGTCCTTGATCAAATTCACAGGGGGAGGACCAACAATTCTTTCTGCTGTCTCACTATCTGTTAGTCTGTAGTTCATTTCTGTCTTCTTTGGTGGCTGTACCAAACCCCACTGTTACGGAGAAGCACAGGAAAAGTTTAATCAGTGCTGTGAAGAATTGGATAACTAAACTTGTTTACTTAATAATCTATTAAACTGTTTGCTTTGTAGGCAAATTGCAGGGGGTCAAGCAGGTTTCATGGGATGTCCTCAAATAGGTGTCCTGAGATGTCCTTCAGGTGGCCAACGCCAGACATTCAAATGATATGATGACTGGAGATGTCAGAGTGACAGGCTTATAGTTTTTCAGTCTAGCAGAATAGGTAGAGGTTTTCATAGGTACTAGACCGATGGCGGGGTGTTTGAACCAAGTGAGAACAAAGCACTGTTCCAGCAATTTGTGGGAACTCAGAATGAAAATTGTTGTCTGTGCACGTTCTCAGGCAACAAGCAGATTCTCTGTTTCTAGAGGAGGTGGCTTACATCATCCTGTTGTATTTTGAATGGGGTGAGTTGATTGACAGTTCCCATTTTCTCCATCACTTTCTGAAGGGGAGGGGGCATGACAATTGTCACAGGTCTTGGGTGGGAGATGGTTGAAAGCCCCTCTATCTCGAGCCTACAGTAAAAGGTGCCCATCAGCCAGGACACTGTTTGCCCCAACAGGGGGGATGGTCTCTTGTAACTAGTGGTATCTTTGTACAGGACATTGGTGCAGACTTCTTCTACATAAGGATTGTAGTGAGTTGAATGAAAACCTGCTTTTTTAGCTTTTGAGAGCAGCTTCTTTTGGCCTCTCTGATCTCTTTTGACAACAGATTTCTGGCATGTCTGTACAGAACTTTGTGCCTTCTGTAAGCTTTATCCCTGGCCTGACAGAGTTCTCTCTGTTTAGTGAGAACCGTGGCTTTTTGTTGTTGTTGTATGTGCAAAAAGTCTTAGTTTGGCACACACATGCCTTCACAAGCTATTGGATGATATCACAACAGCTGATGCAGATTCGGGGTCAGTGTATTTAAATCAGTCCTGCAGCTTCTGCTTTGCTTCAACAGTTCATTTTGTCACAGTTTTAACTAAAGGCTTAGCACATTTTAGTTTCTGCCTGTAGACTCACTAGAATGACATAAACCAGGGTATGATCAGAATGACCCAAAGTTGTCCTAGCAATGGAGCAGTACATGTCTGTAGGGATGGTTTAGAGGTGGTCCAGTATGTTATTTTTACCTGGTGGGACAGTCTGTGCTGTCTGCATTTTGTGAGTTTGTGGTTTAATTTGTATCTGTTAAAATTTCTAAGGATGATAATGAGTAGTGAGTGTTTGCATTCAGATTTGGTAATTGTGTCAAACAGAGTTTTTTAATGCCTCATTTGCACTGGCTTGTGTTTTAAATTACACTAGCAACGAAAGAATCAAACTGTGGTAAATAGGATTACTAACAGTTCAGAAACAGTCTAAGTTTGGGTTGCAGAATTTATTTACCACCTTCATATAAAAGCAGATTCCACCATCTTTCTTTTTCCTTGAGCGATCTGTTACATGACCTGCGGGGTGAAGATAAAAGCCTGGCAGATACAAGTGAGCTTCAGGGCTGGAATTACTGAATCAGGTTTCAGTGAAACACAAAGTAGAAGAAAGTGTAAAGTTCTTATTAATCCCATTCAGGGGAAGCAGCTCGTTCACTTTGTTTGGTAGGGAACGGAGGTTTGCCAGGTGAATCAATGGGAGCACGATTAACCGACTACAAACATTTAGTGAGCCCAGGTTAATTTTAACCATCCTGACAAGTCAAATTTTTAAAATTCCACCCTGTTTTAAAGCTGAACATAAGTTTTATTTTTTCATGATCTGAACTTTAAAACTAGTTCTTCCAAAGTTCAGACTTGTACAACACTGAATCTCATGCTACTTGTCTGCAAGTGTTGTTCAGAATGAAACTGTAGCATGCGTATTTATTCAGGAATTTTAAAATTAAAAAAAATCTATATACAGTAAACCCCAATATATCTAAATTAAATCATTGTTTTCAGCATAAGTCATTTTGAGGGTAATCTGAGTGGAAACTGATTTCCCCAGCAGTGATGTAATACAGTATATGTAGCCTGACTTAATGAGACATGATTCAGATGAGGTAAATATTTTGTTTTTTGAGGTGGCATTCTTGGCTTTCCTTTCCCAGTGAGTATGTACACTGAGTAAAGTGCTTAAATGTATTTGCACATTTTCCCTTCTAGTTATCATTGAACAGATAAGCCCTCTAGACACATGTGTAATGTAAATACATGTTCATTCACAGGGAGCAGGGAAAGACAAACAGCCACAATAGAAAGACTTTTTTGGCAGCAAAAGTAACAGCTTCTTATCTATCTCTCTACTGAACCCCCAGCCACCCCTACACCTCACTGTAGTGTGAGATATTAAGTGTCTTTCTCACTGATCCCTGTTTAGCCACTTGGCGTTCCAGCAACACATCCATCTCTGGAAATGTTTATCTGCTAGCTGATAACTTCACACTCCCCTCATAATATGTGCATACATGTATTTTAAACAGACAAACAGCAGCACAAAAATGTAGACAGATAAGCAGTAAATATAATTGAAAACATACTATAAATCTTTTTTTTTACTTGAAAAACACATATGTGCACAGTAAGTAATGTCGATAGAAGCAATGGTTGGATACATTGGTAGGACTAAATGTAGATTTAGCCTTACAGACCACAAACACTCCTGTTAACACACATTTCATAGCAACATGCTGTATTTTAATGTGTAAATGCACTTGTGCACAATCCTTAACAGAAACACAGATGCTGAAATGACATCGTTGTTGCATGCCACTAATAAAATTAAGCCTAGAAATGTAGTGCTCTGTTATGCAGATAAAGTCTCAGCTTCATTCCAAATAGGTTGGGGGGGGTTAACGAGAGAGGCCGTTAACATCATGGCTTTGTTGGAAATGTAAGGGTCAACTTTGCGCAGAGGGGAGTGATAAAAGAGATTGCAGGAAGACAGAGAATGCATGGGTGCTTGTGGTGCATGAGAGGGTACTTTGTCTGACTGACTGGAGGTTTGCATGTATTCAGAAAAACAGAAGGTGAAACTTCAATCTGAGGTCAGCTATTACATGTGGTAGGAAGTAATATGGAGATGTGATGGGGTTTTGATCAAATCACAGGCTGCAAGGGATGTCAACTTACCAATTAACTTAGCAATTCTCTCTATGGGTTTTATTTATAAAATTAATTAAACTGTGGAAGGTAGAATGATTGCATCCATAGTGAAACTGCTTGAGTTTTAACTTGATGCATCTTGACGATGAATGTTACAGGATATATGGGATCATTCTTTCTCATCTTGTCATAAACTCTTCCCGTTTTGTTTTCAGAAAGATTTAAACTCATGAGGCTACATGAGGAAGTCAGTCAAGATCAAATTTTGGGTCAGTCTCTTCTAAAGACTAGTTGGGTCACTTGAGAACTTTTAGAGTTTTCCTGAAAAAATTCTGTCTACTAGACTATACTGTATGTTTGTCTTGACAAAATGCAGAACTTTGTGTTACCATAGGATCTTTAGTAATCTGTACATTCACCAAGGAGGTCATGTTTTTTTAGCATTGTTTATTTGTTTGTTTTTTCGCAACCCAACTTAAAAAGTTAGGGACAGATTTTCCTAATTTTTTTAGGAAGTATTCAGAATGGGTCAAGGGACAACTAATTTGATTTTGGGATTGATCTCGATCACTGTATGGAACCAGGAACTTGTTAAAGGAGTATTTAACCTTAGGAGACAGGGCTATCTTCAGTGCATGTGTCTGTAATGCCATAATAGATGGCCTGGGTGTGGAACTGAGGTGCTTGCTGGAGGTCTGCACTCTCTGAGTGCTTTGACATGTATTTCTTTCTTAGTCTCCAGCCACCGATACAATAAAATATCCCCCACTGAATAATGCTATTATTATATGTTTGACTCTAGGGATGGTATTAATAGTGTGATGACCAGGGCCTGGTTTCTTCCCCACACACAGTTGGGAATTTTGCCAAATAGCACAATCTTTGTTTCATCAGATGAGAGGATTTTCCATTGCATGGTCTAAGAGTCATTCAGGAGCCCTTGGCAAACTCCCAGGGGGCTGTCAAGGGCCTTTTAGGCTTCTGTCTTACAACGCTTACCATGAAGACCTGATTGGTGTAGTGCTGCACTGATGGTTGTCCTTCTCTAAAGTTCTCCCATCTCCACAAAGAAGCACTAGATCTCATTCATAGTAACCCATTTTATTTTAGAGTGATGGACATTTCTGAGCTTTGGGCCTCTTTAAGTGCTGCAGAAAAGTTTTTGTTTTGTTTTTTGTTCTCAGATCTGTGGCATTACAGAGTTATGTGTCAGAAATAGGAACAACTCTCTTAGACCAATTGCTCAGCTTTTACTAACGTATAGTTTGCTATCTACAGAGACCATCAAAGTTCAATTGTGCTCAGATGTCCTAACTGAATGTTTTTTATTTGGATATTCCAGTTTATTTATTTCTTAATTTTTGCTTTTACCAGTTATCCAATATTTACTCCAAAATCCTGTTCTTTTTCTTTTCTTAATCTGGAATTTCAGTGTAGGATGTTGACACAAAATGAACAAAATCACTATTATTTTAACTCTGAGACATACCAGAATGTGAAAAAGTTTTATTGCCATTTGTTTTGTGGTTTTACCATCTTTAAAACATACAATAGATTCAATTTTTTTATTTCAGAAAATTATTTTGATTAGGCTAAATGTGTTTTAATGTATGCTGAATGGAGTAAGAATCATAGAAATTAAGCTACAATAAATAACACTTAAATGTCATGATGTAAGCAGATACTCGTCCCCTTAATATCTTGAAAAAAACATCTGAAATATGTTTGTTCAGTATTTTTTTTTGTGCAGCTTTCAGCTTGATTAAATATAAGTACATTAAGAAAAGTAAAATGGTTTAAATACCCTCCAGAACTCGATGAAGATCAAATATTTTTCTCTGGATGTAAAAAAAGTATCTCTGCATCTTGGTTTATATGTATCATAGACTGCAAGATGTGACGGGCATTTACTAAATGATTTTGCTTGACTTTGAAAGCATAAAAACCTGCAGCAAACTCCTTCTGTCTATTTTTTCGTTAGCCTTTCAAACACAGGCCAAAGGCAAACAAACATGTCTGCTTCCACACACACCTACACGTACACACACACACACACACGCACGCACACACACACATAGCACTAACCGTAAATTACAGAGAAGCTGCAAATCATTTTCCCATTCATTCCCCTGTAACTCAAACATTTAGTTCATTCTCTGTCGGAAAATTATGTGCTATTGATGCCAATGCTCTCTGGTATAATCATCAATTATGTATGTGTCTCTGTTGGAGATGTTTTGCATGTGTGGAGAGTGGAGACTGCAATGGGGCATCAAGTTTCAGTCAATTCATCAACAAAGTGTAAAACACCTGAAGGTTAAAGCCACACACTTGACCTATTCACTGAATTGTGAAAAAGTCTTCCCACCATAAATCACTAAAAGCTAAAATCTCAAGCTAGAATTTCTTTACTGGGCTCATAATTTATGGGTAGAGCTGTAGAGGTTGGACATCCAGATCAAAGTTGACTTAGGACCTTTGAACTGCCTTATTTAGTTGAGAATTTTCATATTTCATAGTTGCAGTACATTTCATATCTCAAGGGCCCTAGAGCCCACTCTAAAGTATTGTGCAGCTTCAAAAATATATCTGCCTAAGCCACTAATTAAAATTTGTACTGAAAAACTTTAAGAAAATGTAAGAAAGATGAAGATATAATTTAAACTGATTCTGATGTAAATTAAACTAACACTGTTTTTGATCCAATCCAACTATGTTGCTTTGTTTTGTTGGGTGGTAGGTGGAGTTATCTGACAGCACTTCTCATACCATCACTGATGCCATTGCTGGCAAGGAATACATCATACAGGTAATAAGCCTCTTTTAATTCACAAATAAAAGGGAAAATGAGTGAAATAGTTAGTTTGGGCAACTGTCTCAGAAGAATGATTTTGATCTTTTATTATTTTTTGGACACAGTTTAGGGCATTTTTCAGATTTTTTATAGTTTATTGAAAACATTTAATACCTGTCTATAATTTACTAAGTACCGGGTTCCAACAGGTGGCTGCTAAGGACACAGAGATTGGAACATGGAGTGACTGGAGCGTTGCTGTCCATGCTACTCCTTGGATTGAGGATCCTCTGCCAATCACTTCCACGACTGAAGTGGACTTTCCTACCGGTAGGTTGAAATTGTGACACATTCAGTGTTATGTAATAAAATCTGATCTGTAGTGTAGGTACCAGGTATTAGGGTGTTTTTTTTTTTTGTTGTTTGTTTTGTTTTTAACTGTATGCTGATGTAAAATTATTAACATTCTCAAAATATTAAATGCGTAGCATCTTTAATGTTCAATATCTTGGAATAGTTTGATCCTAATTTCTAAAATTCTTTCGTAAACCTCCTGGGTGAGCTCAACAGAATTACAAAAATCTGAAAGGGTAAAGTTATATGAATTGATGGGTGACGTGTGTATCTTCCTAATAAAATTGCAGCAAGACTTTGTATAATGCATATGTTAGATTTGCAAATAACTGTGTAATTTTAAGTATTTTTTGAAAGCTGTTTATCAGTTAATGTAATTTACCTAAGGATGTTAACACAGTATTTTTTGTTTAATCAGTTGGGTATGAAATTAAGTTAAAATATTAACTTTCTTCATTATGACAATGAGTAAACATAGCCTCAGACTTTAATCACAGTTTGAACTCTAAGATCCAGCAGCCTGAAGACAAACTGACACTCTCCAGCTTGATCGGCTGAACACTGCCTGAGGGGGAAACCCATTCCATCTTTTTAAAAAAGATTCACGTATCTCCCACAGTTCCAGACTGACTCTCTTCATTGCAAAAAATGTTTTTTATAGGCAAAAGGAAATATTGATTTTAATTTAATTAGTTACAACCTTTACATCTTTGTAACCATGCTGACACACTACCATCCTGTCATAGAAAAAAAGAGAAAGTCAGAGAATAATCTAGATAGCAAACATTCAGCATGCGGGAGATATCAGGGTTGGTTTGCTTGTCAGATTCAAATCTCAATGCGTTGACAATCTCTAAACAACATGACATCCATTCCAGGACTGAACACTTGTTTTTTCACACTTTTTGAATCACACTGGAATAGCAGAGAACAAATGACAGTTGAGTCAAAAGAGTTGTTCTATCTGCTGCTCTTGCATTCTAATCCTGCCCCCATGTCAGTGATTACTGTATACCTCATCCACTGGAAAGTACCAAAACTAAGGAACGAGATACCAAAGACAAAATGACAGAAGCACTGAATATATATATATTTAAAAAATGGTAAATCAGGTAAAGGTGATCAGTTGGAGACATTAAAACGTTGTTGAAGATGGAAAGAGAGTTTACTAGGGCAGCATATTTGGTTCAATCACTGAGTTTCCACAAAAAAAAAACAGCCTGCAGTAAAACTGCACAGTGCTTATGGATTGCAGTGCAGATGACATTACAGTAACACAGTAGTTGAGAAGGAGCATAAGTCTCTATGATTGAGTTATCAAACTAGCTGGAGATCCTGAAGTCACTCTATAGACCAGCATTAGTGACCTGAATTTGATTCAGGTTGGCCCGGGATTGATCCTGTTTCATAATCAAATCAATAAAATATGACTGCCACTATGTGTAACTTGTTCTTGCAGATGCTTCCTGGGTAGCTGATGCATGTGCTCAAATCTAAAATAATCATTGTTTTTTTTTTTTTTTTTT
>SSNP01000014.1:5762632-5905869 GCA_006937955.1 Pachypanchax playfairii
AAAAAAAAAGGACTATTAGGTTTTAATATAAAGTTTTCAGGTTTCTACTATGTCTGTAAGAGTTTCTTTTGTTTTTTTCTGGGATGCCCTGGAACAAACACTAAGTTAAATGTTTCCTGTTTTATGCTCAGTATAAGCTGAGAAAATAGAGACATTGATTTATGATATGGAAAGTAATGAAAGCCTCTCAACATCTAAACCCAAAATATATTTTCTGACACTTTAATTCAGAATGGCTATTTATGTTTTTAGATTTGTTTGTACATTTTTAGAAATGTTTTAAATATCATCAGTGCAATTATAACACAGAGTATCAACATCTTGAAATAGTTTATTTGCACAACCTTAACTCACGCTCATGTTGATAAACACTTTTATAAATTGTGCATTTTCCAGATGAGTAGAACATTCTTTAAACTGACTTAGTCAGTCAGTTTGTCATTTTCTGTACCCACTTGTTCCTATTTAGGGTCGCAAGGAGCTGGTGCCTATCTCAAGTGGTTATTGGGGCGAGGGTGGGGGGGGGGGGTTACACCTGGACAGGTCACCAGTCCATCACAGGGCAACATAATAACAGACAACCATTCACACATGCCACCTCCCACCCAGGGACAATTAAAAGTTGCTAACCAACCGTCTGGCCTGTGGGAGTTCCTGGAGGAAACCCACACATGCACAGGGAGAACATGCAAACTCCATGCAGAAAGGTCCCAGTCTGGTTTCAAATGCTTCTTGCTGCAAAGCAACAGTGTTACAACTGAGCTACCATGCAGCCCACTAAACTATATTTGTAATCATTTAAACACAAGAATAATTTAATATATCTGTCCTCTTTGTAAGTCATCCTTTTTCATGTCTAAGTGTCTGATCCTTAAAGACAGAGAGCTCAAACACAGTGTGAAATAAAAGGTCCTGCCTTTGAATCTCACTCTAAATAATTTCCTAAAAAAAAGTTAAAGTCTTTTTTTTTTAAATTTGCATAAACATATAAGCAGGTATATAGGTATTAAAAAAGTATGTGTGCATCTGTGTGTATTTACACACACACATATATACTGTCTCATTAATAATTGCCTGTTTGTTTCTTTTGGAAAGCACTTTGGGTGGCTTCAAGAATAAAAGTGGCTTTTATTCAGTTTGACCCTTGAATTCTCTCAACAGTTCAATAGAACAAGACTGACTTCTTTTGGTCGGGAGCAGCACTGCATGCTGACCTTCACACAGTCTGCACTTAATGAGCTCATTCCTAGCTAAAAATACATAAATGAAGGCTGAAACAACGCACACACATCCCATCTTCTAACACGTTGTTGTAAACAGAGAGAAAATCATGCACAGACACAGACCTTCAATCAGCTTGTATGTTTTGTAAGCTCACACATGAACACTGTAAGTCAGAACACAGTGTGTTTCTCTTGGTCTCGGGGAAAGAACAGCAAGTTATTTGGATTCCTCTCATGCATCTTCTCAATCCAGCTGCTGCCTCTTTGCTTTCCTTCCTGCTCTCCTTGTCATGTTGTCTCTTTTCCTCTCAGTCTCCACTTTTCAGGTTTCTCTTTCTCTGTCCATGTCATTTTGTGTCCCTTTGTTGTAGTTTATTTCTGCCAGCCCACACTTCATGCAGATCTAGTCTTTTTGACCGTTTGCCACCTAATTTAAAGATGTTACATGCTAACTGGATGTAGCTGTGTAAAAACCAGCAACTGCAAAAGCCCTGTTGATGTCCATAAATTGACTTTGTGTTTGATTGTTGCTGAAACTAGTGGATGAAATGATTGTCTGTTTTAATTTCATTTAAATTCAAGGCAACTGAAAGTTACAACATTTTAAAATTTAGATGAATTGAAGAAAACATTATCATCTTGTGTGCTCAAAATAATATGCCAACAGCTTATTTATGCTAATGGAAATAATTGCTATTTTAGAATGTGACTGAATTGCATTACAATTAAATTAAATTGAACTGGACTGAAGAGTTTATATTGAATTGTGAATATGATTAAATGAAATATTGAATATCATTTCATACAATTTAATTTTAATTAAATGACAACGTTCCATGTCTGCATAGGAATCAGCCTATAAAAAGCTTAAACATTTTATTAAAACGTCTTTAATAAGTTCAAACTTTAAAAAATCGGCACTTCATTCAATTTAATTTTGAAGAGGAATCATAATAAAATAGGAAAAAGGGAAAATTTTTGATTTCTTGTCCACAATCAGGTTGCTTAAGACAATAGGTTCAGTCAACGCTCTATTTCTTTTATCTGTCCGGCTTATTACTGTCTCCACCCTGACCAATGTTTTCTCCCTTGGCTGCTCAGTCAAACAGTAAATGAACACACTTCCTTTGACTTATTGATCATTCAGCTCTGTCTCCTCTACCTTCCTCTCGTGTTGCCACATTCTAGATTTCCTTAGTGTTTTTGTTTGTTTGTCTCACAGTTTCTTTCAGAACATGCAGGTCACCCAAACTGCAAAGTATTTAATATTGAAGGTAATGCATGTGTCCCGTCTCCTGCCAGCAACAGACAGACTTCACAGTAAAATGATTGCATGGTGACAGACACAAACTTTTAGAACCCCCTCCTCAGAGATCAGTGCTTGTAAGCGACACTCATGAAGTAACCAGAAGATCAAATTATACTTTGCAATATAGTGTCAGAGCCTTCCAAGACATAAATTTTTGCCTTGCTCATGTTGTTAGACAGAAACTGCACTTTGTCTGGCACCAAGAGGCAACATTAGATGTCACTTGTACTATATTTCATGGACGCTTCTATTTCTAAATGATAAGTTTCTGTTTCATGGCAGGCAGAAGTCCGAAGAGCTTAAGATGAACGAGGGCCAAAGTTAATAGAGGTACTGAGGTTACTTAAGGTCATTCTGTATCTATGTACAAAATGATCAGTTGTGCAACAATCTAAAAATTGATAAAAAGTTGCAATTTCTCTTGCAATTCACTTTAAAGTCAAATTACAACCTAATATAAACTGGGCCTGCCGATAAAAGAAAAGCTACAATTTGTAGAAATATATATATATTTTTTTTTATATTATTGCCATCTTATGTTAACTGTTTACCAAATCAGTTTCTGAGCTTGAAGTGGTCTGAAAGTGCAGCTTCAGACTTATAGGTGTTTAAATGTACCCAGAAAGAAAAAATTTGAAACATATATCCTTTAAGGGCTCAAAAGATATTAGAGAAATATAATATAATGTTCAGAAAATGTTAATGTAAAAGACCATGATGAAAATTCCTATATGTGAAGAGTGCCTACAGGCTGTAACACAGAAAATATGGTTCCTAGTGTCTTTCAGATGGTTCTACAACTACTGATTTTTAAGAATGAGGTACTAAATGTTGACAAGTTAAAATCTCAAACTCCTGACTGACACCTTCCAGTTTTATTCTCTATCCTAATAAGAAACGGTTTTATCAAACAGCAAAACAGGTCAGTGTCCAAATGTTACACTGATAGTTTTTCAAAACATTGCTTTCATCTGACATCATATACAGCATTAAATGTAAGAGATGAAAGAGAATGTTTGTCCAGGACAAAAATCCTATGTCCTCAGATGTCTATATTCACTGATAAATAAAGCAACAAACAGAAAAGCTGAAGCTAATCTTCAAAAGGAGAACAGCCTGTACACTTGGATGATCATAAATGCTGTATTCATGGTTATTGTTTCGCTGTCATTTAGATTTAAATAATCAACATTATCCTTGCAAACAAACAGGGCAGTCATAGTTCCAGTCGTTCAGCATTCTTAATCTCATTAGCTTCTCCTTCTTCACTGCAGCACTGCTGTTTAACAGTCCTCCATTTCCTCATCATTACCCTGTCTTTTCTGTCTACCTGTCCTCACCTAGTTTGCCACACACCCCATAACTGTCTCTTCTTGTCAATAGCACATTATTTCTGCATTGTTTTTCTTTTATTCTCCATTTCTTCTGAGCATAATGTTTTGCTTCAGGCTGGAAGTTCAGTGCTGAGCTGCTGAACATGTTAAATGCACCCCAGTTTCCAGTGTCTCTGGCTATTTCACACCTGGCTGATTCTGTCTAATATCGCCTCACTCCCAACGTAGTTCAATGCAACAGTCATTTATTATGAGGAAGGAGAAATTATATACTCCTTTTTTTTAAAGGAATAAGTAAAAGAATGATGTTCTAAACCATGGACAAACACATGATTTAATTTGTTCTGAAATGCCTGCAGCTTTAACAATTGCCTAATTTTATGTGAAATTAAACTGTGATGTTTCATCAAGCAATTTAAATCCAAAGTATGGATCCAAAAAAAGCTTATAGCTGCAGTGATTTCACCTTATTCCTGTTTCTCACAAGCTATTTTGTTTGTCAGTCTTAGAGTTGACCATGACAGTGTGAAATGAAGAACATCAAGACATTTGCTGTGTTTTTATTTAATCAACACAATTTGTTTTATCCATGTGCTATTTGAAATAAACATCCAGGTTTTAACTCACCTCACCTAATGATCGCTAGAGATCAGCACCAGCTCCCTTCCACCATGAACAGGAACAAGCGGGTCTAGGGGATGGATGGAAGAATGAATGGACTTTAACCTTTTGAAAAAAGTCTAGTATACTGTGCACTTCTTTATCAGATCACTTTAAGGACAATGACAACTGTCAACAGAAATTATCGCTATGACTTCCTGTTCCGCACCGTTTATAGCCAAGTGACCATGTAGCTAGCCAGGTAGTTGGACTTTTCATTCCATATCAAATGAGCAATTAACTTGGACATCAACTGGATGTCCTGCTCAGAACTGCTAGCTTTGGAGTCACTCTAATACTGAGTGGGTATAAAAAAAAGTGAAACGAGTTAACAAATTTGCTAAATTTGACAAATTACAGACTTTGTCTTAACCAGAAGGACAATTTTTAAGATTTTTTTTATGTCTATGTTGCGCATTTATCTCATCAGCTGTTAATAACGATGTAAAAGACTTTCCACTTCATTTAGGAGGGAAACTCTTCACTTCCAGCTTGTCATCACTTCTCCACAGGTCTTCACCTAGCTACAAAGGAATGAGCCGACTTGTAACACAGTACGGCCACTTTTAGCCATTTCTTTCTTTCTCAATATTTGTTATATATAATCATTACATTTTTAGACCATATCAGGATGTTGAAAATATATTTTAAAGCCATTTATACTCTTGAACATATTTAGCTTACACTACCAGTTAAAGGTTTGGACAGACTTTCTCATTCAAATTAATGTTTTTTCTCCTAGTATTGCTTTGGCTTAAGATTATTTGTTTATTTATTTTTTTGTCTTTTTCACTTCATAAATGTCTTGACAAGTCTCATATTGATTGCACTTGCAGATTAGAATTGATTTTGATTTTCGCTCTGTTTTCCTTTCTGTTTGCTTCTTCCCGTTATGATGAGTGCTTTTCAGTTCTCCATTCATCAAAACAAAGTATTGAATGTTTTGCCCCTTGGGAACAGTGCTGTTGTACACTGAGTGACCAAAAGGAAACACACACATACAGACACGCATACAGAATAAATAATAAAGCCAATAGCACAATGATCTGCAGGTATTTTTAAATGACTAATGAACTTTCTTGTGTTTCTTGCAGAGACTAAGACTTCTCCCATCCCATCATCCAAAGCACCACAGAAAGCTGAACATAATGTAGGCAGCCAGGCTGCCAGGGTCATCGCTTTCTTCTCCCCTTTGCTGTTAGGAATGATGCTGCTGCTCATGTGGTGAGAAACATCACCAAACACACACATCCATCTCCTGAAATAAGTCTTCACTCATTCATCTTTTTCTTGATTCTGAATTCAGTCATACACTCATGTTGTATATTGCAAATCAATGCATGACTGTTTATGTCATGAACATGTTTTATAGACCAGGAGCAACAACTGAGTGAGTCTGGTTTATGACCACAGGAGGTTTTATCAAAGCCCCTGCAGGATGGAAGTCAATCCAAGAGACTAGCATTTCATTTCTTAAGCTATAAGTCTTGCTTCAGTGCTGCAGGCTGTGAAAATGATTTAAAATGCTGAACACTTACAGAACAATGTCATGGAGTGCAATTAAGTTTACTGTTAAGTTTTTCTTCTCTTTTTTTTTTTTACTTTTACCAAACTGAGTGAAAATCTTGAATCACCACATATTATTTGAATGTAATTTTAAGACACCTGACTTTTAGTAGTCTGTTAAAATGATCGAAGGCCTAACACATAACCTGAGAAATGAAAATCAGTTTTACATCTATGGTATGTCAAGTTTTCAACTAATATTTACAATTAATGTTGGGAATAATCTTGTGTTTTTCTCCTACTCCAGATGTAAATGTTGTAATCTTGAAGCTCTTCAAGCAAAAGGAAGAATGGGATAAATGAAAGGAGGATGGTGTTTTTCTATTTTGCACATGTTTCAAGGATACAGTGCATTGATCAATTCAATCCATCACACAGTTACTCACCAAAATTACGTAGAAGGGGGGGAAATCAGATGACAATGATGTGATCGAGCAATTTTTTTACTGATGGCGACGAAGAAATTCTTCAGAGGAACTTTTGAAAATTGCCTCAAAAGCAGCAACAGCAAGAACAACCATGACAACAGCAGCGACATGAAAACGAACAGCTTAATGTTTTGCCTCGTAGCTTTGATGAGCCACAGCAGACTGACGAGTTCAGTTTGGTCCAGGAAGCTCCTCCTCAGAGCAAGTCCTCAGCTGAATAAAAACATTTTCTAGTTACCTTTTGTTACTTTTTATTCATTAATTGACTGTTTCTTTTCTTTTTTTTCTAAACTGCACAGTGCTTTACAAACTAACACACACATACACACATATAGATGTGTGTTTGTTTGTATGGTCACAGTAACGACCCCATATACAGCTCAATCATCACGCCAAAGACTCACCTGTACCCATAAGAGTGGCTCCCAAATTTTTCACTAAGCTTCCTAAAGCTGTGCCTGTCTTCATCATGGGTTAAAAACCTTACAAAGTATGTGTATGTGTGTGAGTGTGACAGCTGATCAATACTGAAAAATGGTACATGAATTAAACCTGGGATGAATCCGAGGAAACCTGCAGCTCCCGTTTGTGTAAACACACAATTTAACAAAAGAAGCTACAATGAAACTCCATCAGAGTGTGACTCCACGGGCCTCTGACGACTGAATCAAACCAATGGAGTGGGACTTTGTTTTGTTTTTTTGTTTTGTTTTTTTGATCTGAGGACTAACAACTTCGAAGAATTCAGAATTGGTAGCCTGGCTTATTTAGACATTTAGCTTTACTTTATGCTTACAGCGAAGGACCTGGATTGTATCAAAGAAAATAATAAAATGGGGGAAAAAAGCGTACAGTATGTGGATTTGAGACTGAACACTTCTGTTTTCCACACAGCTGTTTGGGGTTTGACTTTGTGTTGACGAGGTTGGTTACACAGCTACAGCATGTCAGTTTCTCATTCTAGTCTGTGCTGTAAAATACAATAACACTTAACTTTTTTTTTTTTATTTTGCTTTCAAAAGACTGACGCTTTTACAAACAGTATTAGCAGTTATAGGGCCAATATCAGCAGTTACTATTATGTTATTCAACTGAGTATTGTTGTGTTTATTGTATTTTTTGGACACATAAAACGTTGCTTATAGGGATTTAGTTTTCTTTTTTGGTTTGTTTTGGTTTGATTGGGGTTTAATGGCAGACATTCATAATGGCTTAATTTTCCTTGATCCTATTTTGTAAACTATGATATGTAACTTTAACAATAAAAAAAAGTTTATTATTTAATAATGATGATAATAATATTAATGTATGTATTAGCGTTAGAATGTCGTAACCTGTACCTGGGGTCTTTTTTATAGATGTATATACAATGACAGGTTTCAACCATTAAATGTGACCATTTCACAATGAATTATGCTGAACTGGCTTTATTCTCATTCATGTAGTTTTAATGACATTCAGTAGATCAGATGAGTTGGATTATGATCTCTGATTTCAACGAATAAATAGAAAAGAGCTGTTAACCGGTCTTAAAATAAAATACCATTCAGGTAAATGTAAACAACATGACCTGTTTATTGTAAGATTTTAATGTGCTGAGGTTACCACAAAGAAGTCATTAAAGGAGGTGACCAAAAAACATTAGTAAGACTGTGAATTAGCTGGTTAAAGTATGTCAATACCAAGAAGAACCTTCAATCTAAAAATGACAAGAGGCAGAGTCAGGAGATAAAAGCTGAACAGTATTGATTCATTTTGTCTAGACTAGAATCATTTCTGTTACCAACCTTGTCTTCTGTATTTGACAATGAAAAAACACTGAAACTGAAACATTTCCTTACAGAAAAGTCACAGGGACATCACGTGTTTATCTTCTGTAATCCCATGAGGAAAACCATGTGACATGAGTCACATGTTAACACATGCAAATGTTCTAAAATCACATGGAAAACATGCTATTTTCACATGTGAAACATGTGGCTTTATTCATATAAAGTTCACATGTTTTTGTACTAAATTTCCATGGGAAACATGTGTGTCATAGATCAGTTTAATATGTTTTCACCTGTGAATTCCAAATGTGAAGTTCATGGGTTTTATTCTGTATGAAGAAAAGCAGTGCTGTGAGTAACTAACTATTTTTAATTATTTTATTAACTATTTTGGTTTGTTCACATTATCTTTACTAATTAAGGTGCAGCAAAACAAGTTTAAAAATGTATGTTTGTAATGAAATATATCAAATCTAATTAAGAAACGATGATCAACACAAAAATCAATCAACAAATTAATCAACAAATCCAGCTGAGCTCATGCACCAGAACTAATAACTGAGTCATAATGACTCAGAGTCTTTACTTGTGATTCATCACAGCAATGCCGAGAAGCTGCAGTCCACTTACAGGAGATATGAGGGGGGAAAACCCCAAAAATACAGTATTACTCTTACAAAAGAAAACAAAGTGTATCAAAAATTCAGTCATGAATGGAGTTGTCTCACTAAAAACTACTCAAAATGATGCAGACATGGGTGGTACATCTCCATTTCTAAGTTAAGAAGGACAAAACTCACATTTTACTGGTTTGGTTTGTTTATCTGTGATTATTTATTCCTTCCTTTCATAATTTGAAATCTTAAGCTCAAATCAAATACGGGTTTCTTTTATATGAAATTTTACAGTTTTTCAAAATAAAATGGAAAATTTTTTCATGCACCTAGCAACTAAAAAAAATCTAAAACTGCACAAAATACACAAACGAGAAAAATAAAATACAGACATACATGGCTTTTAGCCCTCACGATCAAAACTTTGGGGGCCTGAAGTTCCTCACTTAGACAGAAAAGTAAAGCTTTTGAAAGAAAAAATGTGAGGACAACATTTATTAAATAAATGAAAATATAATTAACATTATTATTTCAATTGGATTTTATAGGAGAAGTCAAATCTGACATTAACATTGAATGAGATTGATCAAAACATCATTTGAAGCAGAGTAAAATAATTGTCTTTTCACACTAACAGAAAACAAGAAACTACAGAGAGGTACAGTAGCACACTATAGAGGAAAAAACAAACCAGAACACTTAGTATCAGTTTTCATCCATGTCCCGTTTTATGATAAAATAAAAAAATATGAATATAAGTCTGTCTGAAATGCTATTAGGTCCGAATTTCTTGTTCTGACCTTTTAGCTTCGAATCTCTCTGTCTGTCTCTCTTCAGTCTGTCTCACCGTCCCCCTCATCTTTCTCTGGAGTTCTCTTTCTGTCATTATGCTGACAAGTTCTGGCAGGCCGATTTGGAGGCCGAGGACAAATCAATACACCATCTAACAGCTGTCAGATAGGGTCTTCTGTGTGGGTGGGTGTGTGTATGTGTGAAGATTGTGGATCTGCTTGCGTGGTATTGCATTCATTACTCTTTCCTCCCTTTCTTCCCTCCTCATATATACCGGTCAGCCTTTTCCCTTTTTCACAAATGAGGATGTCAATGAGAACTCAATTAATATTTACAATGACAATGAACTGAATAAAGAGGATGCAGAGGACACCGATTTCATTATCTTTGTCATTGTTGATGTTGTGAGTTTAGTTTCCTCTTACAGTAAAGGAATAACAAAAAGAGGTTTGGAGAACTTAAACCTTTAAAATTTTAATTAAAATGCAACTGCAATGTTCAGCCGTCCTCACACAGGAACCACAAAGTGATCCACATTAACCTCTAGTAAATGGGAAGGAGTGTGTATGTGTGGGTGTGTGTGTACGCTCTCCAGAGCCTGTCAGGTCCAGTTGTCCTGCTCTACTCTAATGACTGCTCTGACCTTTCACTGAAAACAGGATGAATGGCACGATATCTGCTTCCCTCTCACCTCTGCCCTGGCTTCTGGCTTGCTTCTTTTTAAATACTCAACTTGCTTCTTTACTTGCCTGTTTCTGAATCTCACAGGCCGACTGCTTTCATCTGTTCTGATGTTACAAGTTGCTTTTCTATGATATCTTCACGCACATTTCAAATTCCTCTGAGTAATTCTTCCATACAAGCAGGATTTCAAGTGTTTATTTTATCCATATCGTTCTTGCATCACATTGCTCTCTGGATACACCCGTGCATCTGTTTTTGGCAGTGCTGCGTGTTGTTTACTTTTCACTAAATTTGCGGTCAAACAAAGTGTATTCATGCCAGACATATAAACATTAAGGCAATTTCAAGGCAGCATTTCCAACATATTTTCAGTCAAGTATGGTTAACTAAAAAACAATCTGTTTTCTACATCTACTTTCATGTTAAACTACATTAATTTTCTATTGAAGGTGTTAGAAATGTTTTTTTTTTCTTTAAAAGGTAATAATGTTTGAAACATTACAATATAAATTAATGCAGAGCAATTGCAACAGCTTATTCTAACATCCGAAATAACAAATAACAAAACAATAAAGCAGTAATGATTTAAAATTTTCGTTGGTATTTAAAACTAACTGTGCTGCAGAACCTCAAAACTTTTAAATTATAAAGCATAACTGGAGCTTTTTTGTCTTTACTTAAAGGTTTTGGTGAATAAAATATTATCTGAAATATAGAATAGAATATAAAAAGAATTCATCTTTCACCACTAGTGAGCAGCAGAGATACTTTTCTTCATATTCTCTGTCTGTGGTGCTGAACAAAGTTAAATCTTTAGTCTCTGTCTCTGTCCGTGGTTCCAAATAATTCAGACTCTTATAACATCTTGTATTTTTGCATAGTTCAATATCAATTGTATCTTGCCATCATGTGCACAGCAAAGATCCCCACTACAACCTAACAAGCATGAAAGTCTGGTTCTTCTTTATTCTGACATTTACTGTGTGCACCAGGGTTGAATCAAACAGAAATTTACAACATGGGTTAGTCAAGATTTAAATATGTCTTGTGAGCTTGAAAAGTTAATCTTTTTTTTGTGTCTTGACTTAGCTTGAAAAGAAATCAATGGGTGGAAAGCATTTACTCAGAAATGATGCTTTAAATTCTTGTCAGAGATACTGTATACTGTAATCTTCTAAGGTCCTTCTTTCCACTAGATTAAAAAAATAATAAACAAAAAAGTTTGCATATAGGTTTAGTTATGTAAAGAAAACTACATATTTTAAGAGTCACAGCCTAAAGCTTTTAGCTATCTGTAAAAAAGTTAACTGATGTGGAAAAAGCCACTTTAGAGGACGGTCAGATTTTTTACACGGTTCTGATTACTCCACTGGCCCCGCCCCCTGGTCTACCCATGTCAGTTACTAAATCCAAAGTTGAAATGCCTAATAATTGTGAGAATCCAATGTTTTTTGTTCGATTTTTAATCCAGGTGATGATGTCACTTGCTAGCACCAGTCTGTATGAGGTCATCTTGTCTTGGGTTGGTGCCCTAAAAATGAGTATACTTTTTCCTGAAATCAACATGAACATGTAAAATATGCAGCTTTGGTGAGTCACATGATGCTTGAAAATCCATAAAGCTCATTGTGAATCTCAACAACATGATCTGGCACATGGAAGGCCAACATGTCTCTCACATGACAAAGCACATGTAATGCTACTGTGGAAGGAATCAGCACACATGGATGTGACATGACTGTCAGATGTTAGAAAGAACACAAATAAAAAAGGAGAAAAAAGAAAAAGAGAAAAGCTCCAGATTGAGAGTAAGATTCTAAAAGACAGATACATACTAAGGTACAATGAGGACATTTCATTAAAACGGATTAAACTTGTCTTTAGAGATATAATCTCCTATCTTTAACAGAGGCATTATTTAAATTGGATTTTATATGAGAAGTCAAATCTGAATTTATTGCATGACAAGTTTAAGCATTTGAACAGACATACCTATTTAAAAATCTTCCACTCAGCAGGTTTGCCTAAAGTGAACCACAGGATTTAATATTATCTGTCACTCAGAGATAAATGCTAGGCTTAGTCTGCCTGCGAGGTTAACTCTAAAAATACCATTTTACTAAATTACATGCCCACATATTTTACAGACATTATGACAGATTTTGACTCATTCTTGTTGTTTTTGCTTTAAAAAAAAATGTTTTTATTTTAATCATTTTAAATGTCATAATAGATGTGTCCCTGCATTTGTTTCCATAAGATACATTTTGGGATTTGAGCGCTGTGTAAATTTCTATTCTGTGGTCTCTTTCTCCCTCTTGTGGTGGTTGGGGTCAGTACATGTTTTCAGAATTGAAGTAAAGCATACAAATCTCCGTCTTTTCCTTCTTTTTGTTGGGGGGACCCGACAAATAATAAAACATTGCAAAAAATAAAATAAATAAATAAATTTTGCACTCATATTGTTCACTAATCTTCCACCTATGGCTGCACAACCTTGGTATAATTATTTTAGGTTATAAACTCTATTTTTGATGCGTTAGATGTAAAACAACATTGATTTCCACGAGCCATTAAGATTTAAAATATACAGACATTTTTTTCTAATTTGCATCATAAAACTTGAAAGTGCACCCCGCATGTTGCTCGGTAAGTGGTTGGATTTAATGCTCTAGATAAAATATTGTCTCAACCTTTTTTTAAGCTCTACAGTCTCTACAGTCATTACCTTTAAAAGGTGACATCAACAGCAACGTGCATATAAAACTCATTTATCTGTTTTGTTGTACATGAGCGCTGAGTCTGTTGTTCCTCCCACGACCAGTAGGTGGCAGCAAAGCGCCACTACGCTCAGCAGAAGAAGAAAGCACTCCCAGCGGTTGGATAACCAGTGCAGAGCTATGGGGTGAGTAACCTGTTATCATTTAACTGGTTGTTTTAAAACGTGTTAAAACATATTAATAGGCAACAATTTAATTTAATATTGTGCTGCGAATTCAAACTACGTGTATAAACTGTGGTTAGCGTCAGCAGAGTTGGCGGCGACTGTCTCTTTTCTTCGCCTACACAAAGCAACACCTCGCTTGTTCCTGCTGGCCGCTTGTGTCCAAGCTGTCAGTCCCCATCAGTTCTACTGTAGCTTGCTGAAATTAGCTTGATTTGCTTGTCTGTATTTTCAACACTGGGTTGTATTTGAGATTGAACAATAAAACAAGCCGGTGACTTTAGCCACTGGCCTGATTATCGGAAGAGAGGCTAAAAATACCAGCTAATTAAATTTTCAGACCCTGCATCATACTGCTGAGTTATTTAAAAGGGACTGCTGTTGCAAGAACGACTGTGACATGAAGCATGTCTTCTGAGAGTGTTGTTTGAGTATGTTCCACGTTTCACTCTCTTCCATGAGACAGAAACTGACTTGTTTTCACATTCCCTCTAAATTCAGTGTAAAACATCACCACAGTTTGGTTCCTAGTTGCTTAAATGTTTACGTTTTGTTGCTGTGTTTCTCTTGTACAAAATCATTTGTGTTTGATAAGTGCACCAATATCATAACTTGTTTATTGTCGCAACATCTGGCTGAAGTTCTTGGCAAGCTTAAGTGATTTTATTTTGACTCCTGTAGATTTGTTTCTGCTTGTAGGAGTCTGTGGTAACACTGAGGTAAAGGCAGCATCTGTGACAGTCCTGCACTTTTTGTATACTGATGGTGTGCATGAGGGCTGAAAATCTTTTCGAAATGACTTTAAATGACTTTTAAAGTATTTGAATTTGATTCTGCTGAAGGAACGAGATACCTTTAAAAATAACAATTTATTTGTTTTCTTCCCTGCCATCATCAGCAGAGCTCACAGTCTTATTCCCTTATTATTTTTGGCTGGACTTTAAGATGTATGGGATTATTTTGTTTGTTTCAAGTGACTCTTAAAAAAAGGAAATGTGTGACATCATTCAGGACTCTAGTGCTACACATCTCTCCTCGTCTTGACTCTTTGAGGAGATTTTCCTCTTTCCTTCTCTCATTCTATTTTTCCCCTTTTTTCTGATCCCAGTTCTGCCTGAATCTCATTAACGTTCTGGTGATTGGCTCCTCAAACTGCCTTTCAACATGCAAGGTTTCTATTCCAAACTCAACTCGTCGCCATCCTCGTCCCCTTTATTAGGAGTGGGCCTCGGGGGAGAAGGTGCCCGTGTACCTCTCAGCCTGGCTGTGGAGGCAGAGAAAGCTCAGGCTCTCCTGCAGACATTCAGCTCCGCCTCCTTGTTGGCTTCAGCAGGACTCGGTATGTTCTGTGTGGTGGCAGATCATGTCCTCCAGCTGTCTGCCATCCAGCACCACCTGTGGCTCCGCGCCGCCTTGGACAACGCTACACACGGGTTGGTGGGGCTGTGGTCGTGGGCGGTGGTGATTGGATTGAGGAAAAAGAGTGATTTGTATGAGGTGCTGCTGGCAGGGCTTCTAGCTTCAATCATAGATTTGGACCACTTCTACATGGCTGGATCCCTCTCACTCAAGGTCAGATCTTCACTCATCACTCATGTTTATTAAACCTAGAATAATACGGTTGTAAAAACTAAACATAAAATGTTAATCTCTCTGTTTTAAAAGCTAAGACAATACTTGGCAGCTGAGTTATTTGTCCATTAATTCTGTAACATATCTTTGTTTTAGAGATATACTGTCTGCAGTTTTCTTGGTGGATTCCATTTTGTGATTTTTGTAACGTTCTTATCGGCTGATTGTTTTTTCCCATGTCCCTCTGTCTGTCCAGGCTGCTGTCTCACTGCCTCAGCGTCCCCCTCTCCACTGTTCCTCTCTCATCCCAGTCATCTGCCTCACCCTCCGCTTCCTCATGTGGATCGGCCGCCTCAAAGATGCTTGGTGCTCATTACCATGGATGCTTTTCATCTCTATGACAACACATCACGTCCGGGACGCGGTACGCCATGGCTTGTGGGTTTGCCCATTCGGCAACACAGCACCTGTCCCCTATTGGTTGTACGTGAGCACTACAGCGACACTTCCTCACCTGTGTTCAGTGCTCATGTACCTAACAGGAACCAGGGATGTGATCTCCACTAAACACGGAGTAGCGATCGATGTTTAGATATCACCGACTCCGAGGTGGCATCCAACAGGGGCGGGGTTTAAAACCTTTAAATTACTTGAAATTACCTAAGTGTAGAAAACATTAACTGTATGATCTAAAACGTGACTTTCTGAGGATAATGACATCTGTGAAGTAAAGGAACATTCCAATATGAGTGCCGATCATATTTTCTGTTAGACATTTCCCTTTGTGATTAGATGTACCTGAATCCTTTCCCAGGGTGTAGATTCAAACTTAAACCGTCTTTATTGTTGTGATTATTTTTCCCCTCACTAGCTAATTCAAACAAACCTTTAGACCTGATCAGATTTTTACATTTACTATCTAACCTCATCTTATTAACACTCAAGGAAAAGTCAACCAAAGGTCGACCACAGGCTGTATGAAACTGACACACAGTGTCTCTCTTCTTCATTGCATCCAGTGGTGTCAGCACCATCATGGAAGTAAAATCCAGTGGACATGTATACCTTTTTTTACTTAAATCACTGTCATTTTCCACAGAATAACAGATCCACTATAACTACCAGAAAGTATCCTGCTGTTACTCTCAGAAACTCGTGCAGACGCTCATTGTGCTGCTTGGAGGAGCCTCACTGTTAAATAAGTAATACGTTCTCCTGAAGAAGCCATTGCTTTTGTTGTTAGTTGGAGTTCTCATTGCCAACTGTGTCAGCCACAGAAATGAAGCAGGGGTTAGAAGCTGCTCATCGTAGTGGCTTTTCTTGTTTGCTTGTGGAATTTCAGCCTTTGGTGGTGTTGGAAATCACACATCCTTGTTCTGAGGAGACGTGGCCAAAACAGCCGTGTGAAGACGCTGCTGCAGCTCAGATCAGCTGGTCTCATGGCTTCCTGCTATTCTGCATCATCATATATTTTTGCTGTCATTGCAATAGCTTTGTTTTGCAACAAACAGTAAGCTTAAGGGAAAGCAAAAGATGAAACAAAAACACAGTTTTTTTCCCCTATTTATTGCTTCAACAAATCTTTGTAGGTGGTTTCTTGAATGATGTGTTCTTAGTAATATATTTGGTCACTTTTATTTCTATGAAAATAGTGTCTTAATTGGTTGTACATAGTTCCAGTAAAGCTTTTAAATGATCTTAAACAGTATTTCATTGGATTTTTTGAGATGGAAACAGAATTTAAAGGATGTAAACAGTTTCTTTCATTCATATAAATGAAACTTAGATCACTAAAACAGTCAGTAAGATGCATAACATTTAGAGTTAGAGTCATTAGTGTTGTAGATGTTATCTGAACACAGACATTACTAAAGCGTATAATTAATTATACACAGCTTTAGTAATGCATGTGTTGTAATACAGGGCTGGGCTGTAGAGACATGTTTATATTAAAGGATCATATGGTGGTCAGTTTTGTTTAACTGGACCAGTTCAGTTCACAGTATGTTAAATTATTTGTTTGAAAAAAATGCTTCAGTTGTATTTTTTACCTGCATTTTATTTATTTATTTGTTTGTTTGTTTTAAATACAGCACTTGCTGGGAGTTACCTTTTGTTGTCCACTAGATGGCAGCTAAAGTTTACTTTTTAAAAATTCCCTCCTTGTCTGCTTTTGCAAGACGGTGAAGAAAATGAATCAGGTCTTACGTATTTGCACATTGTGTTTTCACAACTATATTCTTTATACATGTGAATTTCTGTCCATCTTCTTCTGCTTATTGTTTGATGGCAGAGGCAACAGTTTCAGGAGGGGAAACCAGACATCCTTCACAAAGGATATTAATTTGTCTATTTATGTGTCTCTTGTGTCACAATTTGTATGAAAGATACCTCTTTATATCTATACAAAGGTTTAATAATGATTTTGTGTAACACTGGGGTTTTAGCTAAAAGTTAACTTTGGCCAGATGTCAGAAGGAGGGCGTGGTTTTGTCCCTATTCTGACTCCGTACCTGTTTGAGTGGAAGGTTTGTGCTCATGGGAGGAATGTAAACGACTGCCATCTCATTTTAAAAGCATAATATTCCCAGTAAAAATCTCTCAGTGCTGCTTATATTTGTGACCTTTATTACTGCAATATTAAGTTGAATTTTGCACTTTTTTAAAATGGTGAATGCATTTTGTTGTTCGTTTTTGAATAGTAGTTTCCAGTAGTGAGTAAACAGAATAAAGAGTTATAACGTAGTGTTTTATCTCAATAAAATATATCCTGTATAAAATGTTTGTCTTTGTATAATAAAACACATCTTTTGTTTCCAGATACCCAGAACAGCTGCCTCAAATATGAAGTTCACCAAATATTCTACAATCTGTTGCTGTCACTAACTTACAGCATGATGCCTGATGCTAATGCTGCGTCATCATAACGACCTCACTTGAACAGATTTAAGAACATTTAGTGGTTCTGCACCTAACTTTTGAGCTTTTTAAGTGGGTCTCTGTTGCAGCCATTGTGCTGAACTGTTGAAGAGTCCTTCAGGAAGGAAGAGGCTGGACCGACAGAGGCAGAATAAAGAAACCGAATAACTTATGACTGCTTTTGTCACATTTTAGTGTTCTGTTGATATTATGAACATAATCTTCAGATAAATGTCTTTTCTTCTAGACAGAATAAGAAGAAGCAGAATAAGCCTGGCCTACATTGATAATGGCCAAGAGGTTGATAGAAAATGTGTTTAAATAATTTTAAAACTTGAATAACAAAGTGAAAGAAGGGTTCAGGAAAAAAAATGTGATAAAATAGTATTTATTTCAAAGAAACATACCAGGACAAATAAGAAAATGAATCAGCTTATGATTGTATCTGTTTTACACAAAGCAAGAAAACCAAAACTTTGTACATCTGAGAATGGATGCCTTAGACTCCATCTGTTCTCACACACTGCAAAAGGACACTGAGAGACTGAAGTCTGTCCACAGAAACAGAAATATGCTGTCACTTGTGTCAACAGGTGAACACATTCCAGACAGGAAGCAGAACTTTTAATGAGGGGTGGGTGATATGCCAACATCATATCTGGATTGTTTTAAAAATTTGTTGTTTTTTTTACACTGATTCTTCCTTATTGTTACATTTTGCAAGTTATTTAACACCACAAACAATGTCCCTTTGTTAAAACAGCCCTGAAAGAAAAAACTAAAGTAGAATTTCATCCAAATAATGCTCGAACGGATCTTAATCCATTCTTGTAAGGAGTGAAGGCATTATGATCTCTGCTTTGGCAGATTGTCAGCATGTTCTTATCCTTCATGATCTAATGTTATCAAATCTCCCACCCCTACTGCGAACCACAAAAGCAAAACTGGGCCAACAAAGATTACATAACTGACATGAACCCACACAAAAATCCAATCCCAAGGTTTACTGATATAACATTAATGACTGAAAGTATCTCACTTTTATTATGGTGCTGAAATAAAATCTCTCTGCTTGTCAAATCAGTGACGAGTGTTCCCTTACATCAAAATAAAACTTCCAGGGATTGAAAAGCTAAAATTGGTTTTCATTCTTCCAAATGAACAATTTAAATTGACCCGTATTTGAGCTCAACTGTTGACACCAGAATTTGGAGAAAAAAATGTGGTTCACATGGTTCTGAAGAGAAAAACAAACAAAAAAGGTGTGAGAGAAGCATGTTAGATGAAGAGTAAACACATTATACATACAGTAACTGTACAGTAAAACAGCTTCATATAACTGGGGAGGAAGACACATACACGATCCAGGAAAGGCTCACCAGACACGGGTTCTTTTCACTCATTGATGTTCCATAACAGTGTAGATTTTGTTTCTAATCTTTTAGTTTTGAGAGATTAACATCAGTCAAATAATCTGTCTAAAATATTTGGTAGGCATTATGTAATTAATTTCACACCCTTAATCCAGGACTGAGTGAACCATGTCTGTGAATTTACCCCAAAGAACAGGTTTTTATAAACACCACATACTCTTTACAAATAGTGTATACATACATGTGATTTTTTTTGTTGTTTTTTAAGAGTGATATACACTAATAATATACATGTAAGCTTTGCTTAGATCCATGCAAAATATGTGGAGCTAGCTTTAGAGAACATACAGTTGTCAAACTGGAGAAAGTTCGACTTAGATGCACCTTGTGTTTCTGAAAGTACACAATCAGTCAACGACTCAACATACATTAGCATTAGCCTAGACAATGACAAGGAACGAAAAAAAGTACTAGAAATATTTCAGAAGGAAAGTGCCGGCCACTCACAAGTTAAACATTTATTACAAGTCGGTGGATTTTGAGAGACAAGAAAGAATCTCTTGTCAGTTTCTTAGGTAATTTTAGTGTTTAGCAAAGTGACACTAAAACGATCCCTTAGATCTATGTGTGGTTGATGTGTGTCTGTTCATGTCATCTCGAGCTTTCCTCAAAAAATCTGAAATATACTCAGCAAACCAAAAACACTTCATTTACTGTGGTGTTAAATACCACAGACTAACATCCTTAGGGACCGTCCACAAACCATCTCCTTAATGTAAAAACAACAAAGAATAAAAGTGAGCTGTATGCTAAACCTACAGCTCCTACTGATATTAACCTTTTTAAGCTGCACTTTCTGCATCCATTTCTGTTTGCTTTAAAACATTAGTGTTGCACGATGGTGCTAAATAAAAGCTGCAACCATCTATGTGACACATAACATTCCTGCTTCTATCTCAGTCAGATATAATATCTAACAAAGTGCTTGAAAACTTGAACTGTCTTTTGTGTTTTTGTCTGAACAAATTGTCTCAATAAATGATATTATGACAATATTGTTTTGTAACTTCTTAAAACATGTATCTGAAACAAATATTTCATTATATGGACAAACATGTCAAAAATGCATGCGCATTTACTCATCATAGTCTCTGTCCTTTCTGTAAATCACTTATTTCAGTAAAATCTGCTAAAATAATTAGCTTTTAAACCTTTTAAAAACATCTACTTTGTAGATCTAACCCTGGAGTGATTAAAAATCTACTTCTTTTCATTTTTATAGACAATCCCCCCAAAAATATAATAAAGTAAAACTGAATATTCTTTTACTTTAATTACACTGGGTTAAACCTTAATTTTGAAAAGTTATATGCTTTTTAAGCTCTTTAAGAGATGTTTGTAACATTTAAGTATTTACTGTGTTTTGACAGATTATTTATCAGTTGCCTGTACTGGATTTTGAATATCCAGGATGTAATAGGTTCCACAAAGGTATATCATGTCATTATGCTGGTGATTTGTGAAAGGCCAGTATTTCTCCCTCTTTATCTTTTTCTTATTTATTTTAATTATAAACTATCTGAGGATGGATAGAAAGAGGTATAGAATGATAAATAAAAGACTACTTGCTTATGAAATGACTTACAACAAATCAGGATAATATGACATAAAAGCAACATATCATGACATCATGCAACATAAAATCATTTATCATAAATGAGATAAAGTCTTTTTTTACCCAGCCTGCCATCATGTCCCCAGATTAGTCTCCAGCCCCCTTAACTCCTAAGCAGAGGCCATAATGCCCATCACTGCTGCTTTGGCATCAGACACACGCACACACTCACACACACACACACACGGACTAGCAGACGTTATGCTTCCTTCACAGCATTGAGACAGTCAATATCAGAATGGACACATGTAATTCAGCTCCTCCTCAAAAAGAAACTTGCAGAATAAGAGAAAGTGAGACATTCTGGGTGAAAAAAAGACAGTCAAGTAGTCTAGAAAGTAAATCCTATGTTCTCCTGTTTGGTAGCTGCATCTCTTGACCTGATTTGTTGCATAAAAGGCACAAAGAGCGATTCCACCTGAAGCAACATTGTGAGTAAACCCAGATATCAGGGCGTGGTTTTTCTCCGTCAGTCTCATAAGGAGTAAACACAGCTGGTCGACAGAAGCGCTCGGGTTTCCTGGTTGTTGGAAGTGTTGGAAGCTTTATGGGTAGTTCCCTTAACACATCCAGGGCAGCCTTTCAGACCTACACTGTTATCAGGCGTGTCACAAAGAAACTACCCTTCCAGAAGTTTATCCTGGATGTTGGATGGACTGATGCTGGACAGTCAGCATGTGCGTTAAACAGTCTGATGCTTACTCACTGCTGCAGTTGACAGGTTGCAAACACTTTAACTTCACCTAAGAGGGTAAAAACAGAAAAAGGGAAGAAGGGGTCAAATGTGGCACTACAGAGACGAGGCAGCAGTAGAAAACAAGTATAAATCATGAAGTAATTATCCACAGCCTTAAAACATATATTAAAATAGCAGACTGGATGAAAGATATGCAAGCATACTAAAAGGGTTATAATCTGTGTGTGTGTGTGTGTGTGTGTGCTAGCCTTATAATCACAAGTTGGCTAGCTATCTGAGGGGTTGTCTCTAAGTTGTTTATAGCAGCTCTTTGAAGTGTTTTTGATCCCTCTAAAACATATAAATGCTCCTCTCTTCTCACTGATTCAGTGTCCATTTGAGGACATTTTGTGGAGTTCTTACAATCTAAGAAAACCATCAAAAACTTAACAGAGTTTTTAATTAGCGTCACATATGGAAGCAGCTTTTTCTCCCTAACCCTCAAAATAAATCTGACAAACAAAGAAACAAATTCTAACCATCACTTTCTACATATTATTTCAGCATAAACAGTGAGAACATCAACAAAGGTTTGTTTCAAAGACGAAATATGAAAATACCTTGAAAATGAGTGTTACTTTAGATTGGAATGGACTTCATCTTGACCATAGATGTGAGTTCCTGTTTGGTGGCGTGTTCACGCCGTCTCTGTCTCATCCTGGAAAAAAAAAAAAAACGTGAAAATGTAAATCTTTGGAATAAAAAAAGAAAAGAAAAAATGAAAAAAAAAAATTATACAGCTGTGGGCTGCTCGCGTGTGTGTGTGTCTTACCACACAATAAAGATGAGGGAAAGGATGGTGGTGAGGATGAAGATGGAAAACAAAACCAGGAGAATCACCAGACCCAAATTACCTTCTTCCTCCTGTATGGACACTGTGTGAGAAGACAAACAAAGAGATGGTGTCAACAAAACAAACAAGGTAATACGAAAAAAACAAAACAAGTTAAGGTAAAGCAGATACAGATAAGCAACAATATATAGTTAAATAAAGAAAACACATCTCCAGTCTTTAGTATTTAAAGACCACATGTGAGAGTAACAGTTTGTCATTACAACTTGCACTAAACATACTGACTTACTTTTTCACATCCACAAACAAAAGAAAAAACCTCTGAATTACTAAACAAAACACTTAAAGAAGAAAAATCTGAGTTTATGAGCATCTCTGTGAGTGTCAGCCAATCACACAGTTCATAAACAAACAAACAGAGAGCAACCTAAAGAATCCTAGTAGGATTTAGTATACACTCTGTATATACTCTGTATACACTCTGTGGGTGTGTGCATGTTTGTGACCGCAGGCTGCTTTTAACCCTGTTTTTGAACATGTATATTTGAGCTGTGAGCTGCTTAATCTTTCATCCAGGACACAAACAGCATTGCAGAAAACATAACACCCTGTAGGTGCAATTTACTGCAATTATATGCAATTTGGTGATGAGAGTGAGCGTGAGGTACATGCACTGTAATAACTGTAAATAATGCCTTTTGAGAATACTGCTACATATAATGATGGATTAGGCATCTCCCTACTAAAAAAAAAACAAGGTGTAAAACGTGCAGTACTCATTCTGTAGTTTGCATTTAGCTACGAGGCTCATAGGTTACAACTCCAAACTAGACTGAGTGAATCTGTTTCACTTCAAAATGTTTACAAGTCAACACAAAACAACTCGCCTGGTCTTAACAAGGTTGTGAAGTTTTGTAAAACTTCAGATAAACAAATCACCATCAAATTCAAAATGCAGAAAAAAAATAATTGAGTAAATGACTGATATTTGTCTTTAAATTATTATTATTATTTTTAATTTCCTATATTAATCCCTTGTGGGGGAAATTTGGCTCTGCATTTGACCCATCCTCACCGTAAGGTGAGGAGCAGAGGGCGGCCATATTGAACAGCGCCAGGGCAGGCAGTTTCGGGGTTCAGTATCTTGCCCAAGGATACTTCAACACGTAGCCTCTTGCCGTGACACAGGATCAAGCGGAGGGTGACCTCCTTCCCGACAGACTACGGCCGCCCCAAAGCAGCGGCGGGTTCAGTATCTTTGCCAAGGACACTTCAAAGTAGCTTGCTGGCACCAGGGCTCGAACCCGCCATCTTTCGAATGAAGGGCGATCACCCTTTCGCTAGACTACGCCGCCCCCCTTAGATGTTTTTGTTGTAATGTATGTAAACAACAAAATCACTACATAGTAACTACATACCCAGCTGTACTATTAAGGGTACTAATAGTAGAATTGGCAGTAATAATACTGGAGCATGAACATAATAAAAACAGCATTATTTTTAATCCATAAATATGAGGACCGTACTAAAATGCCATTATCTGTAAAAATAACTGTCTTACTACCTGACTTTGTGGAGGAAGTATCAGGTTCTGTAGTGACTTGAGTCGTGTCTGGAGGGTTGGAGCTGGTGTAGGCTGCAGTGCACAGAAACAGACAGGAAGTCAGGTAGTGATCTATAATGATTTGTTGATGATGTTCCAGTTGAACTTCAAGTTGTTGTTTTTTTCCCATTTGTAAATCAAATAAACTCAAATTAAATAAGATATTTGTGTTTGATAAACTCAGTTTATTAAATGTTTAAACAACTTTCAATTTGTTTCTCTTACCTCTCCAGGGACTGACGAGACTAGGGGAAGTCCAGTCACTCCACTGGCTTTCTGAGTTCACGTCATCCCGCGCTCGAACCTGAACCTGGTGGATGTGGCCCGCCAAGGCATCTGAAATCTCAACTTCATTCTCCTCAGAGAAAATCTGTTTCAAACAGAGAGGCATGACACTGAATCTGCACCCACAGAAATATGTTTAGAGTTTTAGTTTTACTGAGAACTTTAATTTTTTGCAAACGTGTCAATATGATGTCTCAGTGTTCAAGTTTTATTTGGACTTCACCTCCTTCAAAAACAGAATGAAATGTTGTTTTATTTTACTGACCTCTGACCAGATTGTGGAGCCATGTGGACGGTATCTGATGTGAAAGAGGAGGGGGAAAGCGTTGTCCAGTGGCCAGGAAGAGGGATAGTTCCATAAGAACTTGAGTCTCATAGGAAAACCTATCACCTCCTGTGCAGATACTGACTCTGGAGGGTCTGGTTTCACTGCAAACAAAAACAGTTCAATAAAAATCACAATATTAAAATGTTTTCTTACTGTTTTGGTTTTTGTAAAGGAGACAGCTGATGGCAATAAAATATAATAAAGGAAACAGCATGACTTATTTAAATGATGAATTACCAAGTGTAATAATAGTTTAAAAAATTATTTAAAAGAGTCAAACATTCTTTCCTCTAACTGAAATAAGACTTTTTTTGTTTGTTTGTTTTTGTTTGTCCTTATGTGCTCTTACAAAGCTGATGAAGCCTGAAGCGGACAAAAGTTGTCTGAGATCCAAGAGCGTTGGTCTCTGTGACTCCAAGTGTGTGGATGGTTTGCCAGAAAGCTGGATGTTGTACATCACAGTGCCTGTGGGTCTCATCCATGATGCATGGCCTCCACTCCTGACCCTTTCCCCTTAAAAAACAAGACGTTATCATTTAATTTTTTTGGCCATAAAAACAACAACCCAAATAAATGCACAAGATGAAAAAAAATCTAAGCTGAAGAAGCAACAAGTCCCTAAACTGGCTGTTGAAAAAAATAGTGTGACTGCTGAGATGCAGTATGTAGCTCTTACCTGAAGGAGGCGTTGAACTTTGCTGGAAGGAAGGTCTTCAAAGATTCTCTCCAGGAGCAGCGAACATGTGTGTGATTGGGCACTTGACAGGAAATGCTCAGCAGCCCAGGGGGATCTGAGAAAAATATATTTGAGTTGTATTTTTAAAATAAACAAAAAGAAAGGAAAAACAAAAATGTTTGTCCTTGAATACAAAACTGAACAGTTTTCGACATTTTTGACCCCATCATGAACTACATCAGTAGAGGTGGGAGTGATTGAAGGCAAAATCCCCTTTACTGCTGAAGGAAGCTAACTTCGGGAGCCCCTTCCTGTTTAAGACAGTAACAGGAAGAAGAGCGCTTTGATGGCTGATACGATCTATTTCCTCATAAAACTTGTGGCTCTATCCTCATACTGTAATCCCTTTCTTTGAATAAGTGTTCCTTTTACTAAACAAAAGCAATTTTAATTTCACTTCTGGGAAGATAATTAAAGAGAATAAACTCAAATAAAAAAGTGAATAAAAACATGGGACAAATTTAAAGCATACAAAATCTCCTTTACACAGAAATCAGATGTAAGACTAAATAATACGTCGTGAGGTCTAAAACAAAGATGTGGGATTATTTTGGGCTACATTTTAAAATGTACTGATTAACTGAAACAACCCTAAATATGTCAAGTGAACTTCACTTACGGCCCAGCCGGAGATTGATGGAATGAAGAAGCAGCCCACTGTTGTCATAGCAGCTGTAGTTGCCCTGCGCTGATTGGTCAACATGCAGCAGAACTAACCTTCGATCTGTCGTGTCTTCGTGCCGAGGCAACACTAAGCTGTAGTTGTGCTGCCACACCACAGGGATCCTGTCAGGGACAAGTTAAACATCAGCTAGTGCTCAGGGAAGGCTTTCATATACAAATCCTGAGCTCAATTTGGAAGATTTCTTACACTTAGATGACCCGATCTAGGATCTGGATTTGGTTTGTTGCTGTTCATTTTGTTAAATAGATGTTTTTGTCATATCTGATTTATCAATGACTTTTCCCAGACAAAAAACAAGATGAAAACCAAGTGAGAACCAATGCATGGAGACTTAAACTCTGACAAATGATGTTGACAATGTTATCAATGAATAATATGAGACAAAAATATCTGACAGTGATGAAATAGTGGTAGTGAAAAGGCAGGATGTGTTGTGGAGTTATCCAATCAGAATTAATCTTGTTAAGCAGTTAATACATGTGATTGATCACTTGGAAAATTTCAACTTCTTGCATGTGATTAAGTGACTGTTTGAAACTCACGTTATTTTTAAAATATATTTTGTTTAATTGTTTCCCAGAACTTACTTCAGGAGTTGTTTAAAATTCTCAAAAAAATGTAAATCATTTGATTAAATACAGAATGATTCATGTGTAAATGCATCTAAACAACTAAACATTTTTAATACCATCTACCATTGTTCCTGTAACTTTAAAGATGATTTTTTTCCTAGTACTTTGTTGGTATAATAAGTGATATCAGTCCAACTTTTATGATAAATGTGATCCTGGTCTTGCCAGAGCATCTGTTTATAAAAAATATGATTCCTCTGAGAACTGATGTCCTGCCAGTTTTCTTTTCTTACCGGATTTCTGAGTTCCCACATGTTAGTGTCACGTTTGAATCCAACCGCCCGTACTGCACGCTTGACACTGTAAACATAGACACCACGTGAAAACATTAAAGCACATCGTATTCTCGAATGCAGGAACTGCACAATGAGCAATCTGTCACACAGCATGTCTGTATTGTCTCTATTAACATGATTCAACTTCCAACATTTACAGTACAGTCAGCACTGTTACAATAACATGACCATAGAAGGTTTGGGATCCTGCAGACAGCAGGCTGAGGAGTCCTTGGCATACATTCTGAAGCTGTTGCAATTTGACTGCTTTATTTTTTTTTATTATTTTAATGGGGGTTGACTCTTTTGAGATAGTTTGTTTCAGGAAATGCTCAGCAACAATAAAGTAATGTCAGAGAACACCAAGAACAGGAAAATAGCAGAACAATGTCAGTAAAATATGTGGCAGACACAGAAGTTACTTTATTTTTATTCACAACCTAAATTTCTGCTATTGATCTCTCACCATGCAAATAATTAAAGTATAATTAACGGAGGTTTGAAAATGCTTCAGGAGGATTTGGTGTCAGCTGTAATAGAACAGAAAATAACACAGTTCCCCTTGTGGCTCTTGAACCATTCTTTAAAGCTTACGTTTGAAAATAAATAAATAACCAACATCTGGAACAAATGAGTTGTTTATAGCAATCATTGTAATTTAATTTAAATCCAATGAATTGGTGAGAGAGTGTGTATTCATTCCATCAGATGTCTGACCTAGACTCATGGAGGATAAAAAAAAAGGTTTTGTATCAATAACGGCACAGGAAAACTGGAACATGAGAACCTGCCAGCATGCAAATCTGTTGTAGATCTAAGAGAATACTAAAAGCAGTGTTTACCTGTGTAAATATTAGTGGTGAGTTTAGTCATTTGCATAGTTGATATTCTACCTGGAGTGTGCAAGTATGAGTGCATGTTTAATTTGGCTTGATAAAATGAAAGCTGGCATTGACAGTAGATCTTAGATGGAAAAAAAAAAGACCACTTTGAGAGCCAGTCTGCCATGAAGCAGCTTCATTACCCCTCAACCCGAGCTACAGAGGCATACACACTCCCTGCTGGCCTCTCCTCCTACAGTAAGAATATTTGATTTTCCATCAACTTTCTTTTATCTTCTACAAAAACACTTGACATTTTTAAAATATCAGCATTGCAGTGGCCGTAAGCTGTGCTGTCAAAAAGTTGTTGCTGCCATATAAATTCCCTCTGTTTTCTCACATGAGTCAGATCATCAAACTAATTTAATATCAGACATAGATAACCTGAGACATTTGTTTTTAATGATTATGATAATGATTTTCTATTGAGGGTAAGAAAACTCCCCAAACCAGCCAGGCCCTATTTGAAAAAGTAATGACTTTCTAAACCTAATAGCTAGTTGTGCCACACTTGGCAGTAACAACTAGAATCAAGCAATTGTGATAACTGGTAAGTAGTCTTTCACATTACTGTGGAAGAATTGTGGTCTTCTTTTTTGTAGAATAGTTTTAATTCAGACACACTGGAGGAGTTTTGAGCATTAACAGCCTGCTGAAGGTCATGCCAAAGCATCTGAATTGGCTCAAGTCCAAACTTTGATTAGGTCTTTCTAAACCTTGATTTTATCCACCATTTAGAGGTGGACTTGCAGGTGTGCTTCAGATCACTGTGCTGCTGCAGAATGCAAGTGTGCTTGAGTTTAAGGTCATCAACTGATGGTCAGACATTCTTCTTTAGGATTTTATGATATAGATCAGAATTCATGGTTCCATCAACTAAGCCATCAAGGTCCTGAAGCAACAGGGTGCACATTTTCCTAAAACTTCCACTGTTGTCTAATCTGTTCACAGAATATGTACCCAGATTTCTTGGTGCTCATCAATACGGGATTCTTTGGCAAATGTGAGACTGACCTGTTCATTTTGGTTAGTAGCATTCTTTTTTTGAATTGTTGAATGATGCACATTGATCTTAACTGAGCCAATTGAGGCATGTAGTACTTTAAATGTTGTGCAGGGTTCTCCTGGAAATTTTCACCACTCGTACATGTTTTCTCCATTTGTGAATAAGGGCTTTCATTGTGGTTCACTGGAGTCGTAAAGACTTGAAATGGCTTTGTAGCCCTTTCAGAATGATAGATGTTGGTGACGTTGTTTCTTGTCTGTTCTTGGATGTCTTTAGAATGGACCATGATGTGTGGCGTTTATTTTTTTTTGTTTGTCTTTTAACCAGACAGGTTGTTAGACAGGTTACACATATTTAAGTGGCTTGTTGATTCTACCGGTCTGGTAGTAATCAGGTCTGGGTTTGGTGAGTGAAATCAAACTCAACTTTCCAAAAACTGTAATTAATCACAATGAATTCATGATTTAATAAGGGGGAGTACTTTGTTAAATAGGGTCAGGTTAGTTTGGATAGCTTAATCTAATCTGTATCTGACATAGAAAACGTGTTTGCTTATCTAAAACATTTAAGTGTACCAAAAAAAGCCAAAACAAAGAAAGCTGCAAGGGAAATACTTTTTTCACAGAACTGTATATGTAGTTTTTTTTTCTCAAATGTTAAATTTTACACATACACAATATGACAGCTTTACTGGAAATCCTTTGTTTCAGTAAGTGCATAAAATGAAACAGCTGGGGAGAAAAGCTTAATAGTGAGTTTGTGGTGGAGTTAAGAATGATGAAACCTACAGAGACTTTCCAAAGTAAAACAAGCCAAATAGAATCGTGTTAATGATACTGTTCTGGTTTCAAGTTTCCAAATGTGTAAAATATTTTTACAATCTTAGTGAGCAAGTTTATAGCTGGAAAGATGAAATATAGGAACATCAACAGTAAAGCAACCAGATCTTCCACACAAGTGGACAGACATTCACACGTTTATAATCACAACCAGATTTAGCACAGTTTGCCATGAATACGTAACCTGAGATGGAATAACAGAGATTTAAATTCAGTTCCTTGTTGAAGGGATGAATTATCTCGTGTAAAAATATACATAATAGCAAGGCAAATAAAACGTCTGGACATCCATACTCTTCAAAACGAATGGCTGTATGCATTCAAACATCTGATTTGAATTAAATGTCACTTTAACTTTCTGAAATAAAATCTGTCTGCTGTCTACAAAGTTTTAGACAAAGTATAGCCATGGCTAAATACTAATATGATACACTTTTTTTCCTAACAGGTACAGTTTCTTGTCAATAGGATCAGATCGGCTCACTTTTGGTCTTGCATTCACTCAAAAACAAAGAATGTTTGTGTATCAAGAGAAGGAGAGGATATCTGAATCCATTACAATATCAAATACTCTGTTGTTTTTAATATTAGCATCAGGTAGGGCTGGGCGGTATACTGGTTTGTACCGAAAACCAGTATTTATTTTGGTTATGATATGAATTTTTCACATACCGCTATACCGGTGAACGGCACCCAGAACGTTTGCAGTGGGAACATGTTTTACAATCTAATGGTCGTATGAACAAATACTGTCAAATACTGTAAAACTGATATAATTTAGAAAAAAAACGTGATATGAAAAATTTGCCCTTCTGCTCAGCCCTAGCATCAGGCTAGATTTGATGTTTTCTTTCATAATGTGATTAATTGTAAACTGACATTATTTCAACTTTTCTCTCTTTTGATCTTATTGTTTTACTTTCCTCATCAGTCTTTCCATCTAGTTTGGTCTTTTTTTCTCTTCTCTTTTCTCCCTCACTTTTTTCAGTTTCCTCTTTAACCACTGAAAATGCACACACTCCCTCCTCCTTCCTTTTCTGTATATATATATATATATATATATATATATATGCGTGGGTGTGTGTGTGTGTGTGTGTGTCTGTGTACCTGGGGCCTTGGTGCACTGCAAAGAGTTGGCTGGTCTGAATGTGTGTATTCATGTTTTATTGGCAGTGAAGTACATTATTCCCCAAACCCGCAGCGTTCCTCTCATATCTGATTCTACCTCTGGCAAGAGCACGTCCACATGTGCACAAGCACACGGACATAAATCCACACGTGTTCACATACAAAGACACATTTTTATGCAAGCATTTACACATACACATGTATATGCTCAACAGTGTGCACAGAAAGACTGCAGGTCATTCTTGACATTGAAATCAGATGGCAAAGCAGACAGAAACTGCAAGCTGGATGAAACTTAGTACTTTCCAAACAATAAAACATGGACTGTAGAGCTGCTGAAGGATAGAATATATGGGGAGGAAAAACTTTTGACAGCTTTGTCTGAAAGTTCATGAGCAAGAAGATTTTTTTTTCCTTTTTTTATATGTTCAGTGATTGATGCTGGAAAGAGAGTTGGGTTTTCTGAGAAATGACAAAAAGCTTTAAAAGCAGAATTCTTCATTACCAGCTTCAAACATCAAATTATATTTGAATGTTTAAAAGACTATTTAAGTTCATGAAGATAGTTATGAACCTGAAAAAAATACTATTTTTTACTTTATCTGTGGATACATTCACTAGCATCACTGTTGTGGTAAACACGGGATACTATACTGTAGCTTGATGGAGACACAAAAAACTGCTGTTTTCTCTTAAAAAAAATAAGCCAGAAAAACATAGTAAGTCATAAGCACATAGTGTTAAACAAAAAGGAAGTAGATGGAATGAATACTGCTGACATCAGACAGGAAATAAAAACTTCAGCACACCTATTCTGTGTATTTTCATATGTACATACACTCTCTGTTTTTTACACCAAAAATGTTATTTTTTCAGTAAACAGTCATGACAGTCTGGATATAAGATTTTCACTTTAGAGTAATAACAATAACATAATGAGGATGCATAATATATACGTCTGTGTATTTCTATGAATAACATATATAGATTTGAGTGTGGTGTGCAAATAAAGATGATTTTGTTTGTGTTTTACCTTCATCAGTGGAAATCTGAGCACTACTGGAGTACAGCGACCAAGATAAAAACCAGATGACTGTCAGACGCACAGGACTGGACAAAAGGCCTGGCATCTAGAAGGACAGAGAAACACAGTTAAGAAAATGGGGGGGGGGTGTCATGTTCAAAATTACTTTAACATTTAGTCTGAAGTCTGGATAATGAATCCGCAATTATTAATATTAGTATTAACAATATTTGCAAGAGCTATCAAAAGAAGTGGTCCTGTAAAAAGCACATTTTTATGTTTATGTTTCTAATGTATTAAACTATAAAAACGCCTCGTTTATAGCCTTGTGCACTTCTTTTACAGATCTTTATAAGCTATTAAACACAGTTTTACTGATAAAACTGTTCAATGCATAAGAGATCTTCTGTGGGTTGCCTATTGACACAAAGCAGCAAGGCCCACTCATTTCTTTTGAACAGAAACAGAACTTTTCTTCAATGCCGAGCAGATCTGTTAGTCACAAAAAGTAAAAATGAGATGAGTGATGAGGTTTCTGAATGAACTACACAAACACTGCAACAGCCTCAAGAACTTTATATCAGTTATTATGGTTTGAACATTTATGAACTTAACATAAAGAGAGATACAAATTAAATAGCTTGCACATGGAATTATGTCAGCACCACCTCCAACTGAAGAGACTCATAGAAATCTAGTCATATAAAAAAAATGTGTTACTGTTAACAGTGTTATCATTATTTTATCCAAACTGCTTGAAATCAACTGTCAACATCAAAAGTCCATCTCGTTTAATTTAGCACATCTCCTGGATGCTTCCTTCACACTTCACGACACAGGATGCCATTCTATTACACATGTAATCACACAACCATGTACACATGCTTAATCATTTAGATAGTGCAGTATCATGAATTAGAGTCTGCAGGATAAAGCCAGAACATCAGCTCAAAACCCAAGTAAACATCAGGAGAAGTTCTCATCAAAAGATCTCAGTCAGGGTTCAACCCTAAACTTATCAGTGTTTGGTGACCATTAGCCACCAAAACACCAAAAACTAATTACCGTACCTCATTCCATTTTTTATGTCTACAACAGGTAAAATACCTCTAATATCCATGAGTCCAAAATTTCATGACTACATTACCCTGAGAAGAACTTTGAGTAATACTGGTTACTACAAAGTTAATCTGAACTTCGGTTGTTTGCTTACAGACACTCACAATCATCTGATGTGTTTTAGTAAGAAATTAAAGCTGTTCAATTTGGTTCATGGCATCTCTGCCAAGCAAATCATCTGTTTGTGTAAACTTTAAAATAACTATGATCAGCTTATTGTAACCAGGAAAACAATGTGTCATGTTTGGTTTATTCAATTACTATGAGGCTGCCAGCATATAAACAATGGTAGCAATGTGTTATGTGTCCGAACCCTGTTGGGTTCTGTCCACACTACTATAACATTTTTGCAGTACAAACTTTTTCTGCACCTTTGTGTAATGCAAGATTGAAGAGGGACTTAATTATCTGCTCTGTTGTGTTTTAAAAGTCAAAATGTCATAAAACATAAACTGGAACAGTTAAAAGTCATCTTGTACAAAAATAAGATAATCTACAAATATTTGTTGTTTTTATGTACTGTTTTGTTGCTGTTCTTGAAATTAGTCCTATGACTCTTGCAATATGTCGTCTTAAGTCGGGCAAGACCTTCTTAGCTATATTTTCAATAAATATTTTCATGTCAAAAGTACTTCTAGATCACATTGTGAAAGGTAAACATAAAACATTGGATTTTCTCACCTTCCCTTCCAGATAATGCTTTTGTACCAGCCCCAAAAATTGAAATAAAAAATTGTAGTTTAGACAAAGATACCTTAGGTGCCTTGCAATAACTCCCCAAAAAATCTTCACGGAGTCTTTGTCGGGAACCAGTGATAAACAATATTTCTGCTTGTGTCTTATGATGTAGCACACTGGTGTTGTATTTACCACTGTAACTTCACACAGCATGCTCAGCAAATTTAAATCCGACTGCCATCTCCCTCACTTGCATTCCCTCTCCTCTATCAATCCCCCTTTTCATTTTTTCTTCAACCTCTTTGAGCACATTCCATGACTGCAGCCCACTGGGAGAACTGATGAACTCTCCTGTTTACATACCCAGGTACATACAGGTGTAGAGCCCTCATGCTTGCACATACTTCTAAATGTAAAACATTTCTTTTTTTTTATTTTGCTTATTTACTATTTCAGCAACAATGGGAATTCCACATCAAATCTTCCACTGAAACTTGCTAAGCCACAATCCATTTCTAAATTCTAGGCTTTCAAGAAAACATATTTGATCAAAGTTCGTAAATAAAGAAGGCTATTGACCCAGCATGACACCATTAACAGCTTGAGATGTATGTGTGACTCTGTGGATATGTGGAACTCTGGAATCCAAAAAAGAAACATGCAATATGTGTGTGACCTGACTTTGTTGTTATGCTGCAGGTGTTTGAGATGTAAAGACCTACAGTACATAAGTTATTTTGTAGTATTTAAAGGATCTAGCAACCATCTCAATTTATTGCTCAATCTATGCTTCAACCCTAATTTATGGTCAAGTATTATGCATTAAGACTAAAAGATGGAATTGGGAATACAGGCTGCTAAAATTAGCTTTTGTGGCAAAGAAAGACAAGACTCACCCTTGGTGGATAGAATGAGGGTATTGTCTATTTAGCAGGAGCTCAAAGTACTGTTAGAATGCACCAAAAAGAATCAGCTGAGCTTCTAAAAAAGATGCATTTATGTTTGCATTTCAGTTTCTATCTGTTTATTTCTTTAAAACCTTGATACATTTACCATTCACTCAGTTTAATGTGATTTTTTAAATTATTTTTCAATGTAAAGGTGTCAAAGGTTCAGCGAAGAGATTAACGTTACAGTGTATAATAGTTTGCCTATAAGCCCACATCTTTTTTTTTTTCTTATTTTACTTTCCATTATCTATCCCTCAGTTTCAGTCTGCTGGCTCTTATCTCTTCCTTACCTTTTATAGAATTTTGGAGCCCTTGTCTCTCTCTTCTATTGTTTTCTGACAATTCAATCCCTAGCAGTGCAAGGTTCAGTAAACATATTAGCAAAGAGATTTCTAATTCTCTTGAAACAATCTGTATTAAAAATGGCTTTCCTTAAGAGCAAAATGCTAACCTCCCCATTAAGCAACGGACTTCTGGTGATACTTACAGCTGGCATTCAGAACCAGTGGAAATCTATTAAATATGATTCTTACAAAACTAAAACACATCCTCAGTGACGCACATAAGAATGTATGTAAAGCAGTGATAAATGTTGAAAGAAAGTAATATAAAAATTGTGCAAGTTAGTGCCAACAGCTTCATTTGAAAAGCTGTTTACAGTTTGTTTTGTTTTTTTGCATGAAAAAGCTCTTTTCATACAAGAGACATAACATTGCCTTCATCCTTCCCTCTTCTGATCATATTTTCTAACAAACTACATATTTTTCTTCTTTGAATAAATGAACTCCAAATATGGGTGCAAAATGTGACTTAATGATTGAACTCCGGATCCTTGAGTAAAGATTCAAACAATAAAAGGGATGGTAGAGTAATCTTATGCTGCAATATATTGAACTGCTCAGTGTGATGAAAAGAACAAGCGTTTATGTCTTAAACTGCTGCACTGAAACAAACTGCATGACATGGTGCTTTGTGAAGCTGTACCTGGAGATGGTAACAATGTTGTTGTTATTGATACAGCTTAAACAGCATAGATAAACAGATTCAGTGTTGAATAATATTCAAGAATGGTCCATTCAAGAACTCAACAAGTTAATGAACTCTAACTTTTAGTGCAAAATCACCATCCTTTCATGTGTTTTAGGTAAAAAATGTAGATCATAATAAGAATCTCTGCCTTCAACATGCTGCCTTTTCTGGTTTTCTTTGTGTGTGTAATCACACGCCTATTCTGTGAGTCACACCCTCCAGTCAGCCTTCTACTGTGACTCTTCTAGCTAGTCCCAGTACAGACAAGGGAATGTAGCCATGGATATTGTCACTAGGATGCATTCATAAAGCAAGTATTCCCACAACCTAAAGGCACAAATCCACCCCACAGACTGAAAGCATTCACTCATGAAAATAAAATTTGCTCTTTTTGTAGACAGTGTAACTACCACGTGATTAGACATAATTACAAAACCAGGACAAGAACAATTCCTAGGAGAAAAATGTTCTTTCCAAGTCAACCATAATAGTGGTGACAGTAAACGCACCCTGGCTAAATTTAAACAACTGCTGTGCCTTAACTCAAAGAGGGTGAGAGAAATTAAACAGAGGTTTCATTATAAAATGTCTTATTTTGTAAGCCTTAATTGAAAAATCAGATTTCACACTAAACTTAAGGGTATGGATACTAAAATATAAATCCTAATACTAATCCAAAATCCAGTTCTATTAGCCAGTCCTCACTGTGGCAGCACGATCCCACATGGTGAGTCACAGACTTTCGGCATGCCACTACACATTCAGGCAACTTTATGGGAGAAGGAACAAGACAATAAGAGTGCAGAAAGACAGAGAAGGGGGGGAAAAGGAGAGAAGAAAGAGCAAGGCCGGGGGGTAGGGTAAACACTGGTTAAAATTACCAGATGGAAAAAATGCAGACCTTAAAGTGTAAAAAAAGCCCAGGGCAAACTAACACTCTGATACACAAACTTCTTTGGAAGAAAAAAATGTCCGTTCACTCAGGTGCTGTAAATTCTACACACGAATGTACACTGGCACACTGCTGTTGTCCTTCAGTGACATAAGAATAATCACAGGATGTCCTGTTCAGGAGGTCAGGTCATTAGAGTCTATGTCAGAAATTAGAAATTAACAAAGACAAATCATTTAGCCTACAGCCTGCACAACACTAATCAGTGCATTTGCTCGTTCGTGTCATGCATCATTTTTCCAAATTGAAAATTAAAACAAACTCACCGGAGTATGCGTTTATGTGTGCATGTGTGCGTGCGTATGTGTGTGTGTGTGAAAAAGAGAGCAAAAAAGTAAACAGTGTGACTGCGACTTTGTGCACTAAATCAACAATGCCAACAAAGTCAAGCCAAGATGGTGGGGGAGAACCACAATGGATCTGGTGTTTACCAGAGTCACCATGGCAATCGCTGCACACCATGTCCGTCTGACCTTTCCAGGCGATAAGAACACTGCTGACTGACGAGTAGGAGAGTGTACTTCCATATCTGAAACTCCACACCGGGCCTTGGTTCCAGTGAGTTTGAGGACACACAGTTCATGTCTTTTTACCCCCCCCCCTCTTTAGTCAAATACACCTGCATGCAGTTATTATAATGTGTCTCAATTGATTTCCGTCTTTGTGGATTAGTGTGTAGGTGTGGTAGAGTTAATGGAACAAATGAAGATAGACGATAGGATGTGTCTACAAAATAGCTATTTGCTCCCATCAGTTGGTACTGATAAAATCTAAAATACATAGTCACAAAGCACCTACCTCTAACAGGTTAATGTTATGTTCTTCATTCTTCTGTATATAATTTCTAAAAGAAGTAAGTATGTGGGAAATATTTTGTCCAAATGGGTGCACAACCTTCAGTATTTGACTTTCAGCAAACCCAATGGAGTATTAGTCCATTTTTTTCTCAAATTTTAAATTAATTAGCCCAAGCTGGAAATAAATGTGCATTGTAAAGCCATATGTACAAGCTAACATCCATCCAAGTGTTATCTTTTAGCGACAGTTAATAACAGGAACACAGAAAAAGCTTCTGCGAGGCATCAAAATTGACATTGCCTGTTGATAGCTCTCGAGTGCGCATGAGATAAGGAAAAGCAAAAGAGGAAAAAATGAGAGCTCGTGTTCCTGACAGTGAACCAGGGTGATGAACATGAAAAATATGCTACCAAAGGAAGAGACAGAGATAAAAAACATGAACTGAAGGATGGTAAAGTTGTTTGTTAATAAAATGGAAACATTACTGAATATGGCATTAGCTCGGTGAAGATATCCTACTTTTGTACATCAGTGCTAAAACATTTCAAGCATTTAGAATTTTTTTCTATTTTTCACAAAAAATAATAACCTAACACATCACCAGAGTTCATCACATACCGTAAAAGTAGATAAGATAAATGCTGTAACACAGATGAGAAGAAATTGTTGCGTAACCTCTCTTAAACTATGAGAATAAAGATTTAACAACAAACACATCTGAGATTAGAGGTAAATTTAAGGTGAAATTAAAGTCAGATGTGTTTAAGAAATCTAATGACAATCATGTGTGAGTGGGCATCCAGTTTTTAAGGGGAAAACAATGAATCAAATTCTGAACATAAATTGCTGAAGACCATGTTCAGACTCCACTGGTTTATGTTCAGACAAACAAGGAATTTATTAGTTTTCAAGAACAACATGAGACACATAAAACCATGTCTTCGTCAACAACAAAAAAAGCCAAAATGCAGAAACAGTGTGCAGAAAAAACCTTTTTGATTCATGGGCTTATTGAGTCATATTCAGCAGAAGTAAAATCTTGAAGTATTTCAATTGTGAAGGAATTTTGGCTTACTATTCTTTACAACGCTGATTAGGTTTGTTTAAATTAGAGGCATTTGTTTGTACTTGGTGCTATAAAAGGTCACAATACATCATTTCATTCAGGCTGAAGTCTGGACTTTTACTTAGAATCTATAACACTTTGAATCGTTTCCTTTTCGGGTATTCTTTGGTACATTAGCTGGTGTGCTAAAGATCACTGTCTTGTGCTAAGACCAGATATTTGTCAAGTGTAAGTTGTCAGGCTGCGGTATCTGTCCTAATGGGCTGTGCTTATTTGGTCTCGTTTGCCCTGGGAGCGTTACACCTGACACAGTGTGGATTGCTATGATGTACCACTGTCAAAGCTAGTTATTGTGCAATTTATTTTTAATTAAAAAAATAAGATAATCTCACAGGAACAATTCCTACATAATGTCCTACATGTAAGGTTTTTAAGAGTCTGATTACCAGATGAATTTTCTGGAACATTCACTGCTAGAAAGATTAGCAACTGTCTTAAACAACAAAAAAAAAGCATTCTGTTAAATTCTTTGAGGAAAGCTCCTTGAACGAGAAGTGAAATGTTGTTAAAAGCCAAGAAAATCGTTCTCACTGCAAAATAAACCCCAAATTATTCATAAATGACCTTAAATTGAGGGTTATGAACAACTGCTTCTCTAAGATTGTTGCCAATGTTGAAACTCTTGGACATTACTTACTGTTAGGAGCCAGAAGAACCTAATGATATTTTTCTATATAATCCCAGGCATATATATTTTAAATACACAGAGGGGTACCAGATTTTTTTTTTTTTTTTATTTTATGACTAAAATTTCAGATAATTGTACTGAAAAATGGCATGAAAACTGTATGTATGCTTTTCTAAAAAAATGATTGGTTACTATGGAAATGTACAGCAGATTGCAAAAAGGCCTTCAGAGTTTGCAATTCTATTATAGCAAAATAAAAACTAAGAAAAGTTTAATAATAAAGAACATAAAATATGGACTTGAGATGGCTCTTTAAATATGTTGACACTGAATAAAAGTCTTTACAGAAGTAAAGGCTTTCAGGTACTATCTGTCTCTAACTTTTCTTAAGCCAAAACAATAAGACGTAATGACTACCATGTGTGTGCAAAGATAGTACTAAAGACATATAGAGATTAAGACTTAAGAGTGAGACCATATATTACATGTGTATGTGGTGGAAAAAGGGAGAGTCAGGGGGATATTAGAGAAAGAGTGGAAATAATAAATGCAAAACAGCTTGTGGCTTGTTCCAGATGATTTTCCATCAACTTTTCAATATGTTCAGGAGTAAAAATATTACTTTGTGTGTGTGGGTTTGGCTCACATATTGCAAACCTTAACATGTGTGTCTATATGTGTATGTGCTTGTGGCAGCAGGAATATCTTGGCCTCAGCTCTGAAAAGCTGGAATTTCCTCCAGCTCTGTCGCCAGGGCAAGATGGGTACCATATGCCAGCTATTCACACTCAAACACACGCATGCACACATGTGCAGTTGTATGGAGACCGCAATCCCACGAGCACACAAGTTTGTAATACTAAAGCCAACCTAACATAAAAATAAACACAAGCTGAAATGCATAATTGGGGGAAGTTGAACTAAACATGCACATACTTTTGAACAAGCATATGTCTTTATGGTGTATGCTATTGTCTTTTGTGATCAAGCTAGTGTGTGTGACTCACAAAGCCAAACCATATTCTAAACAACAATATATGAAATCATATATAAGCCCATTTACACCTACAAGTAAACTGGGGGCTTTATCCAAATTGATGGACTGTAATAAATCTGGTGCACTATCATCAGCAGGTCATGTTGTCCAGTTTGACAATTCAATATCCTTCCAAAAGTTATTAAATGGGTAAATAACGGAATCTCCAACATAACTGCAAACCCTACGCTTTTTTTTAAATTATTATTATTTTACTTTTCTATTTTTTCTTCTTCTCAATTGAAATAATAGATCACGTGGATACTATGATAATTTTTGGGATTGTCTGAGGTATCCCTATGATACATGTCTGGCTTTTATTGAATGACTTTAAGTGCAGATAAGTCTGGTGAGTAGCCAAAGCTTGAAAAAACAAAAAAGAAGCTGAGTTCATTCGAAAAAAAAGTACAACTTGTGTATCATTATTTCTCAAATGTGCTGCCAGCAGTAAGTCATTATTTTTAGCTGGAAACAGCAAATAGAATATATATATATATTAACACTTGCTTTGAATTAAAACAGTATTGCTGGAAATTTAAATAGCGTTTACTAAATATGCTTTTTATGTGTTTTTATGTAAACCTCTTACAAAAGATTGTTACGTCTATTCAAGAAAAAAAAAACTCTCCACTGAATGTTACATGACTGTGTTGTATGTGGTTGAAAGAGATTTTAATTATATTCCCTGGTGAATTAACCAGTTTCTCTTTCACTCAGTAACCAGGTTTGCAAAGTCTTCGTTTCTGGCTTATAAAAGGAGAGACACTTGGCTCCAGCTTAGCAATTTTGAAGCAGTCATGCGAAAGAATGAAACGACCACAAACAGAGTTGCCAAGCAGATGTCCAATTGAATCTTCATGACTACCAGCACAAGAGGACAAACACCTTCTAATGGCTTAACACAATCTAGTACTTACTGATAAGTATAAAATGCTTTAACATAACATTGTATTACTAAAAACATAGCTAATACACTAACATTAACCTAAAGTGAGGTGCACAAAAAAATATGATGGATAATTTTTCATATTTTTTCACATGCATCAGGTTTATAACCATCATTATTATAGCATCAAGGTACCTTAAATGTCCAAGTTCAATTAACTGACTTAAAGAAAAACAGCTATTTGGAAGGAAATACCATATGTAGTCTAGTGTTTCAGACTTCTCCATAATGCTCCAGTACATAGCGGACATCTAAGGAAACTACAGAAGGCTGAGGCGAAGTCAGTGAATTTCTTTACATGATCTGGTTTTCTTGTATATGTATGAACCTAAAAAAGTGACAAATAAAACTTCCCAAAACTCAAATCAACTCAACTTGTTTATCTGATTTTAACAATGTTTAACTGTTCAAACTTTATCCTAGCAGTGCTGGTATTTTACCGTAAACCACAATATGTTAGGCGGTTTGGAAAATACCAAAGCGATAGCGTCTTAGCTGTCAAGGGACTCCCAACCACATGTGCCTTGACTTAAACATCTGTCAGTAAATCCACTGCTGCTCTGACAAATCACACAACCTGACAGCATGCAGTTGCATTAGTGTGTTTTGTGTGCTTGTGTATTGAGTGTTAGGTTTACGCTGCTTGCCTCAGCTTGTGAAATCTAACAGAACAATTTGACTCAGAACAGCTAGTAGTCCAAAAAAAGATGAAGGTCCAATGCACATCTGCTTTGTGTGAGCCAATGACAATCGCTTTGAATATACACCCCCCTACATTTCAACATCTGGTCTCTGTTATCCAACAAAGCCTTACACAGAGATGCATATACAGTATGCTTTGTAATCAATTACAAGTAAAACTTTGCCAACCCATCACAAACAAAAAAGCTAAGGTTTGGGTACTAAAACTCAAATTTCCAACAAAACTACAAAAAAAGTTATTCTATTACTGAAAAGGCTGCATTTGCATGCTGTTCTAATCAAACCATTAGCTGTAATAACAAAAGACAATGTCATTCAATGATATTTGATCTGTTGATAAAAATAAAAAAAAAAACACAATGCATGAATGCACCCAAACTCAAACACTTGCAAAAATATTGTGCTGACAAAAGCCATGTCAAACTTAGACAAGTAAGCCAGCAGGTTGGTTTGCCAGTAACCTCTGCCCAGTTCTGCTTTGCCACACTTCTCTCGTAAGCTGCTGTGTAAGCTATGAGTTTCTGATTTTGTGTGTGTGTATGTGCATCCAAGTATCGTTGACTGGCGCCGTTCTTCTGCTGGGAGCAATTATAGAGACATAAAGCAGAGAGCTGGAGATTACTGAAAAGAACACGTGCATTAACATACAAACTATGATAAACTATTCGAACTTTAGAAAATATTTTGTTTAAGCTGACACTAAACTATTATAGTGAAGAAATAAGACTTGTGAAGTATTTATCAAAACAAAAATATAAAGATATTATATGTTCATTTCTTAAAACTTCAACTGCATCTTTTATACTCTACAACAGCAGAACGCTGACATCACTTATAGAGAAAATAAGGTATCAGCCAATAGCAATGCCCAATTCAAATTCAAGTGTAGTGTAACGTTTTAACCTGAAGAGGGCGCTCCACTAATTGTTTTTGGTAGAAAATTAATAGTTTTATTAAAATGTGCTAAAATACCAAAAATAATACCCAGAAATGTAGGCAAGACTATTAGACACTATCTATATATTTTATCAGCAAGAAAAGTTGATTTGGAGTGAGTTGCTCTTTAAATTCTTCAGAACAGAGGTCAGTAAAGTCCTTTGCATTTGCATTTCAGAACAAAAATTATATATTGTCAGTTTCAGTTTCAAACACTAGGAACAAAGAAACATAAGTGATTTTGACTTTAGCAGTAAGAGAGATAAAAAAGATTCCCAAAAATTTCTTATGAACACACATAGGTAAAAAAGGAGTCTGCTGAAGTAGTAGTACCCATCAAATCACAACATTCCTACTTGTATATCCTCAACATCTCAAATGCTAATAAAAGCTGAATAACAGTGGACAAAAATGGACAAATTTAAGCTGTGAAAAATTTTTGAAGGATAAAAGTTGTAATTAAGAACTAAGTCACAAAACAGAATTCTAAAGTTTGTCTTTTTACCTGTAGATGTGTACCTTAAGAGAGAATAATGGCAACAACTAGTCCAATAATAAAGAAGGTCCATTATTCAACTATGTCAAAAAGAAGAAATACTTATTTATGACTCATTTCAATGTAAGAGTAAAGTAGGAATGTTTGTTTCTGTTCGATATCACACTAAATAGAAGTTTTTTTTAACCACTGATGACCTTCACTGCCCCATAAGAAAAACACATGTACGCAAAAGGAAGGAAAACATGGCAAACATGTACACCCAAATTGAATAAACAAATTAGAGCACACACACACACAAACATAGAGAACATACACATCCTTCCCCTTACCACACACTCATACTTTCACCATCCTACGCATGCGCACACACACACACACACACACAAACACATACGACCCCTGTTCACGAGAACGATGAGTCACTCTGCTGGGAACTCCATGCTTTTCCCATTACTATAGTCTGGATAAGTTATTGCTCCAACATGCTGAAAGAGACAGGTAGTTTGAACAGTAACAGAATGAGGATAAGATAAATTGACAGCAACAAAAAAAAAGAGNTCAAAGTATTGAAAGACAAAAGAAGAAATGAGCTGAAAGTGTGTAACGTTGCAAAAGAAGATGAGATAGGGTGAAGTCCTGATGTGTCAAACCTCAGGGGTTGTTAAACTCTGCACTATTGAGCAGCTGAGTTACCATTGCTGTTTCTGATTTGCATTCAGTTGATGTAACTGAAATACATGACTGAAAACTTTAAAAATACTTCTCTTAGGTAACTTACAGGTGTCTCAACAGATATAATCTACTATCTCAGAGTGCCCAAGAGATGAAAGCAACACTTTTCATCTTATTCTTGACATTTTCCACCACATTTATCATGTTTTATGTTTTTTTTCTTTTTCTTCTTGAAATTTGTTTTTCATAAACCCAACCACTTCTTTTTTAATGTATTTCAACCACAAGCAACACGGATAATAGCACCACCCTTGGATACATGACACAGACTGGTTTCTTTGATTTAAACCAGTTGAAAGAAGTTTTTCTGACATGTGGTTTCTTTTTTTTTCAGGCTTTACAAAATTTTAAGTTTTGCCTAGCAAGTGCACTGAACCTGGGAAATGTAATAGTAATAAGTATAAGTTTAACGATGCACAGCACATCAGAGGAAAAATAAATGTCTCATGGGAATATCAGTATGAGAAAGTCATGCTTTTTTAATTACTACTAGATGCCTGTGTTAAAAATGTTGTTGGAAAACAGACAAAGGAAAACTTCATCCACACAGATGGAACTACAGCGTAATCTTAACGCAATCCACATTTCATGGAAAAAAAATCTTATCAAATAAAAAATATTGTCTCATCATGAACTTAGCTGAACTTAGCATCAGCAAACTGAGTGCAAACAGTGTTACATACATAGAAAGGTTGACTTTAAAGGTCCTATATCATCAACTTTTTGGAGCTTTTAACCATGTTATGATGTTATTTCCTTATGAAAAAAACGGAGTGGTTTTTGGCTTAATACACACATTTCTCAATAATTCTCCTGCATCCTGCACTCTAAGCAGCTGCTCCACTCTGTCCTAGAAAATGACTGACTGTAACATAGTGATGTAACAATGTTACACCAGGACCTGCATGGCATGTCTGCACTGCCTCTGCAGAATAAACACACATTCCCTGAGCTGCAAGAGTCTGAAGCAAGACACTAAGCACCACCATTTGTAGTATTTTACTTTCTAAAAATGTCTCAGCGAAAATGTGCATTTGGCTGTGAGAGTTACATGAATTTATTCACCATTTTATTCAGGCAGCTCAAGGGGCAGCACTCACGTCGAGGAGGGGGCCTGGAGGAGAGATGGGATTTTAGGTAAACTTCCTGGTCAGAAAATAACTCAGGAATATAAGTTATATTTCAGGACAAATGAAGTTTATATAACACGAAAGGTAAGATTTAATCATATAAGTGCCTATCCCAGATGTTGAAAGCTGTAAAATAGCATGATACAGAACCATTAATGTCTAATACATATAGTTAACTTATGGTGATATATTTTGTGTCTGGAGAGTGAGAGCATTGGGGGAGCACCTTAAATTATAAACACAGACAAAGTTCTGATGTTGTGTCTCATCTACACAAATCTTTTATGCATGTTTTGTGGTTAGATGTGATACCTGGCTGGGTGGCTGGCTGAAGCCTCCTCAGATCAGACTCAAAGATCACACTGTGAAGTAAACAGCCCCCATACAAACGACACCAGATTGAGTCTAAACACACAGCTGAGCAGCAGTTTACACCAAGGCATCTACAGTGCACCTATTCAGTCAAGGCAGACGTTCAAAAAATAAGTGAATAAATAAAAAAGTTCTCTGCATTTGACTATCTGGGAGAAACCAGACAGCAGAGCAAATATCAAATACAGAGCCTTCAATTTAGGTTTGTTTTTTGTTTTGTTTTTTATCAGTAATAAAAGCAAAACATGACAGCTACATTAATATTCTGAATAAATGGTCTAAAGCAGGCAAGAAAAAAGCTTCAAAATAAAAGAAGTGACTATTTAAAAGATCAGACCCTCATCAGACTCCGTAGCTCCGTGCACAGACCTGGCTCACAAACAGCTGATTATCCAGCCCAAGACAGCAGGGCAGTCAGAAGGCTGATTTACAGAACACTGCCATGCTTTGGCTTCAGAGTTTGTTGACTTTGGGTGTTTGTCTGTGTGTTTGTGTGTGTGTAGGTTGATGGGATCCAGGAGTCAGATTAAAATGCCTGTTTAAGATCAAAGGCAGCAGCAGATGTAGGGAGGAGTTAAACGAGACAAGGCCCTACATGACCGCATTGCCTTAAAGCAATTCTCTATGACCATGACTTCCACCAAATCTATAGAACTAACACCAAAATTAACACGGTGTTTACGTGTGTGTTTACAACCTTAAACACCTAGGAAGTTTGGTTCTAACTTCTAATGTTTTAAACATTCCAAATTAATTATACAAAGGCAAGATTGAAGCTAATTTGAACTTTTTTTATGGTCGTGTTTGTTCCGTCGCCCACTTTATTGTTATCTAACCCATTAGCCAAATGTTGTCCCCAGGAAAAGACTATATTTAGAAATCATTCAACTGAAAATGGTCCATATGGTCATTAAACATATTTTCCTAACACAAGACACAGCGGTATGTGATTCCTAGCTGATATTTTGAGCTATTTTGGCTAAAACTCCCACAATTACAAGAGTTTCTTTAAACCATTTTTTTCTTAAATTTATGGCTTGTGAAAATATATTTTGCTTCTTTTTTTATGTGAATTCAAATTCAAAATTGACTTTTTTTTTTACATAAAAAGGTAGATATGCATTGCAAGTTGCAGATTTTCTTCTGTTATCGTTACTGCTCATCTACAGTCTTAAACTGATGTTTATCTTTTATTATTTGTCATAAAAAGGTAAAGATGCCCCCCCCCCCGCCCGCCCCCAAGCATTCTTGTCATTTCTAATTTTTAAGGAAAGTGCAGTCTTATTTAGTTGATCCTGTGTCAAAACTGTCTGCCAGACATGTTGAAACCAACTTTAACATCCCCTGTCTGTCTGTGGAATAACTTTCACTTCAGTTAAAAACTTCTAACAAGATGCTGTCAGCACCTAAAACCCTGAGGTCTCAACACACCAAGCCAAAAATCAAACCAGGGTTTGCCATCACAGTTCATTCTTGACAACTGGAAGAGCTCTTATTGATTAAATGTGGGTTTAAAAATACCCAAACAGTGAATGTCATCAATTTCCAATAAATCTGTCAGTTTACAAAGAAGAAGATAGACATTAAAGCAGACTAGAACATACAGGGCTTGATGCAAAAATGGCTCTCACTCTACTATCAAATAATCTGGCACCTGAACCAAGGCATTTCTATAAAGAATTATTCTTACATCTATCAATAAAATAAAAAATAAATAAATAAAACTATACACAAACAATAAACAGACTGGCTTAGAAAACATCACTTTTTAGAACAGAGTTAAACATCTAACAAGTCCCTTTCATAAATGTAAATACAATGAAATTAATTAAATCTCACAATACAAAGACTGGTATCAATGCTAGCATGATCTGTTAAGCATATTTTATTCATTAATAATAATCAGAAGGGTCTGATAACTGGTCAATAGTGATGGGAAAATAAACAGTGTATTAGTGACTTCAAATTTGGATCAATGAATAAAGAGTTAACCCACAACTACCAAGCAGTATGTTTGGAAATAAGTTAGGTACCTGAAATGCTAAATGATGCTATGATTTCACAACTAATGATAGCTAAACTATAAAAATAATAATAATAAAAAACTTAAGTAAAATATCAAATTAAGGTTCAAATTTGTGTTCTAATTCCATCTTTATGGAGCAAATTGTTGATTTCTATGGCAGCTAGAAACATAAAAATATGACCCCAGTCACTGACAGAACAAAGCTCAATATTTACAAAAAAATGTTGGACCAGTAACATTAATGTAAGATTAACTTTATTTCAAGTTGTTTCTGGTATCTGCCTGCCAGATTTGATATGATCAGCATGCTTGATAACGCTCATTTAACCTTTTCAAAGACGGTTAACGCTCCGTGAAGACAACAAATGCAGCAGCAGGATGGGAGGGAGGGTGAGAGGAACCAACAGATGCAGTGCAAAGACAGACAGGTGAGGATGTTCATGTTTAAAGCAGGAAAGGGCAACATTTTACACAGAAACACACAAGCTCCACATCTGAAAATGTCAAATTAACATGTGACATACTGTATGTGCAACACATGCTGCACGTCTTCCATGCAATAAACATGAACTTTATCATGCATGAACTATGTGTTCTACACATTTCCTGTGACTCCATGTAATCCCATGTGAAAAACACATGAAAAAAAGATTAAAATACTAAAAAGGTCAAATAAAACTGGAAGAGGTTGCTTCATTTTTGTTATAAACATTCACAAAAGACAATGTGAGTATAGATCAACTGACTGTTAGGAAATTTGAACAGACAAGTCGATCAATTATACATGACCGGAGGAGTAAAAATACTTACCTCCTTCTAAGAGTAACACGTGAAGGTGATGTGGTCAAACACTTTTTACTGAACCACAGTCCTGTGTAGGGTCGTGTCATATCATACCATCCATTAAAACACCAGCATAATGTTTTAAATAAAAAAGTGTGAATTTTTTGGTATAAATGGTATAACAATATAATGCTTTTACATCAGTAGCTTACTGATCACATGAAATGTTATCTGTCGTCATGTCCTGGTCATAAGCCAGTGCACCACTAAGGCGTGAACCTAGTCAGGATTGCCACAGTATGTTGGCCAGCACAGATACTTTAATAACATGAGATTAGCTGGACGACAACAGAGTTTCAAGAAAGCAGTTTAAACTCTGGTAGTTATAAACGTAGAAACACAACAAACCTGAAGATATGAAGTAAAAAAATAAAAAAAATATATAATCCTGTGGAGTACAATTGGGTAAAAAAGGCACATAATTATTTTATATTGTTTATTATATAATATATTGTTTGCACAGTGTTATAACGCTTATTTAGATGTTTTTATATTTTAATAAAGTTGTTTTGTTTTTTACTGCTTTTTGCTCATAAAATTCAAGGTTAGTTTTATTATTTGACACTGTTGAAATTTGTTTAGTTATAGTTTTAGATTTTCAGGGAAAACACAACCTTCTTTCTAAGATTCCGCGTGATGTCTCTGCTAGTGCAGGATAAGGTCTGTCACAGGGTCTTTGTATCAGTAGATTCACTCTGTCATTATGCACAAAAAATGTGTTTGCACTAAAAAACTACCTAAATCGGCAAACAAACGCTGAGATTTTTTGTTGTATGTGCTTTTTTTCTCCCATAGATTCATCACCCATCATTGTTTTTTAGCTTTTAGCAGACATCTGTATTATTATTTTTTGGGCTTATCTACACTAGCGTTATTTACTATCGGCTCTTAGCCTGTGACCTCGATTAGCTGCACATTTGAATAATTGAATGTATGAGGGTTTTGCTAATTATTTCCTTATAAAAGAGGAAGTAAAAGCCCGGGAGGGAAGATAATTGCAAGAACTAGTACATTCATCATAGTAAACAGAGAGAGTTAATAACATTTTGCTGATGTTTCTTGTTGCTAAGTAATTTCCTATGAATGTATTAATTACCCTGTTTTATATTAGTGACCTGACAACCACAAAAAGCATAAAAACTACAATTATGCATCAATAAATTTAAGGAACTAAAACCAACTACATTTCTAGATTTTTACTTGGTGTTTTGAGATCTTTAAATTTAATTTGAAATTTCTGCAGCAGTATTTCAACAACTTACTCTCCATGCAGATAATAGTACAATTAAATACACGTTTGGTTTCAAAATACCTCAATATTCAAAACAGACTTCCTGAAGTGCAAAGTGGTGACAAACGCTACAAAGCTGCCTTCATGATTGAGAATATAAAAAAAACATTTATGCAAGAGGTTAGAATATGATTTTCAACTTAAACAGTAGTGGGAAGCACTTAGTTTTCCCTTGATATTAACAAAGTTAGGATCAACAACCCCCCCCCCAAAAAAAAACGCAAATGAGACCATTTTGCTGTCTCTGATGACTTAATCTGTGAAAGAAGTGCAAACAAAAATCTACATATATTTAAAATTAGCAAAAAAATAAACAGAATCTCCATCTGCTTTATGCAAAATTTAAAATTCTGAGATGTCAGTTCTTTTAAAAATGAGCACCTGCAGGGTGGGAGTCAGAACTGATGAGCCAGAAACCTGCTAACCTTTCTGCCAAACCAGCTTAAAAATCAACCCACTGTATACTTCACATTGGTCTGGAAAGTAACCACCCATGATGTGGAGGTGAAAGTTTCTACCAACACAACCAACAGAGTGTACTTCCAATAAAGCCAAGCATTCTGCCAAGCTCTAATAATCTCTCCAGTTGGCTCTATTTTCCAAGTCAACAAACTCTGGACGGAATAGTTTTAGTGTTGACAGCTAATCTAAAGAGATGTTGTTTCATGGCTGAACTGGAACAAAAAAACAAACTTTTCTCACCTATTTGGTAAACTATTTTACAGGAACTCTGGTCACAATCAATATACAAATATTACCAAACATCTTACTACAGAGGCTAAAGGGCAAAACTGCTTGGATTTTATAGTTATTTTTATTGGTGAGTTTTATATATAAAAGCAAAGTTATCAGCACCATTATCTGATGTTGCCTCACTTTAATACCAAGAAAAGAAAAACATCTACAAACTAGCAATGCAAACATTCTATTTTTTATAAATGAATCTGTCAAGTAGATACAAGGATAAGAGAAAATGATACCTTAAGCTTAACTAAACAACAAAATGATGTATTTTTATGATGATGGCCACAATAAACTAAAGGTGACCTGTTTGCATACTTTCTACAGGTGCAGTTTAAAGAGTTATACTCCCACAATTCAATGCTTTGCAGCTGCTGGGAAGACATGGTAAGTTAAATACAAAGATATAAAATGAGGCAATAAAAAATAAGTCCGATCAATACAGTCAATGTTTTGGGATTGTGTGTTTGCTGCCTGGCAACAACTGTGCTGACAACTTTACATGTTGCATTGGCAGGTAAAATATAGACACAAACTCACAGCCAGGCAGCTTAATGTCCGGGGGGCACGTCTAGGATCGCACCGTCAAGCTCCATTTCCAGTAATGCATTTCAAAAATTCATTTACCAACGTTGTGTCAAGACACTTCTTAAGCTTAAATTTTAAGAGTTAAAAAGGGGGGAAAAGGAAAACATCAGCTAAGCATAACCTCATTTTAAAAATGCCATAAAGATATGATTTTTTTAAATTATTTTTAGTTATGGAAAAATTATTTGTCTTTTTTTAGTTACTATACTAGTTACTATCATGGTCCACTGACCACATGAGAAGCCACACGAGGAGGATAGAAACCTCTGAAGTGGCTTGACCCTGCAGCTTAAATCTGTGGGAACTGTAGGAAATCAGAAAATAGATGGAGATAAACATGACAGGTTGGGGCAAACTCACGTTTTTCTTCAAACCAGCTCATAAGAAACCAACATCCCAGAGTTCTTCTAAGTAAGAGCAGGGAATAAAGTACATGAACAGCGGCACAAAGGGATAGAAATACCCTGATCTAGGCCCCTCGAAGTTGGTTTAATATCAAGGGCAGGCTCTTTTGTTTCTTTCTTTCTCACATACACATGCACCAAGAACAGTATGGCCTCAGACCTGGCAAGCTGCTCGCAAGTTCTTGGAGCAGATTTCTCTCTAATTTAGACTTGATTACTTTGGGCCCTTCTATGAGTGACTAGTGAAATATGAGTGTGGAGAGAGTATGGAGGCTTGGGCTTCATTTAACGCTGTGTGCATTTGATTATATGAGTGTGCATGCACAAAAGGCACTGGCCCGTCTGAGTTATGTCGATACACGTATAAGAGAAGGCACGAGTCTGCGTCAAAGTCTGTGTGGAGCCACTGTAGTTTTTTTTTGTTTTTTCTGCCCACATGTGGTTTTTGGCCAAACGGAGGGAAGTCTTCAAGGATTCAGGCAAAGTAAAAGCCAAAATAAATAACGGTACCTTTCGTAATCCAGAATGAGATATCTGAAGGTGACAAACTGAATTGAGTGTTTGTGAAATTTAACTGAAGTTAAACAGGTTGAAGAGTTTTCATCTGGCCTTAATCAAACGTGTGTCTTTACTCAAGAGCTTTGCTTTAAAAGTACTGCGATACGTGAGTGAAGGAAATTCTTTTGAGGAATATGTTCCAATAAATTACTGTAAATGTAAAAGTTGATACGTAAAACATCAACAGTCATTTTCTTTACCTTGATAAGTTCAAGTCTCCACTCAAACACAATTATACAAATCCAAACTTTTTATGACTCTGTTTACATCTCAATGTATATATTTAAAGATTGTCATTGACACACATATATATATACACATATACATAGTAAACATTGGATTTGTTTTTAGTTGTAATGTTTGCAAACAAAAATACACTCAGGGTTTCCTCTTTTAGAGTTGCGGATCTTTAAACGAGGGCAGACTAACTTCTCAGAGGTAAACAGCAAGGTGTGTGGTGGCTCTTGTTTTTCTTAATCTGTTTACCTTTAGTTTCATAATTATGAGGTTGTTCAGACAGAGCGAGAGCTGAATTTCTGCTTGGACATTTTACTTAACTGTAATCCTGACTGGATCACCCAAACTGTGAAGAGTAAACCAAATAAAACATCTGTTGTATTAGATAAGGGTGAACGGAAGCAGAATCCAGAACCTAGAAAAATGCACAAGTCCTTTTTAAGTTTACTTCAGGCTGTTTTTGATTGTTTTAACAAAGATTTGGTGTGGATTAGGCACAAACTGCAATATACTTTTCATGACGTGATTTAACAGCTGTTTTTGGAGTTGGCGCACGTCAAGTGACTGACAGACACCTTTGCAGCATCCCAGATGACTCCAAAAGTGAAAGTAACTTTGAAACAGTTTACCATTTTTAGTCTTGTGACATTAACATTTTTTGTTTATGTGTATTTTTCATTAATGCTCGTTTTTAGTTTAAACTAACAAACTCATTTACAACCATGTGCAATGTGGCCTATACTGCCACCATCTGAGGACAACACTAAGTTAATTCACTTCAAACTACTGAATGTAAAACAGTTTAATTTGCATTTCTCTTTAGGAGTTATTTAAAAGTTTTCTTCAGATTTGTTTTCCTATTAAATCAAAACCTGACTCCAAACTGCAGGGTGTGGCCGACAGCCGCGTGTTTGACTCCTCTTTCCACAAAAGCTGTAGTGATTTTTGTTTGGACAGAATGATTGTTATTCAATCTCACTGTAGAGAATTGGATAAATAAATATTAAAGAAATGAAATGAACTGTAATCAAAAACCACTGAAAATCTGGAGGATATTATTATTAAAATATTGTTGGCATTTCTGCCTTTTTGATTTATCACACTGCGGGAGTCAAACAGAAAAAAATGAGCCTCCACTGGTCAAATGACGGCCAACAAATGACATCCTGAGTGTAATCTCTTTGCTTTCATCTGACATGAAACTACTACAGGCAAATCATTTTCCTCCAATCGCAAGAAAATTAGTCATGGCACAAACAGCTGCCTGTGAAATAAACACCCTGGTAAGGGACCGTCTGAAGTGAACTGTATTTACACAATAAGAAGTAAAGGACCTGGATGCATTCCAATAATGTTCTACAACATATGCACAGAGAAACATATTATTTCTTCATGTTTAGAAGCATGTCGCTGTGCCTTCCTAAACATTGTTCTTAACCATCCACTCAGGGCCACCAGGAACCAGACAATACATTTTTTGCATAAACACACTTAGCCAATAAAGCCACCTCTGACACCCTTTTATAACGTATCATCTCTTTAACACATTGCAGACGTCCCCTGTGAATAAACACATATATACACTGACATCACAGCAAGATCTGTTTGTAAAGTTCTAGTGTTTCAATTAATGTTTAATGTTTAAATTATTGTTTTTGATGGCAAAACTTGAACTTTTCCAACTTTAAGTGGTTTTGATCCATGAACTTTGACCCATTTACAGGACAAACTTTCAAAGAGCGATAACAGGAGTACTCATTTTTAAGAAAAGACCATATGGCTTTGTTTCCTGATCCTCTCCCTCTGCCTATCTCTCAGACACCCTCAGGCTTCATCTTTCCACACTATGTGTTTGCATTCCTGCTGAGCCCTATTTAAAGACTTCATCACTTCCCTGGTGCTTCACTTGTAATAGGAATGCACATCTGCAGTGAGACCCGATGCCACTGTCTCAGTCTTTCTCAGAGAATTTGTTTCTAATCGTATACGTGCACTGATTTGCACAGCTGCCCTAATTGAAGTGTGACTGTGCAAATAAATATACATGAAGAAAGAGCTGAATGGAGACTGATCATGTTTATCACATCAACAAGTGCTTTAGGTTGACAATATTTCAGAGTTTCATTTATACTCTGCCAAGTGAGCGTTAGGGCTCGTGAGCAGGAAACAAAACAAGTGAACCAGAGCCAGTAAAACTACAGTGTTTTGAAATCTGGAGCCCTCTTTGTTTAGTTCAACACACATATAAAAATACTGATCACAGACCACACTTTCCACAACATTAACACTTGACACATGCGGAATGCTTTTATACTCTGATAAAATAATAACAATAACAAGCCTGATTATTGATGCTGCTCGTAAATTATTTGCACAACTTTCACCAAAAACGCTTTTGTCTCAGTCCCAGAAGTTAAAAATAAATAATAATAATTTGGATACAATTATTAAACACAAACAAAAACATTAATCATGTCAGTTTTTCATTGGACAAGATTTATTGGGACTAACATGACCCAAAACGAGATATCATGTCATATCGCCACATTTCTCTCTGTTCCCTCCTGCCCGGTGTGGTGAGGCGGATAAACTTTTTGCCCCCCCCCTCTCTCTCCCTCCCCCATCTCTCTCTCCCTCCCCCTTTACACACTCCGCTACTTCATAGCCGCAAATTCTTTCCTATCCAGCTTCACAACCATATAAATACCCCCAACTAACCTTGGAGGAGCTCCCCTGGATCAAACAGGCATTATTGTGTTGTCTTCTTCCATGACTGGAACTCCATTCAGTTGTTCTTCGGTTTCCCGAAGAGAGTAGAGGGACGGTCTGTCGGCGCTGAGGACATACAAACTGGGACAGGGAGACGCGATAGGGGAGGGGGAGGGCCAGACAGAACTTCTACCGTGTGATTGGAGGAGCTAGATGTCAATCACGTGACAGAATGGGCGGATCCCGACTGCAAAATCAGCCTTGCAATAATCCCAGCTCAGAAGTTTAAGGAATGTGGAGTGGAAAAACAGAGTGAGGTCCCCCAACGCTGAGTAATTAACACGTTACAAAAAGCAAGCTGAGTTAACTACTTGAGAAAAATATTAATAAACCTGTCTATGAAATTATTCATCAGAGTGATACAATACATTTAGGGTTTGATTATTGTTAACTGATAATCCGAAAAATACCATATTAATAAACTTGAAAGTGTGTATAAGAATATACTGAAGTACACGCATGTTGTTACTGACTGTAAATTACCTTTTCATTATCATAACAAGCTGCAATCAAGTTGATAATCAAGATTTATTCTAAGGTCCTGGAATCTGGGCTCTTTCACACGTGGAAACAGTAAATATAGCTCTACCATGTTTTACTCTGATTCAGATAAACATTTCGAGCCTATTTTGTGAGACAGAGCTTTTACTTACCTCGTTTATCTGGCTCACCTGTTACTCACCGAGTACACAAACTAATAAAATCCATTAACGGTGCCATCACTCTGTTCCCTGGCGAACATGAATAGAATGACAGTCACATCTCATTATCAGAGGCAGTGACCTTTATCATCCATGACGGATTCAAATGGACGTGGAAAACCCATCTGACAATGTCATGTAAACTAACAAATACCTTAGTGTTCCAAAAATATGATGGCAATTGTAAATATAGCACATCAAAACCCATCATAAGTGACTGGGAATGACGATTATTGATAAAAACTTGTTTGCTGTGGAGCATCTTTGAGAAAGCATCAATAAAATAATCATATAAAAGTATATAACTGAAATGTTATTGTAAGTAACCACACACACAGCTGGTCTGTAGCAGTAAAACACATGTGCTCTGTTCAAGTCTCCTTATTTTTAAAAGGACTCTGACCTTTGACTTCTGCACTTTTTGAAGCAGCAGCAATTAATAACGCCTCTTCTAATGTAGTTCTTCAACCAGAAAAAAACAAGAACTGAAACTTTGGCTCTTGTATTCCAGTTCATTCATTAGGGCAAACAAGACTGACATTAATTATTCCATTGAAAGTGGGGATTTCCAGTTTCCAGCAGATCCACTGCCAGACAGATCAGGCCTTCTGTATGAGGTCCGATGGATCATTGACCCCAGACTTCCACTGATGCTAGAAGAGGGAAGCCAAAAGATTCAATCCTTTCAAATGCAAAACTTGGATTAAATAATAAAATGAAGTAAACAAAGAAAAAATTATTAGCATAAAAAATCACTTAAAGCATAAAATACAGCAACATTACTGAAAGTGTTGTTTTAGTTGTCTAAAGCCTGCTGTTGTTGTCAGTAAAGTATTAAATCTAATGCTTTTAAAATCCTAAATCTGTAATAACAGAGATTTTTTTAAACAAATAAAAAAATGTAAATATAAAAGAAAAAATTAATAACACAAAATAGAACCAATTCGATTTTTTAGTCCTTCTTAGAATATAACAACTGTACATTCATATCTGAGAAAATCTACAGGTTAGCTAAAGCTTCTAAATATTTTAAAACTTTTCATTCACACGACAATATGTAGCTACTATTAACACCAAGTAGTAAGAAAAAATGCATAAGAGATACATGGAGAAAGCACTGTGCATGAAATCTTGTTTGTTTTTTAAAGTGCTCGAGTTGTGAGAGCCTGAGGTGATGCTGCCATCTGCTGATCATCATGGGAAGCTTATTATATCACGTGAAATTAGGTCAATTGGTACAGTTTAGGAAGATATTGACAGCTAATTCCATTCAGGTATGTCCAACCCATCTCTACGGACACAAGGAAAAAATCTGAAATCATCAAAACATGTAAACAAAGAGTGTGTTTGTTTGTTTTTGTCTGTTTTTTTTTTATCCTGACCAGCAACATGTGATGTGATCAATTAGAGCATGTCAGCTTGCACACCAGTGTGTTTCACATGTGTTTGAACAAGTCTTGAAATACTTCTTTCATTATTCATGGGGCAGTGCATTTATTGTTTCATTTATAATGTGTCTGAATGTGTGTTAATTAAAACCTTTTGTGACTTGGTCTGCAGCTGCTTGTGTTATTGTTGGGCTGCAGGTGCTTTTTATTTTCAGACCATCCCGGATTGGCTTTCAGTTTATCTGTTTGTGGGTAGCCGAGTCTCTCTGTCCATCTGCCTGTGAGCCTCCTCAACGGTTGTCAGTTCCCATCTGGAGTGTTTAGACAAAGTGCCTTTCTCATCAGCTGTCAATCTACAAACATGGTTTAACTTAAACGTTTCACATTATGCTTCTACATGTTTGTACATCCAGATGTTTGGGCTAAAAGCTATGCTAATTGTAGCTCAGATATACTTACTGAGCAATTTTAGATATTAAGTCATGAGGTTTGCTTTATGATACTGACAGAACATAAAGTAAATGTATATATAAAAAAACCATTTATAATGGTGCTCACAATTCTATCTTAAGCTCAAACTTGCAAACTCTAAAGAATTTTTCAATTGTGGATATTTTACTTAACAAGCTATACAAAATTGGGATTGATTCATTTTGTTATAAAAGAACACTAGAACTAGCAGAGGAAAAATAATGTGAGAACAATTTTAATACACTTTATAGGGATATTTAAAAAACATTTCTGCCTGCTGTTGTGTTTAATTAGATGAAGAATGGCATTTTTAAAAAGTACTATTTTATAGTTTTGTGCTTTCAAGAAATTAGGCCACCTCTTCCATGGTGGTGTTGCTGCCCTCTGCTGGCCAAAGTTACATTTTTTCTTCCATCCAAAGAAGTTTCATAGTAACAACATTAGTCCCACAGTCCACATCAAGCTGAGTCCACAGCTGACCCCATCCATAACTCTACTACACATCACAGAGTGAAAGAAACACAGAAATAAATCAGGGACTGAAGTGGCAATTTTAAAATAAATCACTGTAACCACATCTTAGAACACTTAATGGTTGGGACAAGAAAACTATCTTCTAGTATTTATAAAATGTGGTGTGATCTTTTGCCAAACCTTGCAGCTGGCAGAATTTGTTTAAAGAGCCAGAAGCTACAGTTTGGTTTCACCACTGAATCCATTAGGATTCATCTCATGATCCACACAGAAGTTTGAACCAGTGTGCTGTGTGGATGCACGAGTTATTTTAAATGTGACATGACGTGTTTTTACTGAACACAGTAGGAGTCTTGGTCAGGCTAGCTTTCAGATGCTGATCCCAGTCAGAACTTTGACCATGAATGCAGCTTTAGTTTGACAACTGTGTTGAGACACTGTAACTGCCTTCTAAAAATATATGCTTTTTTTATTCATTACTTTTCTGTGGAAATACACTAACATTAGGCTCTGGAGGTAGAGGTGTCTGACCTCATGAGGTTTTTATGTTGGGTGTAATATTGTCAAAATTACTGAGTTGTTTATTGTTGTTGTTGTGGTTTTCCTGTCCATCTTACTATTTGCCACAATAAAGGAAATTGAAATCTTGAAAAATTAAATATTTACTATTTCTTTATGCAAATAATCACACAGTTTCACATATTTCAGACCAAAGTTTTAAACTTTTTTGAAGTTAGAATGTCTTCTAACTACATGAATTTGAGTCAAGCTTGATATTGGAAATACACAGTAACTACGGAAAGCTGTACTTTCAAAAGACCAGCAGATTAGATATATTTTTTTTTGTTAGCTTGTTTGTTTTAATTTTAATTTCTTTTTTTTTTTTTTTTTTGCTTGTTTTGTTAAAACAGCATCACATTAACAATGCCCTCATACAACACATGAACAAAATACCCAGAGTACTGAAATGCTTCATGCAGTAGGTGGGTGTGGTTTTCATGAGCCAGTTAAACATTCCAGAGCTTAAATGCTGAGCAATCACACGCATTCACTCATAGCACCCTTCACCTCTCTCTCTCTCTCTCTCTCTCTGTGTGTTCTGCTCTTGTATTTTACTGCTTTTTACAGTTGATTCAACAGTTTTAAGGTTTGGCTGCATGTTTTAAGCTTCAAATAAGAACATATTTTGTTCATTTTTTTATAATTTCTCATGTCATGTAATTCAAGTATTTTCAATGCCTCTTGTTTTTTTTATATGATCCTGGATACATCAATTTGCTGCAAACACTCTGGAACATCTGACTGTTGGTTGACAAGAAGTTCATTCAAAGTTTGACCTGCTCGGCATCTTTTTTCTGGAAACCAGAAGAGCACAACGTAACAGAAAGTCAAGATGTCTCTACCATTCTCAGTACTGATATGTCTGCTTGTTGCCCAGCTGTGTGTGGCAGATCAGCCTGTGGAGGAAGTCATCACAAGCAGTGAGTATAAAGATAAAGAACATAAGAAGCAAGAACGTGTTGCATTTTCAGGCAAATGAAATAACTCTTGAGTGAAAAGGATTGAAATGGTGCATAAACATATCATTTTTGAAAAATGACAGAAATTAATCATCTATTACACCCTATTTTCTGAATTTTGAATAAAATAAACATGAAAACGAGCTTGTGAGAAGGATAGGCAGACTACAGCAACATACTTAGTCGTGTGTCGAGATAAGAGCCAACACTTTACCACAATGACATCAAATAAATCCAATCTTCTTTCTAGCAATTTTCCTGTCACTACAGTGATGTATAAAAAAATGAACATTGCTTATATTTAACCACGAAAGACAAAAACACAAGTAATATTATCAGTTACTGTTGAAATGATGCCAGCTAGTCATTTTTTTCCCAGAAGCCTTTTGAACACAGAGAATATGGACAAACAGACAGGAAATAGACACTGAAAACAACTAGTGATTTGAACTTAAATTCTTTAAAACACCAGAACTTGTTATATAATGAGAACTGTAACATTTTGTTCTGAAATTATGTGGTAGTATGACTTCATTGGAAACTAATTTGTGTGTTTGTGCAGTCGGTGTGCAGACGGTGACAGTCACTTTACTGTGGTTGGTTACAGTGAGTCAGAGTGTGAGGCTGAGCCACAAGTCAGATGAATCTTTCATTGTCAAAGGGCTGTTTCATTTGGCAGGAAGGAGGTTGGATTCAGACATAGGAAAAAAAACGCAACCCCAAAAAAACATTATTCAGTATATTCAGTATAAGGACTTAAATGTCAATAGGGATAGACTTGTTAAGTTGACATTTAATTATCATGATTATCATTGCTTATATGTAGAGAGTTTACATAACTTAAGACATGTTCACTAAATTGCAACTGCCCACAAAAACTTAAGGAAATGTTGTGTTGTTATGCTGATAACCAGAGTTCCGACCTGAAGAGTTCAAAGTCGGGTGTGGTCTGATGCATTTACTTGAATTGCATTGTTTAACTGGGTGTGGGTGCAATGACAACTAACTGGCAGAACAAACATGAATGCTAGCTTTTACATTGACTCCACACCAAGAATCATGTGAAACCTCAACTAGAATGTCAGTACTAGTTTTCTGCATGACAGAAGCCACACCAAAACTGTACTGTGTGTTTCCAGTAGTCATTGGGTGAGAGGCAAGGTTACACCCTGCATAGGTCACCAGTCAGCATACAATGTGAGAAGTTCAATTCTAAAAATTACCAGGCATTTTTGAGTTTGCATGTTGAGTTCTCTTCTAGGAAATGTACGTCCTCTGGGTGATTGGACTGAGAAGCACCCGGATTCAGCCGATGTTCAAAAGGCAGCTCAGCATGCTGTGGAGACGTTTAACAGTCGCTCAAAGGCCAAGAAGATTTTCAAACTGGTTGCAATCAACAGCGCTAAAGTTCAGGTTGGTCTGATTTTTCATCTTGTCATTGTCAAGGATTTCAGTCACAAGGACACATCCGATTGTGTTCTCTGGTCCTCTTTTCAGGTAACTAACAGAATCACGTATGAGGTTAACATGATCTTGGGAAAAACAAAGTGCCTCAGGTCTGAAAATCATGACCTGCAGAGCTGCAGTTTGGATCAAAAGGTACATCGGTTCTGTTTTTGTGATGTGTGTGTCTATAGTATCTTAGCAGTATTTTTGCTGAACATTTCTTTGTCAAGTTTGCAACAAAATACACCTAGAATTACTTCAGCATATTTGACTTATTTCTCATTTATTGGTAGAATGAAATACATTAATCAAACATTTTAGATACAGCTAAGTGCTCATAGATCAATAGAAGCAACAAAATTAAGAGAACTTTATATAAAAATCTGAGCATTTGAAATTTGTGTCACTACATGTTATGCTGCTCTTATTTGTTGGTTAATTCTTTTAGAAAATGTTGTATTTTATTTCTTCTAAAAAAGTTACTGTCTTCTCCCTCACAGCGTCTGAATTGCACCTTTCAAGTGAGATTCAACGTCCTCAAATACAAATATCAGTCGAGGAATAAAGGATGCAAGAAAGTTGTGATGACTGCTTAATTTTTTTTTTTTTTTGCAGTTGAAGTTTTGATATAAGGGTGATATTTTGCTTTATTAGATTTAAAGAAAAATTGGCTTTGCTATAAAATAAACACGTCAAACAAATGTGATTTGGAAATTCTCATTATGATTTTCTTTAATGATTATTTTTCATTATAATTTGTTTAACACCTGTTAAATACTTTGTGTAAAGATTAAATTGATGTCTTTTGCTTCCATTTATTTTTAAATGAATGTGACTTTAAGTGTCTAAATTCTTTTTTGGAACTAGGATAATGTAACTTTTAATCAAAACTCAAAAACAATCTCATACTTTTTATAATGAGTAATAATTTGTAGAAAGTGTTGATAAGAAATTTTTCTTCCAACCTAATTGCACATTTGACAACTAATAAAAAAAGAATAAAAGCTCATTTTGACTGGTTCTGAATTTAACTTAAAAATTCCAAAATACTTACAGGCAGTTGTTTAAATTGATTTGTGCTCTTTGAGTTAGTCTCCGTACCGACTGGCCAAACATTCTCTAACCTTAAAATCATTTTGTAATCTCCAATTCTCGTCAGCACACAGTATTTCACTCTGCTATGATGGATTTGGTCTTCAAGCAGTGGTTTATGAGGAAATGCTTTTGCAATGACATTAAGCCACTTGGAGCAATTTTGTATTAAAGGGTCCAGCTGTGTAACTACTTAGAATTAATCAATGGTGTTGGTTAGAGAATCCAGACACTAAAAGTCATTGAGAGCAATTTTCTCATAGAGATAGAATTTCCTCTTGAGATGCTCACTACCCAGACTTTTATCTCTGGATTACTATTAAAGCCACAGAGACAGAGACACACATTTTCCATTTCTAACAGACATACCTCAGGCTGGTTGGTGAATCTCATATGGAAACTCTCACAAATAAATAAATAAACTAAGAAAATATGTTATTTTCATGAACTAACTGTATAATGTTGACTAGACTTGCTCATCAGTAACATGATGCTGGTTGGACTCGTTTGTCTCCATCATTGAATAGTGCAGCACACTTCACACTACATCATACATGTTGTTTTAAAGTGTCAGTAATAACTTGTAAAAATAAAACTAAATATTTGTAATCATGTCTACATTCAATTGCACATCACTCCGTTTGGAGACTTTAACACAAAGTTTAATTTTTTTACATGCAAATGTAAAATATTGTGAAATATCGTGCTATCATTTTGCATAAATAATGTCTTATTACTGATGAGAACCAGAAGCCTCTCTAGCCTTCCTCCCTTCCTCCCCCACCACATGCGTGCTTAACTTGTTTTCTTTTTCGGGATCCTTATGACAGTTTTTGTCTGCACTGAAATTTATTGAATTTGTGAAATTATTAATTTTATTTTTATATATTACCCCCCCCCCATCCACATACACAAACACACACCCAAAAAATAGAAAGAAAAACATCTTAACAAGTTGTTGGTCCCATTTTATTCACAAACAATACATCTCACGTACATATTCTGTACTTAAATTACAGTTTAACAAAATAAGGATTAGGAACAGCACCGTGTAACTTATCAGTAATTTATCTGCATTACAGCAGCTTTTTAGATAGTATTTGCCATAGAATCGCCACTGTGAGTGTGTCAGGGTTCAAAATGTGAATGATGTGGAAAAAAGGAAGAAAGAAAGAGAAAAAAAGAAAAACTACTGAAGATGTGTTCAACATATGTTCAACGTTTCCCAGAGACATTCTTTTTTTTTTTTAAATAGTGCTTCACTTCAGCAGTTTTCAGACGCTGGTCTCAGAGTGAGGGGACGTCCTAATGTTCAACATTTGAGACAAGACTTTGTGTTGGTGGTCGTACCTACACACACACACACACACACACACACACACACACACACACACACACACACATGCATGATTAGTAATCCAATCCTAACAAAAAATTGAAAGCAGTTTAAATTAACAAAAATCCTGCCGCCCTCTCCAGGCCAACACATGTTACTACAGTTGTTTCATTGTGAATAAGCCAGTGTGTTTAACTGCTGCAGGAAGGCAACAATCAAGCTGAAGAAGTGAAATGAGAGCTGTCAGACTTCTTGATAATAACTGTTTTTGTTACTGCAAAAGCCATGTATTTTTTTTTAAGATGATACAAAACTTGCAGGAACAAGACCCTTTTGAAAGCTTGGATGATATGATACACTTACTTGCTGATGACCCTTTGAATCTCTCTGTTCTCCTCCTCTCTCAGTTTAAGGAGGACCTGCTCCAAAATTGGAAGCTCCAAGTTGAGATACTGAGCAACCTGAGGAGGGAAGAATTCATTTTATAGCTACGTATATACAATCCTTGAATTTTACCAAAATGGAACCTGAGCAGAAACTTATCCATAAAAAAATGCAGATTTGATCTTCATCAATGAAAAATAAAATTTCTTTGCCTCCAACATGCAATAACGGCCTATTGCAGCATATGTTATGAGGTTAAAGTAAATACTGTAAGCCTAGCAGGAACGTTTAATAATAAGCAAACTCACATCGTTGCTGACTTCCTCTTCATGCATGTCCATCAGAAAGATCTTCATGATATCATTGGAGGGCCCCTGCAGAATGCGCTCCCACAGTGGATGGTCTCTGTTACTCAGCTTCTTCTTCTCTGGATGAAACATGCCCACCCATCATACTGTCAGTGTTGTTTTTTACCTTTCATGATTTATTTATTTATTTTCACAGGTGGAATAGATCAACCTTACCTCCACTCTGGTGAACACAGTATAATGCAAACTCCTGGGGATCGTTTTCTATCTTTAAAATAAATAAATAAATAAATGAACATTTTAAATGTTTGATGATTGTGACATTTAGAAATGATAAGTGTGTGATAAGTCTAATTAATACTTGGTGCATTTACATCATTAGAATATTTCCAGAACAAGAATGAAACTCACCTTAAACTTGTTTAACAGCTGTTCAATGACCTGGTCTGTGGTCATGTTACTAGAGATGCGAACTTTGGTTGAAGTATCAAAAGATGGAGTAAATATTGATGTCTGCAGAACACAATCAAAGTTTGATGGACAGAGGCGACAGTAGAAAAATGATAAACCAAAAGTCAGCAAAGCTTTGTAGAGTATAAACTTACTTTGTAGTTATAGAAGTGCCCATTGATGGAGAAGCGATGCTGTCTCTCTTTGTCTCGTTGTTCTGCTGACTTTCCTTTCCTCCTTCTCTTCACCAACGAGGCATCACTCATACAGCGAAACAGTTTGGACTCCGCTTCCTGCTCGGGATTCTTCTGCCTCACCGGACGCAGAGTGGCGGACTCATAAACAGGAGGGCCTTTGGATGTAAAGTAATTTGGTGTAAATAATGTTCTATTTGATCAGAATCTTGAAATCCTTTAAAGAGTTTGTGTTTATGAAATGATAAACTTGCAAAACATTTCATTACCAGAAGAAAATAAAACATCAAAAGTTTTAATCTTCAGGTTTTAAATCTGAAGCAACTTTAAGAGAAAAATGTGCAAAACAAATTATCAGCAAAAATAGTAAAAGTCTCTCATATTAAAATGTTATAAAAAACCAGGAAGAGGAGAATCAGTCAGCAATAACTACTACTGGACCACTGAAAATTGGGGATTTCTCTAAAAAATAAATCTTTAGATAAATCTTTGTATTTGAACAATAAAAAAAATCCTAAAACAAAAGTGTGATTCAACACAAAAGTAAACTCCCCAACTTAAAGTAAACGTGTATTTGCTTATTGTATTTTGTTTCAATCCTTGTCTCTGTTCTGTGAAGGTTCAAATGTGATAACAGAAGCATAATTAAGTCCCTCTGTTCCATTTTAGAACATTTTAAAGCATTTTTAAATATTTCAAACTTATACACGAAGTTGAACTTAGTGAATAGCTTGCTAGGAAAACATAGACTTCAATAGAAAAAAATTAAAATAACCTGGTAAAGAATCTTTAACTACTGTTTCTTGAGCTGCCTCTGACTCGGCCACCTCATCAATCTGGTGAAGATTGTTATATTCTCCCCATCGTGACATGCTACTGCAAAGATACAGACACAAGAAATGTTGTAATGTACCCTGAGACCATGCAAGATTTTTAGTATTACTATTCTTTCTTAAACAGACAACATTCATATTGATTTTGATAGTAAAACCACAAAACCCGGTTTCCAACCTCTTGCTGCACACAGGGCTGACTGGACTGGCAGGACCAGGTGAGTTTGAAGGCAGAAAGGGAAGACTCTGCTTGTCATCCTGGATTTTTAGTCTGATTGGTCTCTGTATTCCCCAGCAGATGTTCAAAACCCCTTCCACTATCACCTCTCTGTTTGTTCCCTGTTACAAACACAAACCCAAACTCTGAACAAAAACTGCAGCTAAGATGACAGTGTGGGGACTTTTAGCGGCAATTAACTGTCTTAAATACAATAAATGCAGAAACAAAATAAGTAATTGAAATTATTCTGTGATTTTACCTGAGAATAAGTGAGATGCAGTTGAGTCTGGTCTTTAAGGAAGCAGTTGTAGGTGTTAACCAGTGACAGAAACTCAGCTCTAACATAATAAAAAAGATATGAAATCAGTGTCACTATCTGTGTTGTATGAGGTTTATTTTGCAGTGGTATCTAGCATATGAGACAGAAAACAAATCAGAAACAAGTAAATGTAAGCAATGTATTCACAAAAGTAAAAGAGTGGTAGTTTGAGCTTCACCTGGTCAGTGTCCTCCCATTACCTGCTTGGATGACTGGAAGCAGAGCTGCTGCTTTCATCTCTGTTCAGCAGCTGCAATAGGAGAGAAAAACAAACAAACTAATGAACATCTAGATCTGATCATGACAACAAAAAGACAACAGGCATGGCTAATCCTAAAGCAAACCCAACATGAACACAGTCTGCAGACGAATCCAGCAGGCATGATCCGATCATGCTGTTAACTAATGAATGCCACTAAACACTGATTTTCCTACCCCTGTGCAATGAACATGGTGTGACACCTTCCAAAAATAACCTTGTAAAAAAAGTCTTACCTCCTCTCACGTTGAAAATCAAAGATTTCTTTAGAATTCAGAGTCTTTGTCTCTTTCTTCTTTCTGTGCTTTAAATATCTCTTTCTGTCTGCCTCTCTGAAGTTTTTGTTATATTTATCCCTCTCTGTGTAGCCATGCCTTTACTCTTTCACTTTCTTTTTTTTTTCCCCTGCTGGTTTCCAAGAGATATAATAACAGTACTCCACCCAGCAACCAGTGATGACAGCACAGACTCAACCATTTGTTTATTTTTTGGTCAGAGACGCTGAAGCCTGTGAGTGTAACCTGCGTCTGCATGTGCTCGCTTTTTATCCATTGTTCTGTTGCCCCTCTGAATTATTGGGAATGTGACAGCTACCTAAAAAAAAAGCAATTCACTTGATTAACAATTTTGTTCATTCTTTCTTTGCCTCAGCTTGTGTGTTGGGGAGAAACATCTCAGGTATTCGGCACTTCTCTTTCTGAAAACCTCGCCACTCCCTTTTATGATTGACACTTCATGTTCATCAAGATGCATAAATGTCAGCTGAAAGATCCAGAATTCAGCTCTCAGTGCAATGTTTCACCAAAATCATGCATGTTAGGTTTATTGGAAACTCTAAATTGGCCCAAGGGTGTATATGGTTGCTTGTCTCTACATGGCCCAGTGATGAACCCCGTCTCTCACCCAATAGGCACTGGAGATAGTCACCACCTTCCTGCAATAGGAACAAGTAGGTATAGAAAATGATGGATAGATACGTTGATGTCTAAATTCAAGTTAAAATGTATCTAAAAATTATTGGGAGGATTTTCAGGAGGGAGTCCGATGTCAATGACATCATCAGAGCGTATTCTCAGCTCCCGTGTTCACATCTGTTTTTGGCTGCACACAGTGATGTCCAGGTTTTTGTGCTTGATCATGCAGGAAAAGACACAATAGATTGATCAAATTATTCAAAATGGACTTTCAAAATAAAAATACATAATATTTGTGGGTGTCTAAATGTTTATTCTGTCTATGTTGGATTCTGTTCCGCTATCTGTCTGATTTTGGGATGACTTTGAGTGCAAATTCCACAAATCTCACATATGCTAAAAGCAAAATCAACTGGGTCTCAATTTGCAGAGTTTTCACAGAATTTTCACATCACAAGATACCTGTTGGACAAGAAGTTGCTTCCAATGTAGTGATGTAACACACGGATACTTATTGCAGGAAAACACCTTCAGCTCAAAATGTTTCCTAACAACATAATGATAAAAGAGACACTCCCCTTTTTCAGAAAACAACTTTGAATATAGTCCCATAATGGTAAACTATGAAAACAATGTTGCCAAACAATGTCACCTGGATGTCACATGCTGGCTTGTAAAAAAAACAAAAAAAAAACAAGATCACCTGGATGTCAGAAGTAAACTGATGAACTTTAGAAGTCATTATAAAGCAGAACTGTTTTGAAGCCAGTGGCTGATGGTGGTATTGCCCTTACTTGTTTTATGGTGCCCTGTGTAAGATATATTGGCTGTATCTATATATTTTTAATGGCTAATAACAAATATATCATAATGTATCATGAAGACAATCATAAGTTCTAATAAACACTTTTATTCTGAAAACAATTGCCACAGTACACACCTACTTTCTCACTTTGTGGCCTTCTTGTTCACTTCACTATGCCAAGTCTTTCTATCATAGACTGCCCACACACTTTACATGACGGTTTCTCTTTCTTCCTTGAGCTTCCTTGTTGTCTCAGTTTGGTGCTCCAGTCTTCTGAATGTGTCTCACATGCAATGCTTTTTCAAAGTTATAAAACTGGTGGCACACAGAATCACAATAAACCTGAAACTTTAAAATCTCTATTAAATTATGAAATAATGAAGCTGATTAATGTTTGTATTGATTCAAATAGCAAGAAAGGTATGTTTAACAGGCTGGTTCTTTTAAAGATTTGCGTAAATGGAACTCGGGAAAACTTTTTGATTAAGATCATTTCCTTCCTACCTTGCCAGTCTTCTTCTTGTCTTCTCAGGTAAAAAGTGAAGTAGATCCACTACATGTTTTTGGCCTTGTGCGTGAATCTGAGAGTCAGAATGTTTGTGTTCAAAGGTCTTGGAATACAGTTCGTGTGTCAGGAGTTGAGTCTGTGCAGTAACACAGCAGCAGCTGGTTAATTATTGCAGAACACGTTGAGACAGTGTTTGGAGGGAGTGGCTGACTGACACCAGATATGACTCGACTTTAGAATGAGAATGTGTGTGCGTGCAGAAAGAAAGAAAAGGCTGTCAGAGCCATGATGATTTGCAGCTGAACAATTAAAGTTTGAAAAAAGGAAAATATCCCAGACAGCATAAATAATTTCAGCTTTTAATTCTTTGTATTTAGTGTTGAATAAGTCTTTTATTTTTGTATTATTAAAGTCAAGATATCAAGCTATTTGTTTAACATTCATGTTTATTATTTACTTTGAGAACAGCCCTTTTTAACTAACTGTTTTTAGAGAAATTGTATTTTTTATCTACCAATAACAGGGTTGTGATTTATTGAAGTATAAAGATGATATAATACTTTATATTTTAGTATATTTAATACAGACATTCAAAGTTAACTCAATTACTCTATTTTCCTGTGCAAGGTTGCAGGGAGCTGTATATCTCCAGCAGTCATTGGGTGAGAGGTGTGGTTACACCTGGGTAGGTCGCCAGTCCATCATCGGGACACATGGAAACAGACAACCATTCACACACACACACTCACACCAAGGGCTACATTGAAGTTACCAGTTGATCTATCATGCATGTTATTGGTCTGTGGGAAGAAGCTGGAGTCCACAGAGAAAATCCACACGTGTGCGGGGAGAGCATGCAACCTCCATGCATAGGGTTTCAGGCTGGTTTTGAACCCAAGACCTTCTTGCTGTAAGCCAACAGTGCTACCAACTGTGCAGCCAAATACAGTTTCTATAGCTTACAATTAGAACCACAGCCACAACTCTGACCCAGAGTCAGTTTGTCTAGTCATTTACCACCACATTCTCCACAACCATGCACTACGCATTGGGGGAAGGGTGACCATCATTCAGTCGTTCTCCAGCCCAGTCACAAATGGGTCTCTGTACTAGAGGCCGGCATTGCGGGACCAGCCAGAGATTTGTGGTGCTACGGTATCATTACCTTTAGGCAGGATTCTGACTTATAGGGGTTCAGTCATATTCCCACAGATGGTAGTGTCTCCTCATTGGCTCCTCAGCCAACTAGGGCTGCACAATGGAGAAACTGGTTCATTGTTGCCGTGAGAAGGTCCTAAGTTCAAAACTCGGCTGGGACCTTTCTGAATAGAGTTGGCATGCAATCGTGGGTTTTCTCCAGGAACTCTAAATTCCTGCCACAAACCAAAAATATGCTTGAGGGTGACTGTCCCTAGGTGTGTGTGTGTGTGTGTGACTGGGTGTCCAGGTTGTAACCCCGCCTCTTGCCCAATGACTGCCTGAGATATGGACCAGCTCCCCTAAACCCTGAACAGGACTAAGCAAGTATAGATAATGATGACAATAAACACTAAAAGCAAGGTGATTGCCTAAGAAATATTTGCAAAAACCTCAGTATATATATCAATATGAACTGCAATATTTGTAAGAAATAAGACAAGCAAAGTGTAGTAAATGAACCATGTTATTATGATGTGTTTTATAAATCTTACAAAGGCCTGATCACATTTGATTGGCTCTACTATTGCTATCCTGTCAGCAGAGGGAGTCAGAGTGTTAGAATGGAAACCAAAATCTCTACTGTAGTTATGGTAGATGTTTTTAACACTGTGATGGTTTATAATATTAACTTGAAAAAATATGTTGTATTCTGTCATAGATGTTTTACCATTTGTTACCCACATACACACATAATCACTGGCATTAAGTGACTCATCCATTAAACACCATATTTAGAATCTTATCTCAGGCATTAAGGTGAAAGCAGGAGGTGTTCAAATGGATGTGATGCATCTGAGCAAAAATGAAGAGCCCACACCCAGAAAAAAGGGACATGTGACTTTGGTTGTACTTCTCAGGGATCAACCAAAATGACACATGACAGAAAAACTGTCACCATTATTTATGGACGCTGCATGTCACACATGCTAATGCTTGCTAATGTTCTTTATTTACAGTTCAAATCTTAAACTGTAACACAACATGTCATTTTAAAAGAACAGTTAAAACTAAAACAGAAACTGATGACAGACTTGAAGATTGAGTGTTTCTCTTGTTGGAGTACAATAGTTGAGTCCATTTGAAGCAGAATAGACAAGGAGCAAATGAAGTGAAATGCCATTCCTTTCCTAAAATAAAACAGGATATTCTGGCAGGCAACAGGTGGACACAAAGGCTACATCCTGGACTGTGTGTAACTGTGTGAGCATGTGTCAGATTGTTATGCACTGAGCTATATAACAAATATGCCTGTGTACATATTTGTTTACAGAAATGTAAAATGTAAAGAAGTCCCATTTGTCACACTGTAATTAAACATTGTTGTGATGTTTTCTGCATTTTGGACAAAATAATGATGACAAATATGATAGTCTGCCATCATTACATAAACAAGACAGTCATTTAGGGCTGACTCTTGATCAGCTGCTGTTGGTGTTGTTGACCACTGCATGCAGATGGCTCTTTAGCACTGGAGCCTTTGGAGCTTTGAGCACGGCAGCAAAACCTCAGAGACTATATACGAGCAGCTGCTACTATCCATCAGAAAGTTGAAACACACATACACATACTCTGTGACTGAGCTGGTTCATGTTGATCTCTCAGATCTCATGGCTGTCCCTGGCTACAAGACAAGCAGACTCACACAGTGATCTAACAAGAATCTGGTATGGGACTCTGACTACCAGTTTATTAATATATTTTTTTAATTTTAACTGTCCAAACACTTTGTTCAGACTGATCATCCCAGACGAGTGATGAATACTTTGGAACATGTTAAAGTTTTTCTAGTGATTTTGGTCTCTTCAGCCTACAGCTTGCAGAGAGGTAGGTGAGACTCCTGTAAAAGTCTTTTCAGCTTGTGTTATGATGACAAAACTAACAGTTGAAGAGATATCATTAAAAAAGAAAGAGAGAATGCACCAATCAAAGGTAATTGGAGACAATCAGATAATCAAGGTAAGGAGAAAGACGAGCATCTTCTGTGCTGATCTCCTTATTTTATAGTCAGAACTTTCTAAAGAGAATTACATGTATTTTTCAAATGAATTTACTTATATTGCATACCATGCTGTGAGATCACCTATATGTAACTAAATACCCAGCAGGAAAAAAGGAACCAGTGTTTATTGGCCAACTTAGTGTAAATTGAATTAAATCTGTAACCTTTCTCCAAGCTGGTATGTCTTGTCTAGAATTTGTGATAGGAGACGTTGCGAGATTCAGCTGTGTTACATTTTTTAATATGTAACATTTTAACAGCATCAGAACAACTTCTTCACAGTTATGCTGCTAACAGACATAGATCTCTTGTCGAACCAGTTAGTGCAGCTGTGGATGCAGGACATGTGAGATGACTAGCATATCAAATGCTGGCATAAACAATATGATCCAGCAGATCAAACTACAGAAATACATGTTTAGTCATAGCAGAAGACCTGCTGCATAATGGTCACTGCAGAACTATAAATGCCCTCTATTCAACCATGCTGCATTTGAGTGAAAAAACAATAGGCTGGTCTAATCTATGTACTTGGAATTTCTAAAAAAAGGTTAGTGACTGCAAAGATCTCTGACAAAGTGTCCCACTTTGAACAAGCATAGGTTAGCTGCCTACGCATCTCGGCCACATCTAACTCTTGTTACCTGAGACAAGGATATTTGCATAGTCATGGATGTCTTTAGCCTGCAGGTCTGTGGCTGCTCTCATGTTCAAACAAGGAGAGAGTAGCACATGTCCAGTAAAGTTTAAAGAGACAGAAATGAACACAGCTTCTGATTTTATAAGATTGTTATTGCTCAGACAAAATAGTCAAGCTTCACTATTGAAGTAGGGATTGGTTCCTTTAGTGTACTACATAGAAAATTAAGGCTGCTTGACATCACCACCTGGAAATGTTAGCAGGGTTAAAACATACTTGGTTCAGCACGTTTCTGTGAAGTCAATTGGAATGACAAATGTTTGACTTTCTTTTAGACCTGCGCTTCCAAGACATGCTATAAGAACAAAGCTTGTGTCTGGTCTGTGCAAGAGCATCGTGATATGAGTAACCTAAGCAAAAGACAGAGAATAACATTATTAGTTTGTTTGACTGTATAGAAAAAAGAAAAGAAAAGGCTTTAAAATAATTGACAAATAAACTTGGTTTGGAAAAAGAGCCTTGTTCCATGCAAAAGCAGAAAAAAACATGAGTATGTTTACACTTACAGACAACTGATGTCTTGTGAACACAGCAAAACTAAAAATATGTGTAATGATAAAAAAGGCAACATTTCACAGGACTAAACTTTTTGTGCTTATGAAGCGTCTGTGCACATGGAGTAAAAGGTCAAATATGATTCCAGTAAGTGGCCTCCTCCTCTGGCCCAAAAAGCTCTATATCAGCAGCGTTGGTGTCAAAACAACATGCAGTAACATTTTTAAATAAGAACCTTCCACAAGGTCAAGTCAGACAAGACTCTCTTCACACTGAATAATGAGTCCTGTGACCTGAGATGTTACCCATCTTTCCAGACAAAACACAGGCAATGAGACACTGAGGAAAGAAGCACACATGCTATCCTTCCACAAAACTGTCAGATTTCAGAGGGATTTATTGCAGCTATTTGCTCCTGTCAGTTTTTCATAACTAAAATCTGTGACCTGAGGTTAAGAATGAAAATTTTTAACTTCTGTCATTGAGAAATCTGTGTTTCACAAGAGGGAAAACAAATGCAATGTCATTTTACCCATAAACATTTTTTTTATCAAAAGCTTTTGTTTTCTGTTCCTCTTATTTCCTTATTTCCTCTCCAGATCTGTGTCTTTCAGAGTTCCTACTGAGTTTGAACAAATCCTGATGTCTCTGATCTAAATCCAGATATAAATAGTTGATTTTACCCTTGCACTGCAGCTATTTCATTCCAACCTTTTCTTATTTCAAAGTGGTAGTTTTACTGTAGTTTTACTGTGCTGGTGCACAACCATGACAATCCAGAGATGTGTGGTGACTTTGTTAAATGTTTATGATGCATTTATTCAGTCCTGGTTTATGCCACACTTTGTTGAATCTCCATAAAGGTGAGAGTAGAGAAGAGAATGTGCACATGGAATGAATCACAAACTGAGTGAATCCCCAATATTTTAGATGATAATTGGCCAATAAAAGTTTATTTTATTTTGTTACCTTCACTATATCATTAGCTGGAACAAACAGGAGAATTATTGTACTGTTTCACATTTTTATCAGAAGAGCAATTACATTTTAAGCTGCAAACATTTGTGGGTAATGAACAAACAGTTTTATCTATTTACCAAGTTGTTTTAATTATTTTTTGTATGTTTTGTAAAAAAAATATATATCTTTTGCTTAGCACCTCGTATAATCACTTTGTTGGAGACAGTGGATGTACTGCTGGATCATAATGCCACTTTCATCTGTGAGGTTGAGTCACAACCTGCTGCTGACATCACTTGGACCAAAAATAACCAGCCAATTATGTAAGTTTACCAAACTTCTGATTCTTTTTATCAACCATAATGATTTAAACACATGGATTTAGATTCCATCATGTATAGTATGCTATCTTCCTGTGAAGTATGCTAAACATCACAAACATACATCATCAATAAATACATCAATAACAGATCAATATAGTTTCAGGTTAAAATTAACCAACATCATGATTTTGACATTTTGCAAGATTAACAAAGTGTCTAAATTATAGCTGTTGTTAAACACCCAGTAAGTCATTCTCTTTACCCACTTGTTACTGTTCAGAGTTGCAGGAGCTGTTATTAATAACTGATTTCTCCTAATTCTGCACTATAAAAATAACAGGTACTATGACACAAGGTACCTCATCAGGGAGCAGGGTCAGATGCTGATCCTCCCTCACGTAAGAGAGTCAGACAATGGAGAGTACTGCTGCATTGCCAGGAATGGCATTGGCGAGCCTGCGAAAAGTTGTGGAGCACTCCAACTTAAGATGAGTAAGTTAGTTTCTTCTAAAATTTTGGAGTTGGAATCAAATTATATTATGCCAAAATCCAAATTCTTAAATTAATTAATGTGACATGTTATATTAAAGCAACATTTTTGTTTTCTCTGTTCTTTTCTCAGAACCTCAAATAAAACGACCTCCCACCAATGTAACCCTCCTGATAGAATCTAAAGCAGTGCTGCCCTGTGTTACCCTCGGCTATCCTAAACCAGAAATCACCTGGCTAAAGGATGATGAACTTATCAAGGTATGCAATTATATCAAATACCAGTTGACAGATATGGTGCAGTTTTTGTTTTCTAGCTGAAAATCTTGTAAATCTTGTAAAATCTCTTTCAGGTCAGCGACCGTGTTTCTATTCTTGATTATGGGGCACTAAAGATCTATAATATACAGAAAGAGGATGCAGGGCAGTACCGGTGTGTGGCCAGGAACAGCTTTGGTTTAGCTTTTTCCAAACCTGTCACTATTGAAGTACAAGGTATTTTTTTAAATTTTGTCACTCAGGCTTACATGTAAAGTTCCTTTTAAGCAAATACATTTTAAATCTAATCATTACAAACCATGTTTTTAAAGCTCTACCATTGCGTTTGTGTGGTTTTGTACCTGCTCAGCTCCAGCACGAATCCTGCGGGTTCCAAAGGAAAAGAGAGTGGCGTATGGTAGCCAAATATCCTTTGACTGTAATGCCACTGGCAATCCAATCCCCACTATCACCTGGCTTGAAAATGGAAATACTGTGAGTTCTTTGTTAGCACATGTATGCGTTAATGCAAGCAAACCTCAATTGTTTTCTCAACTCTTTTGTATCCCATGAATAATATCTGCTGTGTTTTTATTATCAAATTCAAATCCATTTGCGATCTTAGCTAGAATATTAACGTCCTCTTCACAACAGCTGTGTCTAGATCACATGTTTGACAGCACTGCTAATATAAGAACAATTTTAACACATCATTCAGATTGTGACACACAGTCAGCTACAGAGCCTTACTTAATGGGAAAGCAGTGACAATAATGGAGTTTTGTTTTCATATAAAGCATTGCACTCAGTCAAATAATCACATAAAAAATGTTCCAATTTAGATATGTGTGGTACTGTATATTCATTAAATGTCAACACTTGGTTTAAATGTGGTGGACAAAACCCTATTATACTATTATCCCGGTTTTACTGATGGGAGTGCAAAGCAGGGTTTAATGTATTTGTCCAAATGCCCCTATAGGTGTCCCCCTGGGGTGATGTCCTGGGGTGTGTCCCTGAGACATATAGCCCTTGATCTGCAATTTTTTTCTCATACTTATACAACTACCTAGTAATGTCTCATGTGCTCATCTTGGAAAAGGCATCTTCTGCAATATCTGAAAAATCAACCCAAAAACAGTTTAACCGCAAGCAAAAAGTGGTTATTTAAAACAACTTTGTCCTGATTTGCAGGGACTCTTCTATTAACAAGAACATTCAGAGACAGTTCTATCAGAATGTATCTCCAAAGCACAAAAGTGTAACCACATTTGAGATAGCAAAATATTTTACATGGGTTAATTGCAAAAACGATGTATGTCATGTTTGAGTGATTAGCATGAAACCACAACAGAGAGAAGCGTAGGAGAGCATATGAAAAAAAAAAGAAAAAACGAAAGAAATAAAATATAAAAACAACATGTAAAAAATCAGCTAAGCCTATTAAGAAACTGCATGTTGCTCAAAGTGGCTTGAATAAGAATAAAATAACTTCCCGACATGAAACAGGCCAAGCATTTGCACAGACAGAGACAGAAACATTAAGAGCATAAATCCATTATCCATAATGACTGTAGGAGAAATTATCCTTTTGTCTATGTCTGTTATCTTAACACACACACATACACATGCCAACACACCCCCACAAACCAGTTAATAGGCTTTCAGACTGGCTTTGGGATTAATGATATAAACAACAGGGAATTCTCATCATGATGATAGAGGATAGAAGAGATAATTCAAATTATTATCAGGTTTGATAAGATTGTTATTATTAAAGGTAGTAAAGAGGATTTTGCCCTGAATGAGAAGTTCGACGGCTGTTTGTCGTTTTTCGAATAGTGCACATGCATTCTAACGGGTTCATTATCTATTGGCTACTTTATTTCACACCAGGTATATGATTTATGAATATTCTAACTTTTTCTTTTGGAAATCATAAGTACAGGACTATTATAAGTTGATAAAATGATTTTAAAGTAAATTCGACATCTAAATTTGCTACAGATCATCTTTACCACCTTTAAGTGAGAGATGGTTGAGGCCATAATTGGCCAACTTGTTTAGATAGATAAAATTTTCCCGTAAAAATGGACCAAAACAACGCCAAAAGACCAATGTTTATTCATTTTTGCTCATAAAAAATTAAAGGCAGCTGAAATGTTTTTTTTTTTTCCTTATTATTATCATTATTAATATTATTCTTTATCAAGCTATTATGGTTTATTTGTGCTACATAATGTCTATTTTTCATGGGCTAGGTGCTACCAACAATGGGATTGTAATGTCTGTAAATGCTATTTATGTGTGCTGATTAAAATGACTGTGGGAGATGATTTTCTGGCAGCTTGTTAAGGTCATTAATTTCATTGGTGCAGGAGTGAGCATGTCCTAAAAACAGGCCGTGTGAAACTCAGCTTCAAATTTAGACATAGTCTCATGTCAGCACCTAGCCTAACTCAGTCACACACATACACTATTCTCACATACAGTGGGGCAAAAAAGTATTTAGTCAGGCACCAATTGTGTAAGTTCTCCCACTTAAAAAGATCAGAGAGGCCTGTAATTTTCATCATAGGTATACCTCAACTATGAGAGACAAAATGAGGGAAAAAAATCCAGAAAATCACATTGTCTGATTTTTAAAGAATTTATTTGCAAATTATGGTGGAAAATAAGTATTTGGTCAATAACAAAAGTTAATCTCAATACTTTGTTATATAGCCTTTGTTGGCAATGACAGAGGTCAAATGTTTTCTGTAAGTCTTCACAAGGTTTTCACACACTGTTGCTGGTATTTTGGCCCATTCCTCCATGCAGATCTCCTCTAGAGCAGTGATGTTTTGGGGCTGACGCTGGGCAACANCCAACTCAGCATTCTTTCCCCTCCAAACACGACAAGTTGAGTTTCTACCAAAAAGTTCTATTTTGGTTTCATCTGACCATATGATGTTCTCCCAATCCTCTTCTGGATCATCCAAATGCTCTCTAGCAAACCGCAGACGGGCCTGGACGTGTCCTGGCTTCAGCAGGGGGACACGTCTGGCACTGCAGGATTTGAGTCCCTGGCGGCGTAGTGTGTTACTGATGGTAGCCTTTGTTACTTTGGTCCCAGCTCTCTGCAGGTCATTCACTAGGTCCCTCCGTGTGGTTCTGGGATTTTTGCTCACCGTTCTTGTGATCATTTTGACCCCACGGGGTGAGATCTTGCGTGGAGCCCCAGATCGAGGGAGATTATCAGTGGTCTTGTATGTCTTCCATTTTCTAATAATTGCTCCCACAGTTGATTTCTTCACACCAAGCTGCTTACCTATTGCAGATTCAGTCTTCCCAGCCTGGTGAAGGTCTACAATTTTGTTTCTGGTGTCCTTTGACAGCTCTTTGGTCTTGGCCATAGTGGAGTTTGGAGCGTGACTGTTTGAGGTTGTGGACAGGTGTCTTTTATACTGATAACGAGTTCACACAGGTGCCATTAATACAGGTAACGAGTGGAGGACCGAGGACCCTCTTAAAGAAGTTACAGGTCTGTGAAAGCCAGAAATCTTACTTGTTTGTAGGTGACCAAATACTTATTTTTCACCATAATTTGCAAATAAATTCTTTAAAAATCAGACAATGTGATTTTCTGGATTTTTTCCCCTCATTTTGTCTCTCATAGTTGAGGTATACCTATGATGAAAATTACAGGCCTCTCTGATCTTTTTAAGTGGGAGAACTTACACAATTGGCGGCTGACTAAATACTTTTTTACCCCACTGTACATCATAGTTATGTATGTGTCAATCCATAAAATAAAAACAACACACAAAATACTTTGATGGATACATTTATACTGTGTGAACATTAAATAATCTCCATGTTCTTCAGGGGGTTATATCCAAATTTAAGTTTATATGTAACCATTTCATATTTTTTATTAGCATTTAATACAAAGATCTAATACACTTAAAAATATATTACTGTTCCACTTAAAATCCACTTTAATCCCTCAAATATCTGTTTCAGAGACTAACGTTTTTACATTTAAATTTCAGTTTTGCGTTATTGTGAACTTTTTGATGTAGAGAAGTCTGATGAGTGAAGGTTTCTGCATAGTAAGGATTTTGCCTGCTTAATATAAATATATATTTTTGCAAAATATAAATAGGGCATAATGATTATTTCGGAGTTTGTAATTTGAAATCTTTGCCCACAAATATTTTAAGGATGAAGTACAAAGCATTTTAACAGAGTATTTCAAATTTAAAGTGATTTAAGTTGAGTGCATTTAACACATGAAGCTAAATTGTTCATTTTTCCCCAGATCTCAGGTGCCTCAGTGGAGGAGACGTTAGTGGGGGAGGTGATACTGTCTGTTCTCAAAGTAACAGTGAATAAACCAGCTTTATACACCTGTGTTGCTTCTAATAAGCACAGCGCTGGAGCCAACACTGTTAAAGCAAGTGCAAGTGTTACAGTTGCAGGTAATATTTTGAAAAGTTTAGATCAATTGATAATTTTTCAAATTCTTTACTGACTGTTAGGCTAAATAAAACCTTGTTGTTATAAGCTATCACTCCTTTTGCAACCTTTACTTAAAACAAGTTGTTGTGTTGTGCCAGCTGCTGATTACGGTAATAGTGCTTAACGTTGTTTCAGCTGTTTGTTGTCGTTCCCATTTGGCTGCTTCTTAAACACACCCTGACAATCCCCCCCCCCCCATAAAGAGGCAACCACACACAGGGCTTCCACCTGGTTGTCCCTCAGTCCTCTTACAACTAGCTATGACCTGCAAAAAGAAGCAACATGGTGGCTTATCTCTATTTAAAAAACTTCCAATTTATCTCTCAGTCTTCTGTTATCTGTTTCTCTTCCATCTTTTTGCATATTCCTCTACTTGTGCTCTTTCATCCGGTGTCCTCTGGATATTGTCATTGTCCTACAGAGTGGAGGTAAGAAAAACTGACTTTTACCTTATAGCCTTGACCTGCTCAGTGATTTAGTATATCAACTTTTTAAAGCAAAACTTTATTATGAAATGAAAAAAAGGTTTTGCCATCTTGAACCACCTTAAATTAGGTTTTATTTCTTACAACTTTGACATGAAAACGCAACCTTGACACAATACCAGTTACCACATCTGGACTCTGTAACTTCAGAAAGAGTCATAGCTGTGCTGACAGATAGGAACAACACACACACAAAATGAGAGTGAACTACATTGAATACAATAGATTGTAGGTCATGGAAAGGTTTGATTTTATTGTATTTCAACAAATCATGACCACATCTGGACTATAGAAACACTGGTAATGAAAGAAAAAGAGCAAATGGTACATTCAGAGGTCACAGTTTGAGTTTGATGGTTTGACTTTTAAAGTTTTAGTTTCTCCAGGAGGTGACATCTGGAGCTGATAAAAGTTGTAATATAGAAAAGCAGCAGGAAAGCTGTCCTAGAAAGAATGCTATCAAACAGATGGGAAGGCAGGCAGAGGGGTCAAAATGACAGAGATACATGTGAAGTTTATCCATGCTTGAGGAAAAACAGTCAACAAAAGAGGAAAAAACAAGTCGGCAAAAAGGGAGCAAAAATACTGGGAGTCTGGTACACAAGCAAGCAGGTTTATGCAAAGTGTGTGACAGATGTTCCTACTAGAGGAAGCAAGGAAGTCCAACAGACAGGATGTGATTCAAGTAAACGGCCCACAACTTTTCTCTTGATCAACATCTGGCTCGTTTTATAGTGTTAAAGCAGATAATTCAGGTGAAAAAACTATTTTTTATGAATATTTCAGGCATATTTAGTGACTGTCAACCAAAGCAGTAAAAGAGGATGTCTCATTTTTATGTCACTCAATTTTCATTTATTTTTATTCTGGCTTTTATAATCCTGAGAAATAATAAAACAAATATGTTGTAGAAACAAATTTAGAACACAAAACATCTTAAATCGCTGTTTTCTTATGCTTACAGACTAAAGAAAATATATGAAAAGACATCTTTATAGAATAAACACAGACATTCATTTTAATGACTCATGTTTAAAAGTTCTGATGCATGGCTCTGTCATATCAGATCATTTTTTGATGTAAATAAATCTCATTCAACAGACGATATAATGATGTCACAGGCTACTGCAGCCCATATCATGGAGATATATGTCGGACAATTCTTCAAGATGATACACTGGTTTTCTTTAATGCCTCCTTCTCGGACCCCGAGTACACACAGGAGTACTTGCTTCAGAGTAGGTGGGCAGAACTGGAAGGACTTAGTGGATTGTGTAGCCCTGCTGTGCATGCTCTCCTATGCCACTCCTACTTTCCTAACTGCAACCCATCGGGGTCAGGACCGGCACCTAAACCAGTCTGCAGGTACCATGATGCAAAATGTGAAAACATTCATATATTTAAGCACTAAATCAATGATTTGAGCAAATTCTCATGCTAATGTATTTGTTCCTCTGTAAAACAGAGAGCACTGCCTAGCAGTGAAGGAGTTGTATTGTAAAAAGGAGTGGTTGGTACTGGAAAGCACTGGTTCTGTTCAACCTGGGCTCTTGAGGTCTCTCACAGGGTCCCACACTTCTGTTTCACTGCTACCCAACTGTCAGGCCTTACCAAGCCTTCACGCAAACCCCAGTGATTGTACAGATATTCCTTTTGTTGGTAAGACACGTAGTTCTACCTTCAGTGTTTTTTTTACAGCAAAATTCTGCAATTTGATCTGCCACAATTATTTTAGTTCAACAAAGATGTATCAGTTGTAGCTTGAAAGTGTAAAAAAAAGACCACTAATTATGCTCATTAGAATGTTTTTCCTGTTCTTTTCTTTTCATTATCTGTGTGTTTTTCATTTTTAATTTCAGACTTAAAAAAAGATCAGATAACAAGTAAGTGTGAAAAGAGACTTTGCATTTACGTCCAAACTCCACACAGTAATTATTAAAACATCTGTGAAATTGTGACTGTTAGAAGAAGAATCTTATTTCTACACAATTTTTCTGTCTTTTTATTTTTACCAGCCACCTGTTACAATGATAAAGGGCAGTTCTACCAAGGCAGTGTGAATGTGACATGGTCTGGTAGACAGTGTCAGCATTGGAGTCGGCAGGTAAAGCAATACTAATCAATAGGGGGAGAGTTTAATTGCATTTGATTGTATTGCTGGGTTTCACATGACGTTGCGTTGACGTCACCAAATGCAGATGGGGGTCAGGAAGTAACCGCCGCTGCACAGAACCCTGCTGAACTCTGCTGATTCAGCTTGAAAATGCCCCAAATCTGTGCGGTCTATGGTTGTTGCAACTGCTCTAATCGGGAGAAAGACAAACGTTTTTTTCGTGTCTCGAAAGTCGTGTGCCACAAAGGTCTTAATTTTAAAAAACTTACCGAAAGAAGACGGCAGAAATGGATCGCTTATCTCCAGCTAAAAACAAGACGCGCAGAAACGGACAATGCTAGAGTTTGCAGCGATCACTTTCTAAAATGTTGAATAAAAGGGTTTAATAAATGTTCTAGTGTTTTAGTGAACATTTACTTAGAAACACATCTACAAAGATAAAGGCAGGTAAACAAGTTTTTCTCTGGCCACAAACAACGTTTTTAGGGGGGGTTCTGTGGTTCTCTGTGAATGGTTGAACTACATTATAGAAATATATAGAGAGAAATTAGTTAAAATCAAACAAATCTAATAGAAATTTGGATTTAAAAAAGCATAATAAGGTATTTACATGTAGATACTAGCACATAAACACACTCGTTATTAGCATTAGCAATAGTATTATTATCACGAATTAAAAGCAGCACAACTCACGACTTACCAGTGCAAAAACAAGACGACAGCCATTTAAAGCTTCTCTGGATCCTAAATCGTTGACCCAAACTGATACAAAATAGTTGCAGGCTTCCAGGCTTTTGAAGGCTTTCATTTGATTTGCTGTGTAAAAAGAGGTATGCAGGACAAGATAGTTTGTTATGTTGATAGCTTCAATACAGGGTAAATCCTCCAGACTGTATTTAAAGTCCGATCTTTTTAAACTATACGGGTCCTAACCTAAATGAAGATATATTTTTTTGCCATATCGCGTCTGTGCTAGTCCATTTAAAGCCTTACTGTAGTTGCTTTCCGACATCGCGCTGTGTTGTTGTGGCCAAGTGAAACACTTCCTGACCCCAATTTGAGTTTCACGCGGCTTCCGAGTCACGTGAGTGAAACCCAGCAATTCAAAGCACATTTAAATGTCAAAATTGAATTTTGATGGCATTAATATGTGCATGTTTGATGTGGGCATGTTGATTCAATCAAAGCTTTTACTTTTCTCAAGTAATTTCTTAATCACTGACACCTTGTTTTTTAAGCATTCAGACTATAAAAATGATTTTAATCTTCAGTTTGATTCACAACTTCTAAAAAAATAATAAACACAGAATGATGGGTGGAGATTAAAATGAAGAGGCCTGTTAGTGATGTCTAAACTGGCTGCAGATCTGAACAGCCAAAATCTGAACAAGACTTTCTGATCAACACAGTTGCAAACAAAGAGTTGTTTTTTTTTTTTAGTTTTCAAACTGGTTCCTTTAGATATCTGAATACAAGTGAACAACAAAGAAAACATACAATCTTATAATATATTACATTTAAGAATGCAAATAATTATGTTATTCCATTAAACAAATACCCAGTTTTTGATGAGTTGACCACCTATCTTGTTACAGTTATAGCTTATTAAACAAAATATGAATGAAAATAGCATGAAAAACATGGTGGGTGCCATAAAGAAATACACTTAAACAGTGTTGGTGACTTTTCAGAATAGTAATATTCTAGAAATCTATAAGAGTAAAAAAATGTTGTTTTTTTGTATTTTAGCTTAGGTAAACACTACTATATTAAACATCCTTGACTTCTTAGAAACTCTGACACACATGTACAAAAAGTGCTGAAAAGTGTAAACACAAGCATGGATGTGCACACATGCACTGACACGCACAAACACAGTCTGTGCAGCCGTTTTTGTTTTTAAAGCTTTGCTCAGAGAGAGGGTCTTTTTGGGTGAACTGTTACTACTCTCCTGTGCAGTGTTTTATGTGTGTGTGTGTGCATTTGTGCCAGGTCAGCAGAGAGGGAGGGGCTCCTTATGTCACATCCTGCCTCTGGAAGCAATTAGCTTTCACACGCATATGGTCCACACACACTCTACTAGAGAGCATGACTTTGTTCACATCTATAGGTATACGCTCAGTCATCTGAGGAAATGATTGTGATCTAATGCAACTCAGATGTTAGTTTATTATCTGTAATATGTTCCTACTGTGAATTTGAGTTCAAATACAGACTGTTTTAACTTTACTTTCTTCACACACTCCTGGATCCATATATGTGTAAGTGTGTTTTGGTGAATGGAGGACTGAAAAGATCCAATATATATATATAAAACAGCCTTTATCAAACTGCAAGTTAAATATTTTCAAGTAGTGTAATATCAGGACTCTGGCAGCAAAGTCAGAGTTGTTTAAAATGATGATTTCATACCTGAAAGATAAGATGAAGCATACTGTACACTGAATGCAGTAAAATTCTTGTGAAATCAGACCTTGGCTAAAGATTGGTCAAAAGTTAGACTGTTAAGTACGATTGGATGATTTTGATAATTACGCCAAAGTTCCTGGCATGAACCAAAAGTTTAATTTCCTCCATGTCAGTAAAATAATGGCATCAGTGGGATAATTTCTAATGGAACAGTTCTCCCAGAGCCTAATAGTTTGATTAAACCATTCACCATTAAAAGACCTCTCCTTGCCAGTAGATGAGGTAGACCCAGTAATTGGAGCTGAGTGTTTCTGAGAAGACATAAAATACACCAATCCAACTTGATTGTTGTTATTTTGAAACACTTATCAAAATTTATGTGTATCAACCTGTCAAATCATTGGGCAGCATTCGTAAGAAATCTGAACAAATTAAAGGACATCTAAGATTAGTCTTTTAAGATAAAGACTTGAAAATACAAATGAAAAAGGGCACAGTAAAGTCACAGTTTATTCAAACATTATCTGTAGAGCTGAATAAAGGTTATATGTGAAATGTTATTTTTGGGTTGAGTAATGAGGACACACTGGTATCGAATTAAGTTTGTCTTTGCTGCAAAGAAGTGGAAAATATTTTTAGAGTGACTCTAACACTGTGTTTAAGGATTCAGCCAGAGAATTACTACATTCAGGAAGTTCATAAAATGAGTCAAATGACCCCCAAATCCAACTTCAAAGATGCTGAAACATGTATTCCCACATTTCTCTTCCTTTCAAGATATACAGTTCAAGTTGGTGCTCAGCATGATTCATCAGATTTAGTTACAACCACGAGGTAATACAAGCTGGTTACAGAAATACTGTCACAAGATATTTTAAAGTAGTTCATTACATCATGTTTCTATCACCATTTGAATTAAAAAATGATTATATATGTGGCATTGTAAGACTTCTGGTGATGACAAAAAAGATTTTAATGGAACCGGAGACCTACAGCTCATTTACTTTAAATAATCTGATGACTAAACGAAGGCAGTGGCAAAAGGTTGACTCACTCATATCGTTTTGAGGATTTGTTATTAACAACTATCCCATGAGTAATTTGCTTGACACTTATAGCTGTAACAACACGTGTTGAATCCAGCCCTCTCAGCTCATGCCTTTGTGCCTCATGGGACATGTTTGACCATTACTTTTTGATGATTATGGCACAAGAGGATATTTTATTTGGCACTCTAAATTGCAGGCTCAGTTGAAAAATTCTGTGATGTCCACAACAGAACATTTCATAGCCTCTTATTGTTGAGCTAAAACGTTGCAAACTCAGCTCATATTCTTAAAATGTGTTGCTCTTTATAGATGCCATTCGATTTAACGTCAGATGAACATTTTTTATTGATAAAACTTGTTTTTTTTTAAAAATGTCCACTTATTGTTATGATTTATCCTGTAGGTTCCCCACCAGCATCGTCTTTCTGTGGATGTCATTCCAGAGTTAATGAACTCAGAAAACTACTGTAGGAATCCTGGAGGAATCAATAAGAAGCCCTGGTGTTACACATCTGATCCAAACATACACTGGGAGTACTGTGCTGTTCCTCGGTGTGGGGACACAGACTCAGAACCAGGTTCTTTCTTTTCTTTTCTGTTGAATCTTGTTAATACTTTTATGATTAATACGTCAGTAATAACTTTCTTAACAGGCACAGAGAAGGAACTGAAAGTCAGCTAATGTTGAAAAAAAAACTATGAGATGAGATGAGATGAGATGAGATGAGATGAGATGAGATGAGACGAGACGAGACGAGACGAGACGAGACAACACGACACGACATGACACAAGATGAGATGACATGACATGACATGACATGACATGACATGACATGACATGACATGACATGACATGACAGTTACCAAAGCAAGACTTATGCATGGAAAAGCAGGGACAAACTGGACTTTTCATTTCACATCAGTAATCTGGAGGATTCTGTATTTTATAGTGGTGATCATACCAACGTTGACAGTGCCTCGTCAGAATCCCCACCACCCTGTCACATCTACTGTTTCATCACCAGCTTACTCAATGTCAGTCATTGTAATTGTCCTGACCTCAATGGCAACCGCAGTCTTCCTCACAATTATCATTCTCGGCTGCCTTAGGAGAAGGAAGCAGTGGAGAAACCGAAAAAGGTAACAAACAAACACACAAATGGAAGAAAATTTGACACTGCTTTAGATCTTTTAGTATGTTTACAACCCATCTTTTCTATTCATCAGAAGAGCGATGGAAACCTCAACTTTAAGTGCCCTCCCATCAGAGCTCCTGCTGGATCGACTCCACCCCAACCCAATGTATCAGAGAGTTCCCTTGTTGCTAAACTCAAAGTTACTAGCTCTGGAGTACCCTCGAAATAATATCCAATATGTTCGAGATATTGGGGAAGGGGCCTTTGGACGGGTTTTCCAAGCCAGGTGAGGAAAAAATTGAGGGAAATGTGATGGAAGGGATGCAGATTTTACCTGTCCAAAAATAATACACATACACATCATCAGTACATCTGAGTTGGTGGAGTGTGGTGCAGGGTCTTCTTACACCCCCTTTTTCTGCCTGCCATCTGAGGCTGGGGGATGGAGCAGGTCCTGGCTATCTGGTCATGGTCAGGGATAGGTTGCTGTGCTCTGTGGCTATAAGTAATGTAGGGAAAATATTCTAATCTCTAAAACAACAATGTGTACATTAGAAATGAAAGCGAGCAAGGGTAGTGCTGGAATACAGGAGAACATATTATGGCTAAAGAAAGACAATGGTCATGTCAATAACTGATGTGTCATTCACAAAGTCACAAACTGTTATAATCACCTTGAACCTTCTCACAGGAGGACAAAAATGTCTCACACTGATCTCTTTCATAACATTAAATAGAAAACCTGAACCTTGTTCACTTAATTTATTCAGCTGGTTGCATTTTTCTTGTTGCAAAAAGTAAACTTACCTGTGATTTAACAAATAATCCTTGACATTATGAATAGATACATAGCATCGTCTACCTTATTTCCCAAATATACCAATTTAAAGAAACAGAGTACAGAATAAAAGTTTAGAATAAAATATAAACATAAACAAAGATAATTAAGCTTATTGTAGAGCAAAGTTCAACCCACACAATCACAACCAACAAAATACAGATTCTGTTAATCTGTAGAGATTTATTTCACAAACACCACATAAAGCTAATGCCAATGACTGATGAATGAGACTTCATATGATATGACAGTCTGAGTACTGGATAGTAATATAATAGTTTGTGAAGTTTTAACTATTGCACCTGTTGCATATAGCATATCAAATCTGAGAACCATCCTTGAGCCTTACTATAATCTCCTGGTGAAAAGTGGAATGGTGCAGCACATGGACACCTTTGGGAAGATCACTAGCATACAAATGCAGGGAGAGATGTACACACACGCATGCACACACTCACACATTTGTATGCATACACATGTCATTTTGCAAAAATGAAACAAAATACACAAATAGTAAATAGTTTAGACACATTTTCTCATTTGATTGAATGAGAAACTGTAAGAAAAATGTGTTTATTCTCATCATGATGTCATTATTTGGCTACTCTAACATGTAAATATTTCAGCATTAGTCCTTTAGTACAAGACAGTTATGAATAAAGTCTCATCCCCACTACAGGAGTGAGGAAAACTTTTATCCACAGGACTGAGCCTCTCCAAGGACACTCTGGTGGGAACTCTGTGATAACGTTGCTTAGTGACTTTTATCTGTCAGGAGGCGGACTTTTTCATTCTCTTTATATTGATGAAACAACTCTGTATGATTCAATGACTGAATGCTGTAAGTCTAGCTTCATTCACTCCTTGCTGCAAGTAAACTTAAAACAGCCTTATATCCCTTGACTGTGGTTCTTCTCTTGTCTGAGGGTTTAAACTGCGTTTTGGGGTCGAGGAACAATTTCCCTGACAGAAACTTTGTGCAAAATTTTGACTTGTACAATTTTTTATGTGCATTTTGTGATTGTTGCAGAGCACCAGGCCTGTTGCCCACAGACCCTTTCACAATGGTGGCTGTGAAGATGCTGAAGGAGGAAGCATCAGCTGATATGCAGAATGACTTCCAGAGGGAGGCAGCACTCATGGCCGAATTTGACCATCCAAACATTGTTCGGCTCCTAGGTGAGTATATTTGCACGTGTGCACCTGTAAAACAAAGAAGCACTGCACAGACATACATCAAATATTTCTGTTAGAATTTTTAAAAAGTACAACAACAACACCTGAAGTTGATATTAATAATAAAAAAACAATCATACAAAAAATATGTATATTTGGACCCTGTCTCCAACAGCAAAAGGACTTTTGCTTAACTTTGTTTAACTAGTTTAATCTCAGATACAGTAATTCTTTTAAATTAAATCTTTTTTCCCAGATCCTTTCAACATTACTATAAACACACTCCAGATTGAACTGTTTGCCAGTAAACAAATGCAGCTTGACAACTAATGTGCTTTTGTTGGCCTGAGTAAAACAAATGTCCTCCATTAAAGTTTATCTCCACTAATACAACCTATCTTATCTAACACAAACAGTTCAAATCCAAATATACTTTCAGGAAGACATTTAGAGGTACAGCATGCTCTTTTTGGCTCTGGCAAAGAGTAAACAGAGCCATCGGTCACTGGCCGTGCTGGAGGAAGCACCCCCCTCCGGTTGTGAAATAGTTTTAAAATCAACATTCACTCACTCACATCTCAGAGAACTCTACTGTCTGATATTTATTCAGCACAGTTTTGAGCGACATTCATTTTGAGTGAGTCCAACTGGAGAATAAAAAAGATGTCATGTGACCTACTAACTCCTGTATGTGATATGTGAGTAAAACATGCTCAAACTGGTGGAAGACAAATGAGCAGAGGACAGAGACAGAATGATCCAAAATGATGACCTACCTGACTCAATCCTTAATGAGTGAATGTCATTAAAAAGAACACAGTAATTGATGCAGTTTGAGGAGATGATTTCTGAGAATTGGTCACTTTTCCATTTTTACAGTTTGGTTAGTTACAGGTAATATTTACAAGGTACTCTTAACAATTCAAAGGAAACCTGCAACTTGTCTGTCTTTCATTTCTGATCTGCTCTTTGGCAGCGCTTTGCTTGTGTGGTATTTAATCAGACTGAAGTGTAGGTTTCTATAGTTTTAATATGTTTCTTATAGACTCAACTGTTGAGTGATTTACAGAGGTCCTGTATGGTATGCAGTCTTGGTAGTGGATGAAGATGCAAACACAACAGCACTGTCAAACATCCACAAACATCAAGCTAAAGCAACTGTTTTATAATTATAGGTATAAAGAATGTCAGATAGATAATAAAACCAGTTCAAGTGTATGTCCCTTCTTATAAGTAAACTTGTGAAATGCTGTAGTCAAAAACCAAGTGTATCTCAACAGTAACAGTTTACATGACAAAAAGTCTTGGTTAGTACTGAAATCAAGATTATTTAACAGTTACAGGAAACCGTTACCAGCTGTGATTGTAAAATGTTCTGCATTAGATGACATTTGTAGTTCATCTCAGGAAGAGCAACTTGTTTACAATTATGGCTTAAAGATGTAACATTGTGACAGCTGTAGCTGGACACATATATGTGGATAGCACAGCTGTAGCTCTTTTCCTCCCTCTGCCAATGTTTTGTTTAACTAAGATTTACTGGAGACTCTGGCCTTGACTTTAATGTTACCTCATTTTAAACTTTAAGTGATACTTTTCCTCTTTAAAACCAGAATTCCATTATGACTCCTAATGATTCCAACATATACCAGTGAGTCAACATAAATGAGAAATGAGCACACACAGAAGTGAGCTGCAATCCGAGCCTGTTCTCCGGAGAGCTGACCCACTCTGTGACCACCAGTAGACTACATGAGCTAACCTAGCATGATTCCACTCCTCCTCCTGCTGCTAAACTTATCTAAAGCTTGTTGCAAGTCTTTGTCTGATATGGATAAATTAGTTAAAAGCAAGCCCTAAACAGATAAAATGCACTGTGTCATATTGAATAATGTGAATTATTATATTATTTTGCAGCTGGGGACTTCATCCAGCTTAATTCAAGGAAAAAACAACAAAAACAATGACTTGCAGTCTAATTTTTCTATGTTTTGTTATTTAGGTGTGTATTTGCCTGCATTTAAAGCTTCACAAAAACAGATAAATTAACAGTTTTTTTTGTTTGTTTGTTTTGTTTTGTCTTCAAGTCAAGTATAAATTAAAAATATATATTTATATATTGTGTCCAAAGACTGTTTGACAGCCTTTGGGTCCTTTAGCATCAGATTACAAAAGCAAAAATTAAATTAAAAGTAATCAATCATAATTATGTGACTGATATGTGTCATTACATTTCAACTATATAAAGTTTAAGAATGAATGCACTAAATCATAGAGGAAACAAACAAGAGTCACTTGAATTACAATCAAGGTTTTTAGGGACTTTATCTGATACTTCTGTCAAATCAGTTTATGTGTTGTTGTTTTTTTACAGTGTAGTTGTGTTTATGTCTTCTCCCCAGGTGTGTGTGCTGTTGGTAAGCCGATGTGTCTTTTATTTGAGTACATGGCCCATGGAGACCTAAACGAGTTCCTGCGACGCCGATCTCCAGCCCAATCTGTGCACACTCTCAGCTGTGGGAGCCTCTCAGGTCGCAGTTCCTCCTCTGATGCTGAAGGAAGACTTCTTTCCTGCACTGAACAATTATCAATTTCCAAGCAAATTGCTGCAGGAATGGCTTACCTATCAGAGCGCAAGTTCGTCCACCGTGACCTGGCAACCCGTAACTGCTTGGTTGGAGAAGAGATGGTTGTGAAGATTGCAGATTTTGGCCTCTCTAGAAATATCTACTCAGCTGATTACTACAAAGCCAATGAGAATGATGCCATCCCCATTCGCTGGATGCCACCGGAGTCTATTTTCTACAATCGCTATACAACAGAATCAGATGTGTGGGCTTATGGTGTGGTGTTATGGGAGATTTTTTCCCATGGGATGCAGCCATATTATGGAATGGGTCACGAGGAGGTGATTTACTACGTGAAGGATGGTCACATCCTTTCTTGTCCTGAGAACTGTCCTCTGGAGCTCTACAGTCTGATGAGACTTTGTTGGAGCACACTCCCATCTGAAAGACCGAGTTTCAGCAGCATACATCGGATACTGGAGCGGATGCATCAAAACAGCCCAAGTAGCAATACAGATACCGAGGCTGATACTTAATTTGTACTAAAATGTTTGTTCTTTGTGCAAAAATGCATCACAACAACTAATGTCTGGAAAAACATCTTGAAAAAAATCTGTCACTGATCACAAACATGTAAACAAAACTCATGTAACCAAATTGGTCTCTGTGCTAAGATGATTCCACTAAGAAGACTCACTTTTGACTTCTCTTACCATTTTAACACTTTTTTGCTTTATACATCCTATAATAATTTGTGTTGTATATATATATATATATATATATATATATTTATTTTAACATCCTTTTTTCTTTATCCAATAATATCATACAGAAATGTCAGCTTCAGAAATGAACAAAACATGACAGATGTTACAGATGTTAAAACATTGGAGGGTGGAAAGGACAAAAACAAAGAAAGGAAGACAACTGGAACATGAATGATCATGAACACACATGCAATGAGGTGACCTCTGCATTTTTTCCTCATACCACCTTGTTACTCTCATGCTAAATGTGACCTTTAACCTTCGCAACAGTCTCAACCACAAGTATAATTAGTTCCTACAATCAAATGTTATCATATATCAGAACAACAGTACTGCTTGGTGTGAGTTATATTGGAGACTGATACTCCACTGCAAGTCTTATTTTTGCATGCAGTAAATTTATATTTGTGATTCAACTGATAAATGCAACATCTAACAGGAAATTTATGTTAGCAGATAATTTTTTTTATCAGAAGAAATTCAAGCTTTCTATGCAGCTATTTTTTCCAAGTCTTTTCAGGTCATTGAAACACGAACTCTGAATGTAAGTTGGTGCTTATAAAACAGTACTGACTTGTGATTGGTTAAAGTCTCTCCTCATGGATTAATTACATTAAGAAACTTTTGACTCATATTTTTATGACCTAATGCTGTTTTAACTACTTTAAACATAAAGTGTATGCACTTGTTGTTTGCTAAAAAAATATGTTTAAACCATGTTTTCCATCACTTGTGTGTGGAACTATTAGATTTGTTTTTGTTTTTACCTTAAACTTTGCTACATCAGTTTGTAAAGTTAATTCTATGATGCATCTGAAAAAAAGAGAAAAGATTAATGCTTTATTTGTACAGTAAAGCTTTTTTAACCTTGCTGTTTAAGGTAACATTAGTTAATTCCACAGTGACACACAATCACTTTAAACCACAATTGTTGTTTTTAAAGATGAGTTTAATTCCATTTTGAGGCATTCTATTTTATTATATATTTCTTTTTCTTTATGATGTTATTACTCATGTTGATTTTTGATTGACATGCAAGGTGACAAGAAAAAAAAAATGTCTGGGGGAAAAGATATTTGAGAAATTATTTGAGCACAAAATTCAAAAGAAAACTATACTTTCGTTGATATTCATGCTGAGTCTCATTGTGTACCATAAGATTTATTTGAGCAAGAAAAAACAAACATATTTCAAATGTCATAATACAAAATAAATAAAACACATTCTTACTAAATTAATTAGATCAAGTTCAGTAAAAAATATGTTTTATAGATAAAGAGTGGAAATATAATTTATAATACAGATTAGAAATGAAATGTACATATTTAAGATTTTTTTATAGTTTTCAAACAAGATGTTGAATTTATTTGTGATTTTGCTGTGAATTTGTTAAAACAGTATGATAAATTATTTAGTATTTATTTCATACATGTATTTTTACTCCTTGTTTCCATTCAAATATTGTAATATTTTGTATTGCCTATTAATAAAATAATTAAACATATTTGTATTTCAGACATAAACCTCAATACCTTCAGTTTACTTTGCTGATAGTTATCTGGTTTGAAATTCCAGTCAAATATTTGTGGATATCAATATAAATCGTAGTGATATTTCTCTTAAAGCTAAAAACAGTTCTTCATATTTGTATCAGATGCATGTATTTCACTCATTGTGGTTTTTATGATTCACCATCATTAAATTTTATCAGATTTCAAATGTCCTTGAATATCTGTCTGATACAACAGAAAGTTTTGTCTGAAGCAACTTTGTGAAGAAACTGTGGAATAACTTAATGAGTCATGACTCTGAAGAAGCGTTGAGTCCAAAAGCCCCCTTGTAAAACCTCTAACAGCTGGATCTACTACGGTTAGTGTGCTTCACCTTGAGTCACACATGGGCAGTTATGAAAAGTAAGGAGAATTGATATCCAGAAACACTGATAACCATATTTATATCCAACCACATTGCTTATTGTTATGCTTCTGAGAGCTAACATGTATTAATTTTCCAATAAAGCTAAAATCTCATGGACTAATCCAACAGAAAATAACAACAATAAACTGAAACTAAAAATAAAAAACATTGAGCAGAGACAAGTGAAGACATAAACTGCAGTTGAATCAAACACTTTATAGAAAGCACAAGTTTAGAAAGAACTTCAGCTCCAGTGTCATATTTGTGTCTTCTCTAACCTCAGTGTCTTTTTTTTTAGAGGTTTGGGGTTTTCTTGACTGTTTATTTTAACATATGTGTCCACTGACACTGTACTCAGTATATGTCCAAGTCCATTAAGTATTTTACCATGTGGACACTTCCATCCTATTTCTCACCACAAGAGGGATTAGTGAGGAGGGCAGACATTTGAAAAGTTTGTGCAGTGCAAGTCTTTGTGGAGTAAAGTTCTGTTACTATTATGTAATTTGTCTGAGCAGCTTCTTTTTTAAATATTTTGTTGATGTGTGTGTTAACTTGTAAGTGTGCCTGTGCAAGATTCATGGAGAAGAACTACTCGTGTGTGTGTGTTTTGGGGAAGCCCAGAGTAAACTGTTTAGAAAAGGCAGCATGAAGCTTGGCTTTGGACCGGTCATCTCTCTTCTCCTTCATATTGTGGCTCAGACTCCCCCATATCCCACTTCCTCTGACTGCTGCCTCACTTTTTCACTTCCTACCCATTTTTACATCTGGACCTCATTTTAGTCATCCTTTTCTTTCCATTCCCATGAAGTCAGCGATTTGCATCTTTAAATGACCATTTGACATAGCTCAGCCTATTAGCTTACAATTTCTGGTTCCATAGTAAGTTTTCAGCTGAAATCAATTGATAGATTTTTCATATTTAGCCTAAAAAAGACATAAACACTTACAAAAAGTGACAAGAGTCATGTCTTTCTCTTCACTCCCCACCATTTCTTCTTCTTATCTACAGCAGATGCAGGAAGTTCTGTCCCTAGTCTATATCAGCTTAGTTTTTTGTGCTTTTTTTTTTGTCTTTTAAAATTTACTGCAGAGGCAGCTGCAGACACGGGTAAAAACTGAATGAATTGATCAGTTTTACTTGATGTGAATAAATGCACTAACATTCCTGACAGCTTGTTGTAATAGGTTTTACAGTTTGTTAGGTGTAAATCATTAGTATTTTGCCACAGTAATCTCCTTTTGGGTTAATGATTCTGTGCAGGCTAGCTTGCATTTACTTACTGACTCCTTCATTAATGCAGACGATTAGAACATGCGTAACCATAGCAATTCAGATTACTGGGTTTTGACAGACAGAAACCTTTTTGTTACTCAGCAAAACATGGTGGGAACCGTGGAAAGTGTCTATTGACTTGACAAAGTTGTGACATCCCGTTCACTCAGCGACCAGGGGAATTTCCTGCTCAGCAACACAAGATTCTATTGGTCCATTCAGAACCAACAGGAAGTGAGGAGATATATATCATTCAGCTGGAGTCAAACCAAATCGTGGAACTTTTACCAGCAGATAGTGAACACACACATACATGTGTTCTTTCCAAGAAAAACATTAGTCTGCTGTTGCAAGGACTAATGTTTCTTTCATTCCACAGCTTTACATGACACAAACTGACTGTTAACATTTTCAGCATTAAAACTAAAGATTCCTTCATGAAGAAACAGAAAACAATCCAAAGGTGCCATTTTAAGTGAATATATTCTCACTAATTGAAAGAAATAAGATAAATAAATAAAATTAGGTGCTAACTTTGGCTCTGTCTCTCTGTGATGTGTCCTGGCTTTGACAATGTCATGGAGACAGACACAAACAGAGGAACCACCATTGGAAAGGTTGAACACAGTGTTATCATTTTAACCATTCCTGTAACACCATCGGACACTTTTTTATCAAAAACAAAACCCAGTCACACACAAGCTAAGATGTTTCTTATTTTTTTCATATTTATTTTTTGTAACATCAGCATGATGACTTAGGATGTGTATTCCTTTTATTGGCTTCTAAAGAATTGATAATACAGAAACCCATTTCATTTTTATGTTGCAATTACACCGTAAAAACTTCTGAAACAGGAAGGCTTGACATTTATTTATATACACATTTGTAAAGAAATATTATACCCAAAAAGAAAATTCTTTTAAGACCCACAACTGGGGAGACATACAGGTGTACATTTGGTTTGCAGTACTAGGTGTCAAAACATTTGCACAAAGTCGCATTAAATACTGAATCCACTACTAAGGGATAATACAAAACACTGAGTGTGAAAGAATCAGGATGTGATGATCTGAAAAAAAAAAAAGTGGTAAAACCGGTCTTTGGAGAAATAATGCAATAAAACAGTTGTGGAAAATTAGATTGTTGTTTTGTAGTGCTTGCACACTGACATTAATCTTTGTTCTACAGTAATCTAAATATTATTTTTGCTCATCTCCAGTGGTTTTAGTTCACATCTCACCCCCCTTGCTGTTTTGTGGCACCACTGCTAGATGTAGTTACGTGTTAACGCTGCTGGATGTGTTTAGAGTTTCAACCAGAGAAAACAACGACTTTTTCCTCTAGGGTTATGTTACTCTTCAGTGCAGAACTGAAAGTCACTGGGCTTACCCATATGGGAGTCAGGCACAGGTCATGCACAACTTAAGAAGTGTTATTTATGGTGTCTCCAGGAAATTCCTTCATTATGAACAACAAACAAATGGTCTGGACATGAAAAACATAATCTTACAGTACATTTTGACAAAGTCTGACAGTTAAATTCAAAGACAACAAACAGTTTTCCCTTTGGTGATTAACTTTGAATAATATATTTTATATATGTACACGGATACTTACACTGGTATACAAAGAGTGACACACTAGCAAAGAAATGACAGAAAGTTTAGTTGGTTTACTATAATAACCTGAATTAGTCCTTACACAGAATGAATGTTTAGTAGATGTTAAACATGAAGGCAAAGCCTAAGGCCACAACTGGAGAAGTTTGTTAAAGGTCAAATAAAGTTTGAGAAATGTATTAATTTACTTCGTCTTGGAGGATTTTTACAATATAAATATAGGAATAGAGCCCCCAAAAAGTTACAAGTACAGTACTGTAAAAAACCCTTCAGTCATCTTTCATTTCTTTATACTTGACTTCCAAGTAGCAAGAGTTTCTTGTAATCTTTTAAAGTAGTCTTGATCGGCAGTTTCTGAGGGTCTTCAAAAGTTTTTTTTCTTTCAACTTTGGCTGCTTTTTTACTTGTACTTTTAAGGACTCCATCATTGGGTAAACAGATTGGCAAACAATTCTTTGGAATTGGGTCTTTAAGCACTTTGTTACCGACACAAAGACACATTTTATTTACATTGCTTTATCTGACTCCATTAAAATATCAAAGATAAAAACAATTTAACTGACATAAAACAGAGTTTTAACACTAATAAGATGATTCCCAAGAGTAATTAACTGATACTGGAGATGTTTAACTGCAGGATGATGCATCACTCAGGTTCTGTCTCTGGTCTTTGCCAGGTTTGGTTCTTATTTCTTAAAACATTTTTAGCCTTAGTGCATCTCTTGTTGATGGTTTTGTTTAGACCTGCTACTTCGTATTCTATCCTTCAAAGTCACAGATTGCACATGATGTTGCCATGTTAAAATGATCAGGTACAACTAAAAAGAATACAAAAAAATTAACTAGTTTAAAGAAAAAACCAAAATGATCTTTTTAAAGTTTGGAGAGTTATTGTTAAAGGACACTTCAGATGATTAAAAGCAAGTCTGGCTCCTTGAAAGGAACAATAACAAAATAAAAATAAAAACAGCTTTTACACATTAATGTACTAAAACATGAAATGAGACTTAAATATCCCTTTTCAGCTATCTAAGAATAAGGTGCCACTGGCCACAGTGTTTCTAAAAATATGAAGGGGAAACAGTTAGCTAAACTGAGAAATTGAAAAATGATTGAAATGCTAATCTTGAAACTTTTTATACTGATAAAACTACATATTTAGTTGACAAACAAGATAACATCTTGAGAAGTTTAAGCTGACATGTTTACTATCTACTCTTAGCAATGAAGGTTTCCTTATATCCCATCTAGCTTTAATTTTTATATGAGCTGGAGGAAGCAATGTCAAATAAGTTTGAAAAATCAATGGATTCCTACCAGCTGACCTATATGTTTGATCAGTTCTTACTGGGTTTGAAACTTGCACAGTTTGGAAACAATATACATCAATGGACAACCAACAGAAGTGATTAAGTTACACCATTTGTGAACTTGGCCGTTGTCCTCGCAATGTTTTTGGCATGACTGCAGTGAAAGTTCAGTGCATGCAATCTATGACAGCAGTGACTTTCCATCCAAAGTACACAGTAGTTTTTGTTTCATGGACATTTCTCATGGTAACTTTCAACTGCTTTGCAATTTAAACAGTTGTGAGGACTTGGAAACTGTCTTCAGATGTATGAGAGAGCAATACACTGATCTTTGGGAGTGCAGCTCCAGACTTCCCCCATATCATCCATGAACACTTTACTGTAGGTTTGTACAACATCATATTTGGGAGAAAAACTGTTTTAGCTACTATTTATCTACTTTCCCTGCACCACTAATCTTGCAATTGTTATTAATCCGTTGCCAGATGCTGTTCTGTTTTATTTCAACCTTTCAGCCTACTTGAGAAAGGCTGAAAGTAGAGATAAAGACACACAGTTTCAAGTGAATGACGTATGTAAAGCATGCCCTTCCAAAGATTTTACCATTAAAATAGGTAACAACATAAAGGCTCAATTTCTCAAATGTGAAACAAATCAGAGTTGTGCATTTTGTTCAACTCCAACTTCAGTTTGAACTATTGATTATATTGGAGTTTTAGCTGTAGTGTCATAGTCATGCTGCTGAGTACATTTGAACAGTGTTCAAATGATTTTTATGTTAATGCAAAGCAAAGAGAAAAAGAGAAATAATACAACTCTTGGGTAAAAACACAAAAATGAAAAATGTCAAACATGAGTATCAATTAACTTATGAAATATTACAACTATATCATATCCCTATTTGCATCTGCAGGAAAAGTTGTTGCAGGTGCTTCCCTTTTCTTTAGTATTATGGACATAGCGAGGTAGCTGAGAACAAGTCATCTCATGATCTGGAGATGAATGGAGTCAGCGCTTTGGAAAATCATATCTTCAAATCCCAAAAAGAATTACAAAAGAAAAAAATACATGGAATTGTTTGCATTTCTTGAATCTTTTGAATTAGTTAGTTGCATAAAGTTAAGAAAATGTTGGGTATATTGGCAAAAACTGAAATGGGAAGCTGATCAGGAAAAAAGCTTCTGTTAAGTCCCATGAAAAACAATGTATGGGAGGAATATGTTACAGATAAAGGTTAGAAAATAATGTATAACATCCTTTTAGCATGAGGATTAATAAAGCCTACAGATGAAACAGTCCTGAGTCTCTAAAGAACAATTTCAAAGTTAATGAAAATAGTTTCATCAATTTCATACTTTTTGCATAATGTGGCAAATTTTTCTCTTTTTTAGGTTGTTATTGATTTTTTTTTTGTTAAATGAAAATGGGAAAAGGTGAATGTTTAATAATTGAGATCTAATTTTAAATTATATACGTATCAACAAAGATGCAAAGATGTTTGTTTTTTGCTGTTCTTTTTTTTCTTTGTTTTGTAATTATTCTTTTTTTGTTTTTTGTTTTTTTCCCATTATTTCTTTTTCTTAATTCTGTCATGTGCCAGTAAGGCACTACTAAGGCTTTTGGTCTTTCTGACATAGATCAAGAGGAGTCAAAGTTTTAAAGTTAGACAGAATGAATTGGGGGAAGAGGATGGTTTTACTGGCATTACCTTCATTTCACAGATTACTTAAATAATTCATATTATCTTTGCTTGTAAAAATACATTTAACTCAACAAGGAAAATAATATTCAACCAAACAAAAAAAAAATTAACAGCCTGTCAGAGTCCTCAAAATTTAAGTTCCTCGTATCAAACCGATGGAGTCTCCGTCTTTTTTTCACAGTCACCGTCCTCTTCTTCATTGTGATCGTCATCCTCTTCATTATCTGCTCTATTCATCTGTTTTTATTCACAAATGTACACTGCAGTCTGTAGTCTATGCACTGCTACAGTCCCTTCTTTTTTACATTTTTTTCAGCCAGTATCTCCAAAACATTTTTTTTACACCACTGAATGTTCATTGTGGTGATAATGGTGCTGATTCACACCACTGGCACCCAGCACTGTATGGTTAATAGAAGAAGCAGACCTGTCGGATCCCTCCGCCGTTGTCCCATTGATGTTCTCCTGCCGCTGGCAACACAAGATCTGCTTGAATGTGGCGCTCATCTCTTTGTCACGGTAGGAGTAGATGATGGGATTCATGGCTGAGTTGAACTCGGCGAGAAGCAAGAAGAACTTTTCATAGGTGAGGATGCTGCAGTTGGCACAGAAGACATCAAGGAGAAGGATAACCAAGCCGGGAGTCCAGCAGACAATAAAGGCACCTGATGGGACATAGAACACATGTTGATGTAACACATTATATGCAGGAGTAAAATCTGTGTTATTGGGCAAATGAAAAATAATCATTAAAGTAATTTTGCATGACAGAATAAGAGCTATGCTACCACTCTAACAATAGGTGACACTACTAAAAGTACAAGCCTATATATAGATTTAGATAAGAAGTTGATTTATTAACTTTTTTTATTGACATTTAATCCTGATGTTTTTACTTGAACATATATAAAGTCATTCTTTTAGATATGGCTTTTTAGACTGAGGTGTTAAAACTGTATTTTAAACTTCAATAAAAAAGTTTCTTAAAACAGTTTTAGTCATTAGATGAACAATTTCAAAGTAATTTATATAATTTACTTTTCAAAAAGGCATTTGATTTTCTTCAGATGTCATTATTGGTCAAACTCACATTCCCGGTTTCCTTTGTCTCTTAATGAGTCAGATCAAACACTCGTGAGCTGACTAAGCGAAATAATTTGAGCAATAAAACTTGAAAGGCTCATAAATTTCAGTTCGTCATTATGATGCATTAAATCCAACCAGACATTCTAACTTGCATCATAGTGCTACATTATTGCTCCAACACTTTGTTTTTGTTTATTTATTAATTTTTTTTGTTTTGTTTTTTGCATTGTGAATATTTCTGACTTTATTGCATCAGCATGTATGACAAATATGATGTATTCGAGTCACATTGTCCATGTGATGTAAGTGGTTGCTGCTGGTCTTAAGTGAATATTAGAATGTCTCATTCTGGGCTGGTAAACTGGTTAACAGCATTAAGTTTGTTTCTGTTTTCTACCTTAGTTACCTACCTACAGACAAATAAACAAGCAAACAAACAAATAAAATCCAAATAAAACTTTAGGGTCTGGGGAATTATCTAACAACCAAAACAATGAATGAATGAATAATGTAGCAAAAAGGTGAAGCCACATTTTCTTTTAAGCAAAGAGTCTTGTGTCCCATTTGGACACAAACAAAAACACTCAACAACCACATCATCATTCATCTACAAAACAAAGCATTTACGTCTGCCTTTGACCACATCTAAAACATTTCGAACAACACATGTTGAGTGCAAAGTGTTTTGGTTGGAAGGTGGTTTTAAAATGTTTTTAGTTGTGGGTGCAGTACATTATCGGTTATGGATGGAGCTCCACCAGTTGACAAAACCACTGAAAGGTTTTCCTGTAACTGAAAACTCCTAAACACAAGTAAACAGCTATTTATATCAATGAATGAAGAAGGCTTTACAATAAAGAAAACAAACAAACAAAATTAAGAAACAAAACCATAAAAGTCAAAATGATAATAATCAAAACAACCATATTATGCATATGTACATGTCCGAAAAGGAGTAGGATGAAGCATAAGCCTAGTTACCAATGAGCATAACAATCTCACTATTATGTCACTATCACTTCAATGATAAGCATTTATCCATGAATTGGGCTTGTTTACTAGAAATGCTATTAAATTCCTTCAGTATTGAGAAGACATCTGGATGAGCATTGCAGACTCTTTTTGTGTCCTCTAACACCTTGCTTAAGGCAGTTGTTTCTAGGGGTGGGTGGGGTGGGGGGTAAGCTACTTTATGATAGAGTTGTTGCAATGTCGAGAGCGTAAATGGCATTTTCTGAACCTGCTTCTTCCTTTTTACAGCTGGTGTCTATCTCCAGTCTTTGGGTGAGTGGCGGGGGACACCCTGGACAGGTCGCCAGTCCATCACAGGGTCACACAGAGGCAAACAACAATTCACGCTAACACCTAGGGACAATTTAGAGTTGCCAATTAACCTCTTGCATGTTTTTGGACTGTGGGAGGAAATCAGAGTCCCCTGAGAAAACTTATGCACGCACAGGGAGAACATGCAAACTCCAGCCTGGATTTGAACCCGGGACCTTCTTGCTGCAAGGAGCTCTACCAACTCTGCCATCATGTATAGGCCAGTTCAAATGTAGGCATACAGTAGACTAAGTGGGCTAGATTGTTGCCTATAGGGCATCACTGCCAACCTATTGAAAGAAAAAAAAAAAAATAGAGAGTTTGTTTTGGTCTTCTAAAATTTTAATCAAAGTACTATTTTTGTTTCTCACACAAAGGGAAACTTTCACGTCAATAGCCTCAGAAAAGTATATGTCAACAATAAAAAAATTATAGAAATTCAATAAAAAAGTGTTGCATTTTCTCATGTTTTTCTATTGCAATGAATATTAAACTTGAGCTTAGTAGTTTCACTCAACAAATGTCATTTAATTGTCTCCTGAGATGATAAAATAAAAGACTCAAATTTAAGGCAGAAATTGTGCAAGTAGAGCTCAGATGGAGAGAAAAAAATGACAAGCAGGCCTGTTATCTGTTAATGTTTTCTGCAGGCAGCAGCTGCAGCAAAGGCTTGACGTCACTTCCCAACTATGCAAGCAGACACTCAAAATTCTTCGGAGCTGGATGCATTTCCTAAATTGTTAACAACCCAGCAAATAAACTATCTCTGCTATTTGTATTGTAGAAAAACTTTTTAAGTCTGAGCAGGACATGGCTCAGCAAATTAAAAGATAAAAAAAGAAATAAAAAGTCAAACAAACTGGCTTGCCTGCTTCTTGATTGTGTTGCATTTCATACAAAACTGTGAGTTATGTTGATGGAATTTAAAGGATAAAATAAGTTATGTCATTTATTATCTTTCATTTTTTTGCCTTGTCAGTACTTGAAAAAGCCACATCGAGGAAAAAGAGCTGGGGAAGTGGAAAGTCACTGGAGAAAAGTAAACAAACAGCTCTGAAGCTGGTTTGGAAATTTTTCCTGAAAATGTTCCTCCACACTCATCGTTTTGATTTTCAAAAGAAACTGAAGGACTTAACCTCAGAGTCTTCAGTGAGAAATTCATTTAAGGAGTTTAAGAAATCTGATTTTTTTTTTTTTTGACAAACATCAGGCTGATTCATCCACTTCAATAACATCTGGTTCATAACTTAGTGTAGAGGCTAATTTCTAAAGGCAATTAAATTAAATAAAGAAAAACACAAATTTTAACACATGATACATCATGTGATTGACTGGCAACCTATCCAAGGTGTCAGCCTGCCTCTCGCCTAGTGACTGCTGGAGATGAGCAGACCACCTCCCCATGGCTCTGAACAGGAATAGACTGCCTGACTGAACACATGATGCATCTGATGAGCACTACATACATCATAGCTCACATGTGAAACAAACCCCCTCACACACACTTTCTGCTAACACTGCTGTCAGTTTAGAGTAGTACATTATTTTTATAGGTCTAAATGAACAAAGTCACTTTAGAGTAAAATGTTTGTATACATGTCACTAAGAACCAATATTGTTTGTTTTTTTTAACCTTCATCTCTTATGTCTTTTCCTGGTGGAAATGGGCTTTTCTCAAAATGGAATAAAGAGGACTATGGGAACAATAATATGGAAATAATGGAGACCAGACTGAGGCAATAAACCCTCCAGTCCCACAAACATTCACTCACGCAACACACGCACAGCTGAAGACATACACATGTCCAGATGCAAACTCACGCTCACAAAAACAATCACATATTACAAAGACAGATGGGAAAACATTTGGTGTTGGGAAATCCTATAACTCTTCATTCCTTTCCTTAATTATCTGCTTCCCAGTTAACACTGCTATCATTATTTTATACTGTTGTAATTAGCATGAAATCTGTGGGGATATTACTTCAAAAAAAGCTTTTAATATTAGCTGAGGGCAGTCATATGAAACTGATAAGTTGAGGTAGTTGCTGGATCAGAATTTATGACAATGTCATGGTACTGCTGGATATCTTGGATGCTGAGTATCAAAATTATTAAAAAAAAAAAAAACAGAATAAAAGCAATACTATAAAACAAATCAATTTAACCACTGAAAATGCTATCTTTGTCTGACAAACATAAAAACTATATTTAGATCAAGAGAACAGAAAGAAATCCAGTAAAAGTGAATAAAATAATTTTGTTAGAGAAAAAAAAGTACTTGAATCTGCAGTTAAAACAAAGTATTTGAACATCTTAAGACGATTTAGCTTCAGACTGGAGTGCAGGAGATGTGACTTTATTTTCATTTTCATGCCAATGATTTATCTCTACACCAAGTTTTAGGTCATCTTAAACAAAATTGTTTTTTCAATAATCCACCCGAAGTTAGAGAAATAAAAGTAAAAATGCACTTCCACTTTATCTCTTGCTTCAGTGATAGAAACAGCAAAATCCTTAAAAAAACATATTTTTGCTCAGACATTATGAGGCATCCCTGATGCAGCATCATTTTATTATTTATATTTATTTATTTTATCAAGTTGTTTAACAAATAGGGTTGATTCATGCAGCATCTTGAAATTTCAATAATTGACATTTTAAATTGTATCTACATTTTCCATGATGTAATGAGTACATCAATCAATGGCATTTTGAGTGTTTAATCCATAAAAGCTTTGTTTCCAGTCATCTGTAAAAGCATTTCTGTTTTGTTGAAGTATTTTACATTCAGTAGTTTGTTTTCCTCATTTGAGAGCTTCACATTTTGCTATCAAGGATTTTCATCCATTATTATTATTTCTCGCATGCCATCATGCTGGGTTAGATTTCAGCTAATGTAAATTCTCTCAGGCCTTTAAAATGAATAAAGCCCCAGTATTACATTACTGCTTCCATTCTTTTTCTTAGGTCTTCTCCTTTTTTCCATTAATTTGATTTTCTCTGGCTCCTTATTTCCAGTTGGTTTCCTGTTTCTCCTTTAATTCCTTACTTCCCTTTGCTTTGTCCCTCTGCTTCTTAGCACTCATATTGTATTATGTGTTCTTTTTTTGTTCTGTGTCTACATTTTTGTTTTCTTTTTCTGAGATGCACCATATACTTTTTTTTGGTTTATGTGTTTCGGTCGTTTTTCTCAGCAAACTATCCTCTGTGGTTGTCACCACGGTCCATAAATGTGATTGTGACATGGCGAAGTGACTTCCAGTCTCAGATAGTTTTCCTCTCCTTTCTCCCACATAAGTGGGACAGAGGATTTGATAAAAGTTTACATTCAGTAGCTGAGTGTTTACAGTTCCTGATAAAGTGGCTTGTGGTATCTGCAGAGACGGATTTTGGTAGTGGTGTCACAATGATATAATAGACAAAGAAGCAGGCTTTTAACTGTAAGTACAGTTACCTCTTTAAATTGAATGCCTTTTTTCTTCTCTGCCAGCACAAAAAGCCCATAATAGATCTGCAGAGGTCTTGGTTCTGTAGAAGTGAGTCACTTCAAAACGACTTCTGTTTTTTTCTGGTCTTTCTTTTTTCACATGACTTTGGAATAAAATTTGAAAGTCACCATGGTTGCTGTAATGACGTGTTGGGTTTTTGACAATATCCAGCTTTCAAAGTCAGACTCTAATTTTATAATTTGATCTGAAGTGGGACTTTAGTTCTTCTATTTAGGGACAAAGAAACTAGCATGTTACTAGTGTACATAAACAAAAAACCTTGAGCATTCACCTTAACCATATCTATCCTTAAAGTGTATCAATATCAGAGCATTTCTGCTCTAATGATTGGTTTCTGTTTGCAACTGTCCATAAATTTTCTCAAAAGTCTTCAACTGTAAATGTACAATAGTTTCAAAACAAGGAAAATTATTGATTCCCAAAATAATTAAACTAGTAAAACACGTAAATAGAGTTAAAAAAAGAAAATAGTTTCACAATAGTTTTTATTATCCTGGATTGGTGATGTTGAAAGACAAAGACTTTATTTAGAGTTTTAAAGTAGTTTGTTCAGGGACTTTTTGTTTCTCATTGACTGAAACATCTTCTTCTTATCGATTAATTTACCAGTTATTTTATAGTCTATTAAACCTGCCAGTGTTTCTAGAACTGCTCATCCCCTTCTTATAGACAGATCTGGTCTCCAAATGCTTTTTAATATTACTTTCCCAACATTACTGTTTTCTTTCTGTCACTTTTAAAGCTTTATGGTTCATTCAACAGTAATAGTTATCAGAGCTGAATTTAATTTCTGCTAATGTTGTTTTCAGATGTTTTAATGTTTCTAGTGGCCATTTAAATCATTCAGCTGACAGGCATTTTATGATGAAGACGTTACAGGAAAACACTGCAACTGCTCATTGAACAAATTATATCTTGTGTTTTTTTTAATGGGATGTTTGATGAGCCTTATTATTATTATTATCGAACTTTGTTTTGTACTATTTGCACTCAATACAAAAGGAAGACAAGAATCAATTGTGAAATGTTTGACACACAATAATGGTTCTGTATCAGAACTAATTAGAAGATGTTGTGGTTCTGTGCAAGAGTGATGAGGGGTTTGGCTGTGTGGTATAGACAGCAATTATATCCTTTATAACCAAGACAGCAGAATGTTTAAATCTTCTAAATGTTCTTTATGCGTTAAAATATTATATTACTTAAAGTTTAGCTTATGTGGCAATGCATTCAGTTCCAGGTGACTTATGTTATAGTGAGGCTGCATACAAGTTGAATATCCTATTATGACTATTTACAATATGTGCATTCTCTGTGTGACTTAAGTAAGTAATGTGTAACAAATTTTCCAGAATGAACAATTGATTATTCACATGGATACATGCTGCCATTGTAAGAGACTGGGTATGCTGCAGTGTGCAATTAGACTTCTTGGCAGACACACAAATACTGAACCACATGGAAAAAACAGGTGACATTGTGATAAACATACCAGGAGTGTTTAAATGTTGACGGTAAAATGTAACGTTTGGCTTATGGCTAACTCTGATTGGTTCTGGTCTGAGTTTGCCAGAAACCGCATTTAGCAACAAAATTACATAACTGAGTGCTTCTGGGAGGCATATTTGTAACACCTTTTGTGTTCTTTTGAAATTCATACAAGAAACTCGGTATGCTCTTTGGGTAAAAGCTAGTTTGCTGAACAACTTTATAACAAATGTAAGTCAGTGATATGCCATCTGTTTGCATGTGTTTGGGGATGGTATGGCTTGGCACTCCACTCTGTCTGACAATGTGACTTCATCCAATACCATAAGCTTTAAGACAGTCAGATCATTCACAGAAAACCCTTACACAAGCCAGTTACTAACATAGAAATGCAGATGAAATAAAAAGGCCATGATTATTCTCACAGGACAGTTTGCTCATTGAAGAATAATGAACCAAATGTCTGTTTAAATAATCCAATCGTTCTGTTTTTTGTTTTTACTGGATGAAGGTAAGAAAAATAATCTAAGACTTGAGGTCTAAGACTTGATGTTCTTTCTCAAAAGTTTATAGTCAGCTAGTTTGAAATGACTTTAAATTAAAAATTGTTGCTATATATTATAACTTCCTTGTTACAAAAAAGGCAGCAAAAGACTGTTAAGAAGCAACACAATAAAAGAAGAATGAAATGGTTTCACAAATGGACAACCTTACAAGTGTTTGAAAGTTCCAATCTTTTTCTAATGCAGGTATTTTATTAAGCTACAATCCCATTAAGGACATTTTTCCCAGCTCATACTATGTTCTATATTCTCACACTTTTCTACGTCAACCACCAAAATGGTGGTGTGGGTGTGGCGCTTGTTTCAAAAATGGATTTGTGATCAGATTGAACCCAGCAAGAAAAATCTACAACAACTTATCAAATCTTTACATGAAACAATCAAATCAGCAAAACATATGTTTTTTGTTTTTGAAAATGTTTCATTTCTGCCTTCAAATGTACGTTGTTTGTGTAAATAAACCAAAGAAAAACTAAATCCAAGTTGAGGTTTTCTGTCTTATTAGCTTTATGTGAATTAAGTCAATATTGTGTTCTCTGTTAGGCTTGAGGGGGTTATGTGACCGTGGGAGACTCTGTATCTGCTCACCATATCTGCCCATATTCATGTACATGTGCATGTTGTGCAACCAAATGTTTTTTTCCCAGTATCCTGAGTGGACAAAGGACAGCAGTCAGCAGGGGAATAATTATTATCATTTGGATGCATGATGGGAGAAGCTGAAGGGGAACAATTTAAGCATCTCACTGAGAACCACATAATTATAACCAGGGACCTAATAATGTTACCTCATTTGATATTAAATAGCTTATAAAATCTATTTTTTTAATAAAAATCCTTCACTTTAAAAACTTTTAAAACAGAAAAAAATAGAATTTTAAAAGAATAAAAAAACAAAGTACCCAAAACAATCTGGATCACCTTTCAAACATGCTGAGTTTAAAGATGTGGGAGTTAGGAAGGGAGGGGTGTAATGTTCTGTATCCACTTTCATAATTCAAAATGAGCACACATAGAAGCAACACTGAGTTCCAGACAGAATAAAAACATGCCGCAGCCTTGCTCAGATGATGTACGTACTTTGCTGGTAACATTTTACTGAATATTTTCTGATAGTTTAAAGAGCAATCTTTGTAGTTGTCACACTCTAGCAGTTGTTATCAACTTAAAACCTTTTTGATCATAAAAGAATTGAAGTTTTTAATACTAACTAAAATAAAATTGTTTTATTACAGTTTCTTTTATCTTCGTCTACAGCGTTCAAGTTTAGAGCAAGGAGCTGTGACCTTCATGCACATAGTACAATAAATGCAGTGTACAGACACTGTACTCTTATTGGTAGAAACAAACCATAACACACTGCAACTTGAGGTGACACATAGACGATGCTGACATCTGCAGCTCATTGTTATTTTCAGACTTACTTGAACTATGTTTCATTTTTGGGATGTCTCTGATGTAAAGTGATTCAGCTCTTCTCTTGTATGAGCTGTGGGACTTAAGAAATATTTTGGACCATGTGAATCAAAACATTTTTTTAACTGTTGTTAAAACTAAACTTCAAAGATGGGTTACATTTTAGAATTTAATGAAGTATTAAGGTATGATTTAGACATTTAGAACAAAAAAGTAAAAAAGGAAGGCAGATACAGCTGCAATGATGTCAATACTTGGAAAATTTTAATTCAATGATTTTATGCTGGTGATACGCAGGTGTTCTGGTCTTGAATTAGTGACTTGCCATATGGGTTAAATCGCTATAATTCATCACTTCACTATAGTTTTCAGTTTTCACTCCACAATTATGAAGAATCAAGGCAATGTTATCAGACAGTGCTGAAAACTCCCATCCCTTTAGCTTAAACAAAGAGAAATAAACAACACATCTCTCAGCAACATAGAATACATGTTCTCTACTTCTACACATATTGTGAACAGTGAGAACATTCTGCTGTCCACTGCTTTGAATTAGTACAGGAGTAAAGACAACAAATGCACCAGGATGAGATAACACAGCACATAGGAGACAAATCACATGGAATCCTTTGGTATGTTTTGTCTAGGACCAACACATCCTGCTTCCAGGCTTCGCTGCACTTAGAAGTACTTTTCCCACAAGTAATGCTTCAACTTTAGTAAGTTAGTTAGACAAAAAATAAATAAATAAATACATATATGATATAAAATGGAAAATAACAGATACAAAACAATGCTGTTTTGTTTTGGTTTTTTTGTTCACATTGAAGAGGCCTGGTTGCTGGCAGAAAGGGGAACATTTATCTGGTGAGCACTCAAACATGAAAATGTCAGACTCCACAAACTTCTAAACTTGCACAAATTGAACTGAAACACACAGTGGGGTTGAATTGAAGGTGCCTGTGTGACATCTGCTGGATCTGACTACATCTTTGCTTCCAATCAAAGACAAAAATAAAAGCTTAAAAGAACCAAACACCCAGATGAGGACAGTGGTATCTTCCCTTGCAAGAGACAAATGGGATCAAAACCATGGAAACAAAGCAGACAGACTGAGTTTTTATTGGCAGATCATCACTTACCCAAGACAATGGCCACAGTTTTCAGCAGTGACATCATTGTATCTCGGTTACGTCGTTGTCCCGAGCTATGGCGTGACATCCTCATGGTCCTCTGCCGCACGTAGACAAAAATGTGGGCATACAGTGTTACCATGACAACAAATGTCACCAGGTTAAACACTGCCCAGAATATCAAGTAGGAGTTGCTGTAAAGAGGTGCCATGTTTGAACAAGTTTTAAGGCTACAGATACAATTCCAACCTATGCTGGGGATGGCCCCCATTACTATGGACATGGACCAGATTATGACGATCACCACTACAACACGCCGGTTGCTCATACGTGTGTGGAGCTGCATGCGAAAGACAGTGATATGCCGCTCTATGGCAATGGCCAGCAGGTTAGCAACAGATGCCGTCAAGCTAGTGTCAATCAAGCCTTGACGTAGCAACCAAGTTGAAACAGTCAGACGCTTTGTGTTTGGTCCTGTGTTGAACATCAAGTAAAAGTAGGCCAGTCCAGCAAAAAAGTCAGCAGCTGCCAAATTGGCCATCAGGTAGTAAATTGGGAAGTGAAATCTTCTGTTGACATAGATGGCAACCATTACTAGTAAGTTGGCAAGCATAATAAAGATGCACACAGTGATGCCCAGACCCATCACCAGCCTGCTGATAGGATTCCAATCACTAGCAAGGGGTTTACCACTGCGGTTGTAGAAGAAGGCAATGGTCTCATTGTAGTGGCACTGATCCTCATCCATGGTGATATTGGTGTTTGCTGAAATGAGAAAAAAGATAATTTAACAGTTTGATAAATTATCTATTGGGGAAATTAGTTGTCTGCATTTAACCCATCCTCATCAATGACGCAAGGAGCAGAAAGAGCTATTTTGTACGGTGCCCAGAGGGCAGTTGCAGGTTCAACATCTTGCCCAATGATACTTTAATACATAGCCTGCTGGGAATTGAATCCCGGTCTTTTGATCAAGGGGAAAGCTCTCTCCCCACTAGGCTACAGTTGCCCACTATGTTAATTGTGTTACAGAATGTTTTATTGTTCTTGGTTGCACATTGGGATGGTTAAATAGCATTGTTGTATTGCAACAAGAAGATTTTGGATTTGACCCATGGCTGGGGCCTTCCTGCATGCATTTAGCAAACTCTTCCAACACAACAAAATTATGCATGTAAAGTTAATTGATTACTCAAAATTGATCTTAGGGATGAGAGTGAACATGTTTGGTTGTTTATCTTTATGTGACCCTGTGATGCATTGGTGATATGTCCAGGAAGCACCTTGCCTCTTAGCCAGTGACTGCTGCAGACAGGGACTAGTTCCCCTTTATCCTGCTCAGAAGCAGGTAAAGGACATGAACAGACAGATGGATAGATCAGTCAGTTTTTGGTTTTGAACATTATGAATTCTAGACAATAATGAAAAATAAAGTGAGACATCTACTAATCTTTAGTGGCAAGGGGGCTTGTTATTAGGACAATCAACAAAAATCAATAGTTTCTCAGTAAATGATTACATAACCCTTAGTGTATTTTTACAGCAAAAGAAAACTATCAGTGCTAATCATAACTACATCACATTTTTTTCCCTGTCGTTTTCTTTTTTAAGACAAGAATTGGTTTATCTGCTTTTTGGTAAATTACATGCATAACTCTGTCATATCATTTCAAAGGAAATTTGGTTTAACAGAGTCATATGTTCTTTTTTTTTAAACATAGCAGGAACCAAGGAGAAAAAGGCTGGCCTGTTTGCTAGTTGTTTATGTGTGTGTATTTATATGGTTTCCAGAGTGTTTCACATATGGAAAACAGCTATCCTTAACCCTGGAGCAGTATATTTATTAGAGCAAAGAGAAAATGTGTGTTGTCCACAAGTTAAAATTTACTGGAATACTAACGAAGACTGTTGTGTTTTTGTGCCTGCATGTATGCCAGCAATGTGTGAGAAGTCATAAACCTGCAAATGTGCATGTGCGGGCTGTATCAACACCCACAGTGTTAAATAAAGCTAAATATAGTTTGGTGGGGTTTTTTTTGTTCGTCTGTTTTTACGCCATCAGGTAATTCTAAGTTGTATAAGAGTTTATAAAATACATCTAAAGAATGCAGAAAAAATAAAAAGAAACAGCAGAAATATGATCCTTTGAGTGAGCTCACACAAAAACAAACACTGCTCTCATCAATATGTGTGTATGTGTAACAGGCTTCAGTCTCTCTATACAAACCCCAAACCGGAAACAGGAACTCGGGGCTAGAGTAGAATCTGTTTAAGAAAGTTTGTTTGTGTGTAAGTGAGATCAAGACAAAACGGAAGACAGGAAGGAACTGGCGAGAGGGGGGGGGGAAAGGCAACAAGGAATGAAATAAATAGTTTTAGAAGTTTGGTCAAAAGTTAACACTTGATGTAAGACGTTATACTGATTTTACATCTCAGTTGCTCCAGAAGGCTGCACGTCTCTAAGTGGAATCACAACAAATTAATTTAAATTGCAAAATCCATCTGCAAACATTAAGTATTTCATTGTCTTTTTATACTAACTTGCACTGTTGTTTCAGTCCTTTCCTCCAAAACAATTATATTAAAATCAAGAATAGACAATATTAAGTTGACAGAAAGGTGAGTCTTTTTTAATTTAAAAGTTGCACAAACTATATGACCACCACAATAATGCCAGAAAGTTAAATGCTTATGTTGCTGATTTAAAATGGGTGAGGTTTATACACAACAGCACCCCAATGGCAGCATACAGAAATTCCTCATAAATTGAACTTTTTTTTTTTTTTGAAGTAGCTCATATCTCAAATGTTCTACAGCTGGGTGATAAGGAAAACCTTCAGCCACATTTACACGTGGTTGCAATAAAATATTCAAATCCAGTGATGCACTCTATTAGAATAACATCATTTTTACAAATAGCATACAGCTCTAAGAAATGCCAGATATTAATCCTTGTAATGTACATTAGTTTTGTTTGAGTTTGCTTAATTGACTGTATATTCAGGTCCTTTAGTGAAGTTGCAATGACACATTAAAACTATCCCTTTCATATTTTAATGGGCTTCTATCCTAATGTTATTTGTCTTTAGTGTTTGTGAGGATTTTTTAAACTTTATTAAGCAAGTTTTAAACCTGCAAGCAATTTTGAGGTTTTTAATCACCACTTAAATCTGGATGAAGCAGTAGCTCAGCCATTAGAGGCAGCGCAAGGAGCAGCTAAACGATAGCAAGAACACTAATGAGCTGTAAATCAGAAATGACAGAGCCACTGTGACAGCAGATGAAAGCTAATCTATTCTGCTTGTCTTGAGCAGTTTATGGCCATTAAATGTCTAGAGGGAGCAGTCACTGGAGCATTTGAAGCCTGAGGCAGGTCATCAGTACTAGAAAGTGGAGGAAGTGTCAGTGGCCTTCCAGTGCACATTCCCGACACTTTCATCAGACCCTTGGAGCCGGCAGCAGGAGATCATGTCATTGTTAGTGTGTGTGTGTGTGTGTGTTTGTGTGCAACAGCTGGGGACTAAGTCTTGTAAAAGAGAAAATTGTGCAAGACTGTGCAACAAGGAGGACCCAGCAAGAGGGTAATTTAGTTATTGTGTTTTTGCACCTGGGTGTGTGCATGTATGAAAATGAGAATGACTCATTTTTCAAAGTATTCTAGCTCTAGAGAAAGAGGAACTTTACTAGAAAAAAGTGAACTGCAATTTATAACGAGGCAACTAAGTGACAGACTCACTTCAAACTCATCAGTGATTTGTGACACACTCAGACAGAGTGGACAGAGGCTAACTGTGCTTTGTGTGTGAAAGTGTGTCTTAGGGTGTGTGAAAGGACCACCCTGGAATCCATACGAGTGAGGTCATTACTCAAGCAATGGCAGCTAGACTGCACAGTGTATTCATCACTTATGCCAGACTGAGGCAAACATAAACACATTTTCTCTCTTGGAAGAAGTTTCAGTCAGTAATACCTTTTTTTGCAATTTCAAGTAATATGCATTAGACCAATCTACTGGTAAATGTTGTTTTAATCAGTGTAGTACAGTGGACGATGGTTATATGCACTACCTCGGTGCCCAGCAGTTTTGTGCATATAAGCGTTGTGTGCAATTATCCGTCGGTGGACATTTAGACTGTAAACACGGGTAGCAGTGTTCGGTATTAATAACAGATAATTGGAAATGATGTAATAACGCAATTACAATGTATTAGGAGAATGAAACTCTCAAACAGAGGGAGTTATATATATAGAGAGAGGATCCACTATGACACTATAAGTAAACAGATGCACCAGATACGCACGCGCATGGACGCGACGGACACAGATTAAGTTACAGTTAGTAACAGAACAGAACGGTTTTCTATATCAGATATTAAGAACTCATGATCGGGCAATAAAAACTATAACAAATGTTAAATGTGACACTATTTCACACTGAAGAAGTCAGTGATTATTTTTTGGCGACCATCTCACAGTTTCAAGCAGACACGCCAGACACATGTGCGTACACGCCAGAGCAGTCTAGTTCCACACACCTAACAGCGAGAGTGTGTGTGAGAACACCAGCGGATGTTTACAGTCAAGTAACTAGTGAGAAACAGCGAGATTTAGTGAGACACATGTATGATACAGTACCACCAAATGTTTTGTGCATATAAGTGTCGGAGCTGTGCATATAAGCGTATGGATTCTCTATGACGCAGGAATGTGCTCAGCAGTTTTGTGCATATAAGCATTGACCACTGTATTAATAATACTTCAGCTTTATTTCCTCCTAGCTTTGACTTCAAATTACACTAGATTCACTTCCCCTTGCATAAGTAAAGTATAAACTTCTGTTAAAGGTAAGCTCAGAAAAAAAAAAAAATAACGCTCTGTCAATGATCTGGTTTAAAGTTAAAATTTTTAATTATTAATATTTTGATTGAATGTATTGTTAACAGAAGCAAAAACAACTAAAAACACTTATTTTTGATTATAGTAGAGACACAGAACATAACATTCCCCGATGTCAGTCAATAAAGACAAAAAAGACCCAAATGGAGGCCCAGGCTTTACAAGGTTTAAACATGATGATGAAATAATTAAATTACAACAGTGTCTACATGAGTGTGATTGACATAGAAGGTGGTGAATTCTTATGTTTCACTGTTTTTTTGTTTTTGACAAAAGTGACATATTCTCATTGTTTACGGCGTCTACTTCTACTGGAAATCTAAATGGAGACATATCCGACATTGAATTAATGATTAATTCAATGACTGACCACATCCGGTACCACATGATGCTTTTTGTTTTTACCTCTTTTCCGCATAAAAGCTCATTTATACAGTAAATGACTGTCAACCACAAATTCAGTTCCTGCTGCCAGACAGAGAGATAAACATCTCGAAAAAAGTTCATATTTTGTTAACCATGAAACTGTTTCTGCAGTTCACCAGCTTATCACAGACTGAAGTCATGGATGCTTAGTTTGCTTTGAAGGAGCTGATAAACTTATTATCAGATAAAATAAGATTCCCCTTGGAACAGATCTGGGATCATGATTGTTAATATATTGAAACTTCTTTTTTTATTAAATAGTCCACTTTTAAGGTTTTAAGCATTATAAACAAGCTGAAGTGGTCATATGATTTGACTTTAATCAGATTAGCTCATAAATATAATGTATATAAGACATTAAGACTTATTAATATCTACTGAATGTATTGCCAGGCAGGAGACCTAAAGGAAGACCAAATAGGAGATATATTGATTTAGTGAAGGAGGACATGAGGATGGTTGGTGTAAGCGAAAAGGATGCATGCTGGGTTAGATGGAGACAGATGACTTGCTGTGGTGACTCCTGAAGGGAGCAGTCAAAAGGAAAAGAAGATAAAGTTTTGATAAGATAAAACATGTTTTAAATGTATTTGAAAGGTAATTTTGTTTCATGTGAGATATGTTATTCCTTGAATAAGGCCATCCATTTGTTAGAGTGTATCACGATCAAATTATGCAGAGATGCATATCACAGCTTTTGATAAAAACACATATAGGTATTACAAAAGAGATGAAACTCTGAATCTTCAACTTTACACCTAATTTTCCCCAATATAACTCTTAAAAAACACTTTTTAATTATTTTTCTTCTTCTCTCCCCTTCTTTAAACTTTCCCACCCTTCCACTCATTTTGTCATCTCTCTTTCCTTCAGCACTCATTCCCTCTACTGTCTCCTACTCTGCCTCCCCTCTTCCTGTCTTTGCCAGCTATGCACACAATGTGCCCATTGTTTCCTCATTCCCTCTCTAGAAAGCAGGGAGAGAGAGAGAAAAAAGATGTCTGCAACCCAGAACTCTAACTTGCACACATGAGCTTTCATTCGTCAACTTTCTCTCTAACATCATGGGTGAATGCACACCAGCCTCACGCTCGCTCTCGCACCCACTAATACCGTCAAACGCTTGCAGCGTACCGAAAAATCCTGCAACAAGGGATGGATTGAGAGTGAGAGATTGCCTCATGCATGGCAGCTGATTCGCTACTTGTTAGTGGATGATACCCCTGTAAACACTATAGCACTTTCATGATACATAAAGCTTCAAATTGTGAATACATTTGATGACTTAAATGAGGACAGAAAATGTTTGAGCTTAAAAAAAAGATTACATTTTAATTAGGATAAAATAAGGAAGTAGCGATTTGTGCTACAGTTGCTTAAAAAACTAAGTTGAAAGTTCTGCCTTAAAAATGACGTGGGACCACACTGCAAGCCATTAAAACAGCAGCATTTCATCATCTCGCTTCAACAACAAAAGTCCTTAAGAAGTACTACCGGTAATGGGACTCTGACATGATGTTTTTCCCCCTGTGGAGAAGAAGTTGAGTTGTTGCTGCAAAATTACTAAGAGCTGAGTCACTTTAGAAGTGTACTCTGATGTGTCCAGAGATACTGAAAGTAACATATCACCTTAAAAAAAGAGAAACAACCAGAGCTCTCATCAGTGTAACTAGGTTGTAAATTTTCTTGGAATCATAGCTTGTGAAAGCCAATACATGATTGCAGAATCCTTATGGACATGAGCCAACCAGACTGAAATTAGTTTGTTAGGAGGCCCATTTAGATTAGCTGCTTTTAAAAATGTTGACTTTTTTAAGAAAAAGGAATAGACTACTAGTGTTCTTGTTTATTTTGTAAATCATTATTTTCAACCCAGATTTAAACCACAAATGTCACCAAGGATTTTCACAAGTCATAGAAGCATGTCAGTGTATTGTTTCTGTATGACTTTATTGTCAGCTGTCTTTCCTTAAATGGTGTTTACATTATTCAAGTTTATTTCTCATTTCTTTGTAGAGTTTTGGTCTCTGTGAATAAATGTCTGAACTTTGTGGTGATCTCATTGCAGCTTTAATGGTTTACAATATATTTGTGTGACTTTCTGTACAAGATGAACTGCCCCATTTGCATATACGATTAAATGGCTTTAACATGTTTAATGGATCTCTTTGGTACAAGAATGAAACTGATCTGTATGCAATTTTGCACAAATTTTGATCCTTCTAATTTCAGTGTAGTGGTATGTTGCACAATTTATATACTGACAAACTGAAACAACTCATGGTTTACTGTCTGTAGAGAGGAGTTGAACACACACTTTGACTTTGCACATGTCCATTTAATAAGCTATTTTGTTTTCCTACAGTGATTTGTTCCACATGTGAAAGGTTAAGCAGGTTTTCAGGCTAAATGCAACAAGGAAAAAATAAAAATGCAGTTTGAATAAACACAGTGTCTGTTCTTACAAGCTAGAGACTGCAAATACCAATTCTAAAATCAGTTTGAGATCTACAAGAATCTGGATCCAAACCATGCTCATAGACCTTTCAATAAAATATAGAAACACCTCTGAGACCTAATTTGGATCCAAACTATTAGCACCATTTGAATGTATGTCTTTATTTGAAAAAGAAATACAACCAAAACCACGAAACTAAGAAAATAATATTCCCAAAGCACCAGGTACAAAGAAATATTAGCTTACATGTGACATATAACAGTGACAATGGACATGTTTGTCTGGGGGGGGTAACCAGCTGATATTTGAGCCAAATACAGCTACATCAAAACAAGCTCTTAAATAACAGTTCTCCAATGGGCTTTAAGAAATAAGCTTTACCATACGTATGATGTTAGTCTTCAGTTTATTGTTGGGCGTGTTCAGCTATACTCTAATGAAATCACACTATTGGAGATTAATCCTACCGATTACATCAGCAAAGTTCAGCTGCAGTACGGAATTGATTCAGTGATGTGTCCATAGAGATTTCAGAACTTGACGTAAGGCATTTAAATGCATCACTGTAGCACTATGGTGTTCTGTTTTTCAAATTCGTCACTGATCTGCAGTCATTAAAAAACAATGCTTGATGTCACAGTTTCTTGTCCATACATACAAACTTGCTCATAAATGCAAGAACAAATGATGCATGTTAGCCTGATCTGTAAAAACAAATAAAATTATAATAGAATGTAGTTTTTGTGTAAGCATTAGTTCATATTTGTTGTAATTAAAAAAAAAAGGATTTTGTGTGTGCTGTGTTGGGGTTTTTTAACTACAGCTTAATTACTTCAGTACTAGTTTAGACCACTGGAAAGTATCTGCACACTGTCATTGACTCATTCCATTCAAAACTGCATGAGGTACAGACCCAAATGATTGTATTACAAGATTAAGACTGATTCTTAAGTGATGTAACTTTTGGTGCCTCTTAATGTTTTTCTTATGAAGCACATTTTATGGTTTTAACCAATATTCACCTCAAGCAGAATGAGAATAAAGGAACTGCTGAGATTAAGTAGAATTTTTTTTCCCTCACAACCTTTTAGCATAAAACTTTATACATTGTTCTTGATCGGCTGTTGATTTGTCCTAATGCCGGCCAACATTAGCTCTAATACAAGCAGGTATTTAATGGCCAGCTCACAATGTGTGGTTTCCAACTGTTGTAGACAAAATATTTTGTTGTGAAAGGTTTTTGGTCATGAGCTTGAATCGTTGTTCTGTGTTTGTATGACAGGCAGCAGATTCAGCCAACCAAAGACAACCTACAAAAAACTTGGAGCTATGTCAGAAATGTTCTGGAAAAAAAAAACGAGTGACTACAGCTGCAACGGATATCTGTTTCAGAAAACTACCTGAATCTGCAGCCACCTTCTTTCCATCATCATCCTCTCTGTCTTTCTGGAGACTAAATAATAAGAGAATTGATGCCACTTCTTGTTTTTCATTCATTATTGAAAAGAGCACAAAAACTGTGCTGCATTACTCTTTGAATATTGAAAACCTGGTCATATTGATGGGAAGAAATTTAAAAAGCTAATTGAAACTTTTAAGCTAGTTGTATCATAGCAGACTAAGATATAAGATGACAGAAAAAAACATTAATAAAAATAAACCTGTTTTATTATGGTATATATAGATTTGGTCAAAATAAGCTGTGGTTAAAAGACTTTTAAAACTACTTGTACTATCTTGAACAGGGGTATTTACTGCCCAGGTCATTTTCACATCCACATCATCTTGAGGGAAATTACATTTCAAAAACACAGACTAGAAGAAGCATCTCTTTTACCTGCATACATGCTGAAGTGATCTGGACCTTTGGTGTAAGAATGGGTGGAATGCAGGGCCTCAGACAAGGGGGTGGGGGACTGGGGGTGCGGGGGTGGGGGAAACAAGCTTTCGGCAATCACAACACAGATGCTTCAAGGACCCTTTTGCTTGACGGATGTCAGAGCTCATGTAGGGAAACATAAAACAGTTGTCTGTAGGGGAGATACTACATCTTTGCGATGGGAGATTTGTTTAACTTGAGTAAGAAGGTCAAATGTCAGAAGCATCAACTTCACCTCGCAAATTTTGTTTTACTCGTTAAGCATCTTACAAGTTGTTGAATAACTCCCAGATGAGTATGCATTTGTCATCCTTTCAAATCCATCAATTTAAGAACTAATGGCTTAAGTTTAAACCACATAGGTATGTTCACATTATAAATTATCAGGGAGTAAAATGGGTTAAGATAGAAGTGTAATGTTTGTTGACTCTTCTTGAGTTACGAGTAAAGTTACAAATAAAGGACAACATCAACACTGCCCTTACTACTGTTTCACTCCTCTTCAGTTTTCATGTTGTCTTTTCATCATCTGTCCTTGTTTCATTATACTACATATGTGACTGTGGGAAAAGGCTAAAATTCTCAGCATTAGCAAAACAGTTGACGAAATATAATTTGCTCCAAATAAAACTATAGCACAAGACAATTTAATAAATCATATTTTAAATTTTGAAGATTAGGACAAAATTAGAACGTACAAGCTTTCTTGGTTCTGTTAACTAACAAGTCTTTTCACCATTTGAGCTGTGTCATTATTTATTGTGTTATTATAAATAAAAAATAATAACAATAAGATCGATGTTGATAGCCCACACGCTTGCAGTCAACAAATGTACATTATTTGGAAAATAAATTATGAATGTGGAATTTAGAATTAAAACAGCCTGAAAGCCACTAGCAAAATCTATCCACAAGAGTGTAAATGGTCCTCCAACTCCCATACCACATCATCAAAGACGATCCCCTGGTGTCTTCAACAGTGGGTGGCAGAAAACAGTGCTCTCGCTCTCTCTCATAAATACACAAACACACACACAGACACACACAAACACATGGCGATAACAGTCATGAGGTAACATCAAAAGGATGATGACTCATTAGATCATATCAAAAGACCTCTATCATCTATTAAAGTCTACTTTGATGAAATAGGATTTTTGGGGTCTTTTCACATAGATTTGATGCCTTATTTGGTAACTTTTCAAAATAGTAGTAGAAGAACTGAGTGTGCCCATGTTTTAGGGAAATTCTCCCAATTTGTTGTTAGCTCATTTACTTTTTGTGAACAAATACACCAATTGCATTTAAAACTTGTAGAGAAGACATTACTATTGCTACTGGAGGGAGGTCTTCTTAAGACCTTTACAGCATCAGCCCTCACAGTGTAAGCTAATAATACCAAGGAAAAACATTCCCACAACAACCCTTGCTTAACTAATAGAAATTAAGGCCACTGGCATTTGTTAGAATAATGAATGACTGAGTCTAATATATTGTGGACACAAATCCAACTCTTGTTGTTCTACAGGGATGAACGTGAATTGAAAGCGCACTTGAGCAAAACCTGTAAGTCACAGTTTTAAATGTAAAATATTAAGGTCAGATACATTTTCTGAGCTATGATAATTGTAATTAAGCAGATCTATTTTCATCTTGCACCTATTCATGGCTGTGGACTGGTGACATGCACAACTCTTATAAAAGGCAGCCACCAGACTCTGAGCAGGACCTAGTGAGGATATAAAATAAATGGATAAGCCAAGGTTTCTGCATGGAGATGCTCACACAGCTTCATTCAAACTACAATTTAGCTATAACTTGGTTTGTGGTCAGCTGTGCATCCTCATGCATGCTTATTAATAAAAACACAAGATCCAAAAATACTGACAAAATTAAAGAAATAAAAACATTAATTGCAGTCATTGTAACTTTAAAGTAGTGGAGTTTCTTCATGTTGTTTCAGGTTTAGCAAACTAAAATTGAAATAAAACCCTATTCAAAAGCTATTGTTTCTGTTTTCATGAGTTGTCAGAGGGTTTTTCTGACAATTTAAACATCACTAAGTGTTGTTACTAAAAAATGTTACATGAGCTCCCACTTAGTCTCAATGATTGGATAGATCCCACCTAGCTTGGCCAAAATGGTTGTTCTTATCAAAGCTTGTCATCCAGCCTTTTCCAACATTTTATTGTACCATGCATGATAGCAACCACAGTTTTATTAAGAACAAAATGTATATATATATATATTTTTTTTTTTTTTGCTATTACACTAAGTCATAGTGTCTATTTTCTGTGTATCCTATATGCTTCTCCATTTTTCTGCATATCTGGTGGTAGTTAGGTACAAAGATGATAATACAAAAAAAAAAAAAGAAAACTTAGTCACAAAGAAATCATATAGGCCATACAAGATGCAATGATAACAATCATTTCTGTGTGTTGAATTATTTTCCCTATCTAAAAAATGTCATACTTTAATGAAAATAGTAACCAATCCCAGATGATTAGTTCAGTTTCTTTGTAACATGCTATGGGCTAACATTGCAACCTGGCTTGAACTTCTTGTATCTGGAATTCTTCATCTTGTTATAAAATAGCTATTTGTTAGTTTTCTGTGTTACCACATACTCCAGTAAAAGAAAACTGGTTCATAAAGTTGTTGAATTTCAGGGCTCAGTAGGGTGTACTAGACCCAACCAGCAGCTGACAGCATCAAAGAGGTTTCAACACCACACAAAATGTTTGAGGATTTCAAGATGTTGCCTGTCTGGCAATGTTTTAGCCTTTAAACAAGTGTTTCTTCTTGGACAACTGTCTCGTGCATAACTTCCCTTTTCAAAATACTTTTTTTTTTTGGGAGAAGTTAAATTTATATAGGAGGAGAACTCTAAATAAAATCACAAACAGGAGAAGATGAAGATAAATATCAGTTCTTAACTCCCATGAACACACTACTTCGTTTGCTTTACCCCCGCTCACTCCCTCACACAAGTTTTGTTATACTCCCATTATTTGATAAAGAGCCCAGTTCTGGCGCAATAAGTCCTTCATTCCAGTCATGCGTCCCCATAGTCAGCTCTCTGAAAGGCGCACACTAACCGCGCGTATCCTGCTGAAATAACGGTGCATCCCAGAGCTTAATGCATCTGCTGGTGCCATCAAAGCCTTTATCTGAACCATACGCTTCCTCGCCACGTCTACGTGGCAGGTATATGGTTTAATTATGTACAGATGCCCACAGTATGCAAGCATGCGTGCAAAAGAATACGAAACTGTCCAAAAGAAATTCTCTGTGGAACAAATTTAAGTATTCCAATAAGGAGGATTTAAAACATACTAAATACTTACAGTGTTTTGCTTTCCAGTGAGAGAAACGGGTAGGTGGTTTGCTCCCTGAATGGTTCTTTGATGTCCAAGTCAAGTTTTTTGCGGGTGGCTTAAATCCCCCCAACAGAAAACTTTAGATTCTGTATGCGCAACTCCTGTATCAAAGTCGCGTCAAATCCAACAGAGAGCCAGGTAAGTGTTTCATTGTATGTCCAAACAGAAAAGCGAGACGCACATGGACTTTGTCCTTTCAGTTCGACCCACCTTATTCTCTTTTTTTTTTTTCTTTTTTTATTTCTAATTCGTTTTGTTATTTTCCGCAGATGTTGACGCGATGATGCTTCCCGCTCCGTCTCCGTGCCTCTCTGCGCTGGCGCGTCTCTCTCCTTCTCTCACCAACTGCCACACACACACTCAACGCACAGGACAGGACCTTTGTCTGCAAATGACGTCACGAATGCTCGCACGCACAGATGCTACGGTTGCAAGAGCGCTATTTTACTTAAAAATGAACAATCAGATATGTTGTTGACTTGTGACAAAACGGGATATTGGCTTCGAATACGATGGTAATCCTTTCTAAGTGAAGACAGGTGAAACTTTATAGGCAACAAGTGCATAGAAATCCCCTTCACGACTTTTCGAACTTATCTTGTGCAAGGAAAAAAGTAGAAGACGTAAATGTGCGACTACCAAAGGCATTTCTGAGAGTTGGTCCTTTTCCCTCAGAAACTAATTGGAAACACATTTTTTTCAGTAACTTGTTAAGGAAGAGACAGGAAGAGGGAGAGAGAGAGAGAGCGCATGGGTGGAGCGAAACAGAGAGAGAAAATAAGCAAACATGAGGTTGACAGGGATGTAAAATATTCCTAAGCAAGTAATCCTCATAATATGTATGAACATTTTTTTTTTTTTGTCTTTTAAAGCATCTGATGAAAGTAAAATCTTCTTATGAAGTTCCCAGAGGGTCTGGCTGTGTTTGGTGTGGACAGTTTTGTCTGCAGACTTAACACCATATGTGAACACTTAGTGAGGTGTTTGCACTAAACCAACCATCTGCTTTGGAATGAAATAGCATGTCAAAGGCAGGTCTCACTCAAAAATTAAACAATTTCTACTTACAACCTACTGATTTCATTAACTGAAATGTTAACTTTTGTTTAGGTTTAATGCAATTCTGTTGGATACCATAACAAAGCTGTGGGTAGAATCACTGACAGTGACATACAGTACATGTATTCTAATGTTTTAATAATTAGGTTAACTGCAATTTGAAATTGTCAGTTATTGTCTATTCCTGCTCATTCCAATTCAGGGTTGCAGGGAGCTGGTGTGTATCTCCAGCGGTCACCAGGCGAGAGGCAGGGTTATACCTAAACAGGTCACCAGTCCATCACAGGCCCACATATAGGCAGACAACCATTCACAAACTCACACCTAGGGACAATTTAGAGCTGCCAATTAACCTTAAGCATATTTTGCTTTGTGGGAGGAAGCCAGAGAAAACCCTCGCATTCTTGGGGAGAACATGCAAACTCTATGCAGAAAGGTCCCAGTCTGGTTTCAAACCCAGGACCTTCTCGCTGCAAGGCAACAGCAGTACCCACCGTGTCACCATGCATCTCAGATTTGAAAATGTGGAATTAAGTATTTAATGTCCAGTTACTGGGGCAGCAGAAGTTCAGGAGGTAGAGCAGGTTGTCCGGTAACCGGAGGGTTCCCCACACCCTCAGGAATAGATTGTTTTGACGTAGTGTCCTTGAGCAAGACACTTCACCCATCCTGCCTGTGGTGGTCAGAGGGTCTGATGGGTAGCCTCTCCTCTGTCAGTGTGAATCCAAAGGCAAGTTATGGCTATGTGTGTAGTTTATCACAACCAAACATGTAAGTGTGAATGGGTAAATGTGTGAAACACAATGTGTGAAACGCTTTGCATCGTTTGACTCAAAAAGTGCTACAAAAACAGCCATTTACAATTTGAATGTCCCTTTTCTGTCTTCCTTTGTGGTGTTGTTGAAAAACAAGTCTCAACATGATAATTCTGACAAAAGTGACTGTGAAAAATAAGACAAAATTACTTTTCATCAAATTACCAAAATAGAACATTATAGATATTCTGCATAGTCACCCAAAGCATACTGAGGTGCAGCCAAGGTTGAGAGAGGAACCACAGAGATTCCAGTGATGAAGGGAAATCTGTTTGCTCTGAGCGATTGGTAGAATACTTCATGACCACTATGCTATGTTTGTTACAGAAGCTCGCCTATTGCATGTAAGTCCACCAGACCAAATTTAAACCATGGTGTCCCACAATGGAAAGCAAACATTTACTAGATAGCCACAGATGAAGCCCACCTACTGAACAAGGAACAGCTCAGGCTTGAATTTCTGCAGGCTGATGAATGCTTGGTTGTACAGTATTAAGATCTGAAATATAATTACAATTTAAAGTGAGATGTTTAAACATCTAGAATAATACTAAAACTTGTATTTCTAAGTATTCAATTAACAGTCGGAGTGCTCTTTCAGAGCACAGAAAAACACAAGAAAATTAACTTGATTTCAGTCACTTTAGTCATTTAACCATCCTGTTTTTACCTGTTCACACACTTGTAGGTTTTGACGTTTTGTTTTACTGCTTGACTAGTGTTTCAGGTCAAATACTGTACTGCTATTTTCTAGGGATTTTTTTTCTACCCAGTTCTCCATTCTTTTCTTTTTCTTAATGATATCTAAACATCCAGACCCAGAGGAAAACACACTGTCTGAACTTTTTTTAAAGATTCTGTCGCTTAACTTTGTGCAACATAGTCTAATCATTTTAGTGCACTTGCATTATTCAGCTATTCATTCCATGATTAAAAAGGTTATCTGAGTTAGCAGTGTACTTTTCTTAATATACATGAGCCAGTAGCACAAACCACATGCTGTTGCTACACCCACGGTCTTGTCCACCATCTGGAATCATTTAGTGAGGTGTTGGTGGTAAACAAACCAACATAATTGTAGGTATACAAAAGAACAGCCTGTGTTTGTCTCAAACATATTCTTCTTTCAAATTACTGGAACATAATTTCCCAGTGTACTGTAATTTAAAGAAGGAATGAAAACTGCATGAAGGAAAAATAGAAGTTTTTTTATTATCATAATTATTTTGTATGTTTAATTGTTTCCAAAAAGCGCATGCAGATTGAATTGTCTGGGACTTATTTACACTGTATTAACACAGCTTCCTACTGTAACTTTCAAAAGACACTTGTGGAGTAAACTGGATGTCAGAAATGAACAATTACTTTGATTTGCAACTGCATTTATTAATGTCAAAGAGGAAAACATTATGAACAATGTGTGGAGCAGTTACAGTCCCGTTTGATTGTGGTCATTTACATGATTTCAAATGAAACGCCAAAGGGGAAAAACAATTAAAATCTTGAAACACATTTCTTTTATTGCAAAGTTCATAAAATCAACCAGTAACCACTTGCTCGTGAATAAGGATTGGTGGAAAGTGGATGTTTTCATTCTGTCTGCCACCTTCTATTCTATCACTTTGTTCTTCAAACCTGAATATTGTGCTCAAGTACTGAACTGCACAAGCAGTGCAGGTGTTAGGACTCCTTCACACTGAATGAGCCCAACCCCCAAAATCAGGGTCCTGATGAGATCTTCTGGACCATGATGGTTTATCATAGTGTTGGCAGTGCATCAAGGTCCTGGATGGAGCGTAAGGCAGTGTGTGTGTATTCACACTGGCCTCATACCCAATAACATGCTAGAACAGTTTCAGGAAGGTAAGAGAAAGCATTAAAAGAATGTCATCAAGTTTTAAAGGGACTTAAAGCTGCTTGTTTCCCTCATAGACATCTATAAAGAAGAACCAAACATCTACAGATTTTTTGTTGTTGAAAAATGAAGTCATGGTATTCTGTTCATGGGCACTGCCATGTTAAAAACTGCAGTCTACACACTGTGCAGCTGTAAGTCCACCAGCTCAACTGCCCCTGCATGGGGATTTTTAAGCATCAAACAACTAATTACAGCTAAACATCCAGCGACGCAAATATTTGAACATCAAGCAAAAAGGTAAGAAATACGTGAATCAACAAAAGTCAATAACAGATCAACCAAATCTTTGATGTATTTTTATTTTTTAATCAGACAAATGTTGCATTTATTTTATGAAGAGGTCAGTATGTCAAAATTATACAGGAACCAGCCTCAAGAGGGACAGTCATTTTATTTTGAAGCTAGCTTTTACATTATTTTCCTGCATCGAGATCTGCCAATACATTTGTTGATTTTACTCATGCACTGCAGGGTGGTGGAGTTTTTAGCATGCATGTTTTCCCTGTGCCTGTGTAGGTTTTCTCTGGGGACTTCAGATTCCTCTCACAGACCAATAATATGCATGACAGGTTAATTAGCAATTTCAAGTTGTCCCTTGGTGTGAACAATGTTCTGTTTCCATGTGGCCTAGTGATGGACTGGCAACATGTCCAGGTGTAACGCCACCTCTCATCACATGACTGCTGGAGATAGAGACGAGCTCCCGGAAATCCTAAACAGAAAACATTATAGAAAATAACTGGTCAAATGTTTCTACTCAGCAAGTAAGTTTCTCATCCATAAGTCATTTCAAAATAAAAAAAAAAACATTGCCTTAAACCTTTTTTGTGAACTCAGTTTTTGTCTTTTTGCAAGTCCCTTTGACCTGACACCTTATGTCATTCAGGTTGAAACACATTTACATTTTTTTATTATCCATTGTTTTAACCTTCAACTCTTGTCTGTGTGAAACTACAAATATCAGTTTTATCACACCTCCCTTTTAAAAAAATGGCACACATGAAAGGCCAGAGAATGAGAAGCTCCTGTCTGGTATAGCCAACATATTTAAACAGTTTATGTCCTTTTAAAAGGCACATGGTTTGATATGTAACATTTAGCTGCATATAAAAGGGAAGCATGACATTTTAAAAAATGCATTCACCACTGAGGTCACCTCCTTGCATTTCACTGCAGTAGGCTACTACAAACATAAGTTATTTCAGAATCTAGCATTCTGATATTTGGTTTGAATCAATGTGGCTACAATGTTGATTGGGAAATAGAATCAGATGAAGAATTTGAAAGAACATTAAAAAGTGATCTGTACCTGTAACAGCAAGAGAAAAGAGAGAAAAACAAGAGCTTTGGAAGAGAGTTAAACTTTGGTTGTGCAGCCACACTGAAAAAATAGAAGACAGGTTTGGTTAAAATGAGGAAATGGGATAAAAGAAGGCCTGATGGGGGTAAATAAACAACAATAAACAATGAAAAACACAGTGTAAACAAATTGTTTTGGAGAAAAGAGAAATATGTGATTACACCTATCATTAACATTCATACAATAAGTTTGGATATGAAAAGCTTTTAAAAGAAAGCAGTGAACAGTAAGTCCAGAAGAACACACAGCTAATGTCATCATCATGTCTAATGTGGTTTATGACCTCATGCTCAACTTCAAATGAAGGTTCATTGAGCAACACGCGTTTTGGAGCACTTTATTGTTCTTCATTGTTTTGGTACTAAGCAACAGAACAAACAGTTTACAGCTGTTGACAATGTGCTTTTTCAGTAAGTGGGGGCTTTTTTTCTAAATGATTTTGAATATATAAAGATATATGAAATAAATACACATAATTTTCAAGATTTGCTATCAGTATCTGTATCATTTATTGTTTCCTTTATTGTGTTCCTTTGACGTCAGACAATTTCATCTTTTAGCATTTACCATCTCATGGTAAATAAAGGGTGACAGTAACAGTGTTTGCATGAGTCCTGGTCAGCTTATCTTTGCGTCTCATCTCTATTAGTGTCAGAGGAAAGAAGATCTATGAAATAGAGATGACAGATTTGCCAGGCTTGCTTTCTGTTCTACCACGTTGGGTTGGATCGTTTATTTTCCGTTGACCAACGTATCAGTGATGAAATGTTCTTTGTGTAATGGGCTCTTGTGCTGACAGTGACTCCTGCAGTCACTTCATACCTAAAACACACCGTGTTTTAAAATAAGACAAAGAAAGTTGAATTTTGATACTCAGTTAAAATTCAGATCTTCAAAAACAACGACCGACCCAGGGATAATTTCAAAGATCAACTTACAAAATTCATTTAACGCATAATAAATGTAGATTTTAGATCAGAATGTTCAGATCTGTCTTTTTTTCCACAAAAAAATGTCCACTGATTACATTTTCTGGCATCACTGTGCTTTTGTTCTCTACTATGTATCGATAAAATACATGTGCATATGCCCCTTTATAATTTAAAAAATATATATATTTAATCAGATGATCTATTGTCTTTTTCTGAATATTTTTTATTCAAATAAATCGTGTACATTCATCAACACACTCATTTGAGAAGATGTGAACTAGCCAGTCACTCTTAAAGACCAAGAGTTAGTCAAGCAAGTAAGCATGGACAAGTACACACACATGTTTACGCAGGCACACACATTGTTATTGAGTCAGTGAGGTCAGCGAGGTCTGGTTTTTGCAGTCATTCAAACTCTCACTACGACATCAGGGTCATAGTGTGCGTCTGTGTGTCTGTGTGTAGAGAGAGAGTGTTTTAGATAAGAGACAGTCTTCTTGAATGTCCGTAAATGATATTTTCTTCTTCCTCACAAAGCAAAATGTCCATCCTTTCATATTTTTTCCTGTTCTTTTTTCAGATTTCACAATTTACAATTTTGCTAATGATAAAATGTGTTTATTTATTTTTCTGTAAAATAATATCATCAGTATAATGAAATCCACAGGAGTAATCCAAACTGCTTTGTTTATTGTCAAAGTCTTACACTACAACTCTTATCTTACTGTCACCAGATGAGGTTATGTTATCAGAGCCACTACTCGTCAAAACACTTCATGTATTAAGATTCTGAACATACCATTACATTCAATATGTTTGTATTTGTGCATATCATCTCATTTAATCATCTGAGTCTGGCTACGCTGTGATGCAATTTTAGCCCCCATAAGGGCAGTGCAGCATGGATAAGCCGTTACAGCTGACATAAAGCTCTTTTATTTGGAGAACTAAGCTCAGGTTCACATCAGGAATCAATTACCTTCAAATGCCTTCCTCAGAAAGCAGATGAAGACCCCCCCCCCCCAAACCCCAAACACTCTGCTGCCACTTTCTTCTGCATCCATCCCCCACCACTTCTCATTCTTGTTTTTCTTCTTTTCACCAATGTTCTTGTTGTATGCCAGTCATACTTGTTTTGGATTAATTGATATTCTTCCAAATTTTTTGGTCCTTTTTTTTTTTTTTGCCCACCAAACCGCTGGCACTTCACTATTTTAGCTAACCCTCCTTTTCCTTCCTGACTCCCTCTTCATGTGCTTTCATTCTTTTCTCCCCCACCCTTTCCTGCCAGTTCACCTTACTCTGTAAGTTTTCCCTAATTCTGACTTTTTTTTTTCAAAATTTCACATTTGTCCCATAGCTCTTTCTCAGTCATCAAGGTTGGCTGTTTTTTTTTTTCAGCCTACAAACATTTGGATGTTGGTAAAGTGATGACAACAAACCAGAACTTTTGTTTATGGAATTCCATACTTCCCTAATATATTAAAAGTTTAAGGAAAGACAAACTGCAGTCAGAAGTTGAGCAGAGCTTTAACACCAGGTAAATATTTAACTCCATAACAATCATAATCACCACTCAACCTGGCAGAATACTGCACTGACATATTATATATCAAAGTTACCATTCTTTAAATAAAGCCCAAAGAGTCAGTACAGATTATTATGATGAGAAAAAAAAAAAAAAACTACTAAGAATATATTTTAATCTTAACACATTTTTACCCAAACAGCAGTCATCTTTTAAATGATGTGATCCAATGGTGAGCCTTTGCGATTTAAAATCACCTGTTTGTGCGATTAGCTATTGATTTGATGCAAAACAATCTTGTGGAGTAAAATCATAGGTTTTGGATGAGAACATATTAAATCTCAACCCTCAGGCATGAATATGGTCAAGTTTTTTTTTTTTTGTAAAACAGAAGAAACATACTGCGCTGCGCCATGTCTGTGGTTTAAAGACATGTGGTGAGGTACCATGTAAGCACACCACTCAGTGGCTTAGTTGTGGTAACCCTCACACTCTTTGCACTATTCACCAATTTGTCTCTGTTTCTTTTTTTTAACTCTTTTTTCTGTCGTCTAGTTTGTTTTTTCTCCCCGTGTCTCGTCTTCTATGTTTCAAGCTGCTATCCACAGGGCAACATCTTCTTCCTGATTATGTTTCTGTCATTAGCATGAATCCTTAAAATAATAATGAACTAGTTGTTATGTGTCACAACACCATCTAGCATCCCCAGTATTAGTTTTGGGTGGGAACGTTTGCAAATAGTTTTAAATAAGACAATTAATTTGCATTTAAAAGGAAATGTGGCCACATTGACAGGTGACATGTCTGTGAAATGTTTTATTTTAGGTCACACCATGGTGTTTTGTTTTTTTGTTTTTTTTCTTAAATGTACCCAAGCAAACTAGCTTGCAAACCTGACATGTTGTTTGTGGTTCCAAAAAAAAAACTACAACAGAGTAAAAACAATACAAACAAACAGAAAATACTGACAAATTTTTTAGATAGATGTTTTAGGGGTTTTTTGTGCCGTGTAAGGGGAACATTGCCAACATTTTAAAGTCTTTATACTTTCAGCTCAGACCATCGACTATGTGACACCCATTTACCACACACACACACACACACACACACACCCACAAGTTTGTTTTGTTATCCTTATGGGGACCGTCCATTGACTTCCATTGATTTTAGTAACTAGATTAATACCTAACCCAAACCCTTTTCCTAACCTTAACCATTACTGATCTATAACTAACCCTAAGACTAACTAAAACTCTATTCACACCTATAAACCTAACCCCTAACCCTAAAAAGGGGAGTCCCCCTCATGGGGACCAGGGTTCGGTCCCCACAAGAACCCTCGGACCCCAGAAAGATAGTAAAAGTCAGGAAACGGGTCCCCAGGAGGTCAGAAATACGAACCCACACACACACACACACACACACCCACACACACAGATATGCTGACATTCTTGGATAAAAAGCAGTTGTTTTACCAGCAGACGGAAAGATGTGGATCTACCTCCTATTGTGTCAGTCTGCTGACTTCTGCAGTTCTCAGACGCAAATCAACCCTTAAAATTTCACTTTAGAGACAGTCGACTCCAGGTTCGCGCCACAGACACAGCTGGAAATTAGACTGGCTTGAATAAATAAGGTCAAGTAGTTTGTAGTGATTTAAAAATTGCTGACAAAATATTGTAGCAAATTCCAGCAGTCAAGATGTCAACTAAAGAGGAATGTGTCACCAAACTAGCAGTAAATATTTGCAAAGTTCTTTGTAATAATCCATTTGGTTAAGGTTTGTAGTTAATGAGACCCAGTCACATTCATTCAGGTGTTCAACCCCCACTGTCACCACCAGGCTCTGATCACTGTGGGTATAACAGAGAAAAACAACTTCAAGCCTGTTTCACTGCAGAAACAGCGATTTAGCTTTTGGTAACTACACGCAAGAGAAAAAAAAATGATTCAGCTGCATGGATTTAAAAATAAAATCGCATAGGGTTTTACTGGCAACACCCTGTTTATTCTATGGTAAATTCAATGAAAGACTGGCCTTTTTCTCCTTTTGAGCTACTCTTTCATCCCCTCTTCATGTGATTCCAGTCTATCTGAACTTCTCTTGCTCTGAAAAAAACAGGTTTATCCTCCACCTTTGCACATCTTCCCACTGCATGTGTCAGTATTTTGATACTCTTCTTCTACAGACCTTCATATCGCTTTGTTGTGGCTGTGTACGCATTTGTTTGTGTTTCCATCGCAGTATGGTTTGTGTGATCTAGAGGGAAGCTGCAGACTGTGGAGAGACTTTAGTTTCAGCTTTGAAGTTGCTGCAACCTCAGAACGTCACACAAAAAGGAGCTGTGTATTCCACACTCTCAGTATATATGTCAGATTCTTCTTCTTGAGTCAGCATCTGTCAGATGTGACACGTTGAAAAAAACGACATATATCAGACAGAAGGAGAGGAAAGATATAAAGAGACGAAAAAAACATCAAGAGAGGGAGGGAGGCAAGGAAGGAGGGGGGAGAGGAAATGATCCCTGCCCAAAGAGGTAAAAGAAGCCCTTGTCCATTTCAACAAAGTCACATTTCAGCTCTCTTTCAGCTTTTCTCTTCTTCCACTTTCCCATACTTTCTATATTTGTATCAGCTTCAAAGAGAACAATTTTCTTTATATACATCATCAGATAATTGTCTGTTGGCAGGAGAATCTTTAAGGAGTATACGAATAAATGGTTCTAAAATCATTTCAGGAACCCAGAAATGATTTTAAGGCAATTGTTTGCAGATACGTATATATATGCATGAGATGAACTGCACACATGGGTTTAATACATGTGCTCATACCAAAACGCCTCAAAAGGCTTGGAAAATTATCGACAAAAAATGGTAACCTATATGATTTTATACATTTATACAAAGTTATACAATAACTGTGTCTGAGTTCGTTTCTTTTGGAGTTTTTCTGCCCAAACACTTCTGTTTTTCTTCTAAAAGATTCATATTTTAATTCTAAAAGTTAATCTTGGGATTATCATTAAGCAACCTAATGTCCAAAAACACACAATTTGAAGCCATAGAAACTTGCTGAACATCCAAGCAAGATCTTACAATCAGCTTAATAGTTTGACACTTTAATTACAAGAGAAATGCTATTAATTTAGCCAAGGTTAGGTTTTGGCATGAATGACTGTTTGACATAAATATTTTCTTTTTGGCCTCACTGTTAAAGTTATGTGGTAGAAATGTAAATCTTTACTACATTAAGTCAATGTTTCCTTCCCTTGTTGAGTTTCTGTGTGTTTCCTGCAGTCCAGACAGACAACTTCCTTCTATCTGTGCATTCTTACAGCTTCACCTGAACTTTTTGAAAAAAGAGAACATGGGAGTGTTTCTGACAATATTTGAGATGTGGTGTTATGTAGAAAAGGAATACACTATTCAATCCTAAGTAAGAGTAGCTTGTAAAACCATAACAAAACTTAATAAAAAATAAATTAACATCCCAGAAAAGGTTACAGAGGAAAATGTCATGGACACATGTGCTCACCAACTGATAGGAAGGAGGAAAAAAACTTAGTCACGCCAAGAGATTCTAGCAAAATATATATTGTAGCCAGAATAAACACTGAGAGGAATATACAGTACAGAAAAGATTATTTTTTCTCCATTTTAAAAAACATTCTCTCTATGAAACTGCTGACCTTTTATCTCACAGCTGTCTTTACAGCACAATCAGGCCAACAGTCAGATCCTGTATGTTGCTTACCCTGGTGGATAGTTAACTTTATTTCCATGACTTTAAAGCAAACATGGTAGAACAAGGTTAACGCTATAAAAGAGAAAGAGTAAAAGGTCATTTATCAGAAACAATATCACAACATTATCCATCCGTTCTCTTTTCATACTTGTCTAATCCTGTTCAGGGTTGAAGGGGATCTTGTCTAAATCCAGGAATCTACAGTTTTCCTCCTCCAGAGCTGCAGTTCAGGAAGAAGAATATTCATCTATCAATCAGAAGGCTGGACTGATTCCACTATCTGAAACAGCTCAAAATAATAGCAATTACAAGAAATGTATGACCTCTCAAACAAGCACTGTGTTGTGGACTTTTACAGTTTGGTGCTGCATCAGTTTTTTTCTGGACGGGGTACTCTTGGTCCGCTTTGCAACATGGTGTTTTTCCATTTATTTATTGAGTTATTATTATTGTTTTATTTTTACTTCTATACAGAATATGTTCTTCAGGGACTCTCCTCAGTCCTCATTCTGAGACACATCGAACATCCTCAGAACCTGGATCATTCCGGTGTCAGAATCTCGAGGACAAGAGCAGCAAGGACAGGAAGACACATGATTAGCTGAATTTTCTCCCTCCTCCCTTCCTCTGTTTCATTTTCCACCACCTGCCCCGTCTCACTCACAGCTCATCTTGCACACAGAAAGCCCTCCTCAATCACAAAGTAACCAGATATTATCCAAGACAGGTTAACCCCTCATTACATGGAGAGGTGACTGTAGTCACTTCTATCAGTGTGAATGAGTGACTCAGAAGCACCTCACAATAGTCTGAGTACAATCAGTTTATAATAAATGTACATGTGACTTTTATTCTGTGTCATAAAAAATTCACATGTTAAAGAAACCAAAACATTTCATCATGGTAACTATACTAAAATAAGACCACAATCATTTTCTCAGTTATCAGCTGCAGAATTATTATTTATTATTAATTTTTTTGAAGGTGAGAACAAGAACACTGGCATACTTACAGTAACTATTTGTTTTGTCACAACATGGGCAGAGAAAAGAGTAACATGGTTGGAGTAATGGGTGGTGGATGAGGTAGACTGAAGAGTGGAAAACCAGAGTTTTGGAACATGATTTCCTGTGGAAACATTGATGTCATGCTAATCTATCTTTCAGTCTCACAAGCACACAAACATGCACAAGCGCACGGGCATTGTCCATGTAAATCAGCTTCTTTATGAGAGCACTCTGTTAATGTCATTAACAGAGCAGTTAGCTGAGCTGTATACTGAACTGTTTTATAGCTGCAGACTTAATTACAAAGTTTGTGTGTGTGTGTGGTGGGGGGGGGGTTGAGTCTCAGCAAGACAGACCCAACCATTTACTCACTGAATGTGTTGACGCAAGATTTTTTTTTCCTACTTTCTTGAAAGTCTGAACATTCCCTGAAAGGTTATTGACTGATTTTCATTAGATTTCTTTTCTAATGTTCTAATTAAATATGTTTGCAAGTGGATTTTAAGCAATAATTTGGAATCACACACAAGGTTTCACCTTTGCCTTTTGGTGCTGCTGAACATTAATCTATCTGTGTCCCAATCTGCTATTTTTTTAAAATTCCAACTGGTAACAAAATGTCCCAGTGTTGACGTTTATATACTTTTTAATTGATGTTTGACGTAACTGTCACTCATGTGTTTCTTCTGTTCAAAAAAGTCAAAACCTCTTCTGGAAAATAAATAAAATCTATTTTCTTGTTTTGTTTCCACATTTTACAACAGACAAAAACAAAGTAAGACAGTCTACACTCGCTAATACTGATGATAAATTGCCTTAGCATAAAAATATGATTTGAAATAATACAAATGTAATCAAGTTCATTCACACATGAGTATTTGTGGTGGATGATCAAGATCCCTGAGTTCAGGGACAGTTTGTGAGATTGTAAAAATACTGGAAATACTGTTAAAGACTCAACTGGCTTGTAGCCACAGCCTGGATGCTTTGGGCCTGTTCTAAGCCAGGAAGGACAGTGCTTTGAGAAAAAGGCCAGGAAAATTCAACCTCCCATGATAGCTCAGATTTTATAAAAACAAATTAGAGAAGCTTGAATTAAGATAATAATATCACATGCTGAAAAATGTAGACATTAAAACATCAATATAAGTGTGAGATTGAGCCCAAATATCAAGACATAATTAGCAAATGTACACATACACACAAACACAACAACACAATATCAGAAGACCCTTCTCTCTCTACACATGTTTGTTCTAAATTGGCAATGACCTCCTTTAATAATTTATTTGGTACATTTAATTGAAAACATAAAGTTAGGCAATAAAAGAGCCATGCAGCTGGACAAAGTTAGAACAGCCCCATTCATCAGCTAATCCAAATATTATTGGGTGATTGGGTGTGTAACATTTTTTTTATGTCAACCAAAAAGAAAAGATTTGATCTTATGTTTTATGAACTTGCATTTTTGGACACAAAAATTATAATTTAGCTACACAAAGTTAAGCGAAATGGTCTCGTCACAGCTGTTTGTATTTACAGTTAAACAATCCCAAGTTTTCAGCTCCAATTTTGAATTTAACCTGAGTCATGTGTTTGAATTTTATATGAACTTTATTGTAGTAATTCTACATTTCATCACTTGTGACGTGCTTTTCTCCTGTTCCAATATTTATTCTGCAAAGCCTCAATGAAAATATCTTTTTAATGAATACTTTTACTTTATAGGTACCTATTTATATCAGATTTCAAAGACGTTTTAAAGTTTGAAGGTTTTATTACCATGTCTGTATGTTGTTAATTTTGATTCTCTGACTGCTGTACTTGGCTCTAGGATTTGATCCAGCCTCAATGGCACAAGTTCATCTGACAGTCCATGACCTCCGTGTGTTGCTTTCCTTCTCCTCATCATTTCTCATCCCCATACAGAGTAAAAACATCTCATCTGATTCGGTTTCATCACAGTGTTTGAGTGCAATGTCACACAAGAAAAAAAAATCACTGAAATTCACAAAATAAGTTTCTAAAAAGTACACGAAAATACGTAAGGTGACTGTCCTGCGAGAGTAACACTGACTCACTTTTACTTCCACTACATCTAAAAAACAACACACACACACTAACTCCTTTGTGGGAGCTTAATTTTATGTGTGTTTACGACTTGCATGCTGACCTTATTTGCGACTGTGACTGCAAGTGTTTGGGGACTCTGTGTGTGTGAGTGTGTGTTCAGAAGGTACAGACTGCGATTGTTCTCTCTGGGTGTTAGCTTTTGGTGCAGGAAGTGCACATTTGGGTCAGAGAGGGGTTCTACACACATTTAGTCTGACCACATCTGTTCAAATTGCTAAGTCTGTCAAAGTCACACAGGAAATGTGTGCACATTAATCCCTGTGTACATGTATCATACAGAACCCTCTCTTTGTAGTACAAGTTATTAAAAAAAGTATTTGACCTTTTAGATCACAGTCTGTTCCCACAGTAACTTTTTGTGTTGTCATGTTGAATCAAAAGTGAACCGGCACTCAAAAAAGTACATCGTAATTTTACTTGAAAGGTTGATCTAATATATATCACATATATGCCATATTTTCAGCCAAGATAAAACAATAAGACGAACTGAACTTTCCAGTATTGGTAGCTGTTGGAGGTAATTCTGATCCTCATTCCATGTATAAAACTCACATAAATAATATTTATACCTCAAAAATCAAACATCAAAAATCAAAAAAACACCAAGCTGAATTAATCTGTTGTCCAGGTCCCTATCCACTGGGACAGTCTGAAAACCTCTATCAGATATAAACCTTGTCCTTACGTTCCTGTTTAATGTCAGTAACCCAACTACAAGTGACATTTTTATTGGGTGTGAAGTCAGAATTGGAAAGAACAAATTTTAGGGAATGAGTGTGTTTGTGTTTTCCTACATTCTTTCTGGATATTCTGGGAGTTTTGTACCATATGAGATGGATAATTAAAATGTTTGCTTATCATTTTGAATTTTATCTGGCTGGCATTTTTTTTGTTTTTTTTGGACAAGGATTTTTGTGTTGCTGTTCTTATAAAACCACATACATACACAGCTCACACACAAGACTGGCACATGGGTTTTTGTAACAGCAATAAAAGCTGTCTGCTTCAAACACACCCTGTTGATTAGAAGTCATTTAAAATGTCTGCAAAAACAAGAAAATGTTAAAAGGGGGAAAATAGGCAAAGGGGGGATGTGACAGCACTAAACTTGTGGAAGAGAAGAAAAAAAATGTTTTGCTAAAGTGTAAAGATGGAGGATTTTAGTGGGTGGTGGGAGGCATGAGAAAATGTTTAAAAATACAGTTAAAAGTTAATCATCCAGTTAATCATCATCTGGAAAAAGTATTAGACAGTATTCAAAAAGTAGTCAACCTGATCAGATGGATGGAATTATAGAAGAAAAACTGAAAAAATAAAGAAAAGATACATTTGATATTGAAAAATCTCTCTAAATAAACTTTCTGTCAACACGGCAGTGAAAGACAAAGAGCAGCTCCACAAATAGAGAATAGATCAAAAGCCGGTTGCCCTTCTCATCCAGCTTTATTCTGCCACGTTTATGGGACGATCCATCTATTCTTGGAACAGAAAACCTCTAACAGCCTGATGGGAGCCAGAGAAAAGAAAGAGACAAAGCACTTTAGTAATCACTGACATCAACTCATGAAAAATGCAAGAAAAAGAAAAAAAAAGGGGTGTGGCATGCTTTTCTTTTATGCCGGTATTAGTTTTAAGTAAGATAAGTAAATTTGTGTGTGGGATGAACATACACAAGTTTAATTTATGAGATAGAATTTAATGCATTGAATGGTACAATTGGTTACTTTAGGAGGAAAGATGTAAATCTAATAAGAACATTTTGAGATAAAAAGGTATCGTATTGAGTTAAAAGTCTGACTTAACTGCTTGAAAATGTGAATTTATGTGTCTGTAGGATTTCACTGTTGCTTGAGAGGCTTGTTAAACACTGTGAGTATCCCCATTAAGGATTTAACTGCAGTGCATATTGTTTCTAAGACTTCAACTCTGTATGTAGTTTGAGAAAAAATGCTGATATTAGTAAGAAACACTCCCTTTCTCACGAGACACAGAGAAGATGAGCAATTATGGGAAATAAATAACTGAAGCACAAAATACCAGAAGGTATAAGATGACGATTTTTACTGAGCAAGCACACAGCTTTTATTGTGGGAACAGAAACTTAGTGTATCAACACTACTGTGTTTTCATCACAGAATGTTGACAGCTTTAATAAAAAGCTTTCTTATTTTTACTTTTTGTTTGTTTTGCTTTTTCTTTAGTCAGTCCAGTCTGTTAATTCTGTAACAGTTTATGTACTTAACTACAAGCATGATTAAAATCTTACCTGCAACTGACACCTAGTGGATGTTAATATGTCACTACATTTTTCAAACTTGTAAATAATTTTGTGTCATATTACAGTTTGGATTTTATATTTTATTACATTATTATATTATATTTTTATTATGATTTAGGACCTTTTAATTTTCTCGAGTTGAAGATATTTATTATAATGGGAATCAGATTGTGTAACCATCAGATCAAATCAAGACCTGTTTATAGTTTAACTTTCCCAACTATTCATAAATAAACATTTACTGACTTTCTGTTCTAATTGTGATTCAGTACACGTCAAAAATACCAAAGTGAGTCAGTTTTTCTTAATGTATTTTTCATGTAATGACGCTTAATTAAATATTTAGAAGAGTCCAAAAAGAAAGATAACACATTATGGTCAGCACATCACTCAAAAAGGTAATTCAGAACATCTACCTTTGAATGAGTTAGTAAAAACATGTGCATCCTTGAAAAAAAGAACAAGAACTTGGATTCAGCAAAACAGACTCAAATATAAAGTGAAACAAAGAAGCTGGTTATAAAAATGATAACAGTTTGTGCATGTGCATCATTCAAAGGTGCAAACCGCGACAGTAGCATCAGCTCTGATTGGCTGTAGCTCTTTACCTTCTTTGTTATTTTATTGCTTATTCCTTCCTGCACTGACTCACCACCATCCAGGTCCAAAGATCACTGTACTGTTTGCTCAAGGCCTGAGCTGTTAGGTGCAGGAGGATCTAAATTCTTCATGCACGAAATCTAAACCTTGATGCTTCTCTTCACAACGACCCCGCCGGCTCAAGTCAGAAGCCTTTCCTTTGTCTGGAAGCACTGTGGTGTCTGGCCATCCATTTGGTGAGCAGATGAACATTTGTTCTTACTTTAACTGGAACCAAACCTGCAGCGTTTTCCTTCCCTGTGTTTGATCCCATACTTTCGTGTGCAGGTTTCACGGGGATCAACATTTTTGCTTAAGGCAAGTTTTCATTTTGTTTGGATCCTAGAAAATTTTCAAATAAATTATATTTAGTTGGACCAACATCTCAAACAGACATAAACATACTGAAGTAAACTTTACTTGACAACGTGAGACCTTTGACTTCCTTGTGGCTAAGCTAGGCTTTAGCTTTCTGAGTGGAATCGAAAAGGGAAGTAGACGAGAACTAATAAAAATACTGTCTAATTTACATTTCATGTTCTTTGTTTAAAACAAATATTCACATTATACTGGCTGGTTTATATTTTCTCTAAATGCACTTTGACTAGGTGTGAAAAATGGAAGAACTGAGCTAAAAATGGGATCAGTAGTGTCATACTTTGGAAACTTGTTTGGAGAAGAGAAAAAGCAAGGTGAGTTCTGATGCAAACTTCACATATAAAAGCTGTTTAACAGTTCCCACTGTTTTCATTATTGATGTGAGTTTTAACAGTATCAACCGTGTTTATTTTCTTGGTGCTGCTGTAAGAAAACATTTTCCATTTGATGCTCTTAAACTTTTCACAGAGGAGGAAAGACATTTGCGAGCCAACGACAGACCCTTTAATTTGTCGTACCGCTATGCTGTAAGTACAAAAACATATTGAATAGTTGTCATGTTGATTTATGATCAACCTTGCTATCCTTGCATTACAACTATCACGGCCCTCTTTCCACAGAACAACGCCATCAAGACCTCCAAATACAACATTTTCACCTTCCTGCCTCTAAACCTCTTTGAACAGTTCAGGAGGCTCGCGAACGCTTACTTCCTCTTCCTTCTTATCCTTCAGGTAAACAAACTTGACCAATTTTGATCTGAAAATCAAATAGAACCTTTTTGATAATTTGACATTTTACAGTTCAGTAAAATCTGCATTTTCCTACAAATCTTATGTCATTTATATCTTTTGACTTTTGTAATCTGAAAACATTATGAGATGTTTTGACTTTATATTGGTTGTGTTTTTTTTATGTCGGCAGCTAATTCCACAAGTTTCTTCACTGTCATGGTTCACCACAGCTGTGCCTTTGATTTTGGTGCTGTCTATGACAGCGGTCAAAGATGCCAGTGATGACATAGTAAGATTAGAAACAACACAATTAAAACCTAAATTTTAAACATCTAAAATGATCCAAAATCAAATATTTGACCAAACATTTTTTTTCCGGCTAGAATAGACATAAGTGCGACAGGCAAGTGAACAACCGCAAGGTGAAAGTCCTAATCGATGGAGAGTGAGTCATAAAATATTTAACCTTAACTACAAAATATTTGGAAAATATAAATATTATTAAAATGCATATACATGACTGTTTTTTCTGTGATATCAGGGGAAATAATTAAAATTTTTCCTCTTCCACAGGCTGAAAAATGAAAAATGGATGAATGTCCAGGTTGGAGACATAGTCAAACTGGAGAGTAATCACTTTGTAACAGTAAGTAAGGGTCTGCTGTTGTCAAGACTACAAAAGACATGAGAGCATTTGTCATGTTGTTTATCTCCAGAGCTTTACTTTAACACATCTATTTCTCAGGCAGACCTCCTGTTATTGTCCAGCAGTGAGCCTCTCAACCTGGTCTACGTGGAAACAGCTGAGTTAGATGGGTGAGTGTGCAGTATATGCATTTTATGTACTTGTCTCGGAATTGTTCCTCACTTGTATCCTTCTCACGTTCTCTTAATGTCGCTCAGTGAAACCAATCTGAAAGTGAAACAGGCTCTGACTAAAACTGGTGAGATGGGAGACAACATCGAAGTGCTTTCTGCCTTCAGAGGTGAGAAGCTCTTAGACAGGTCTCACAATCAGATTTTAAAACCCTTAATCTGAAGTCCTAAATAGTGGCATGATGTGGGAAATAAAACTTTTATGTAGATTAAATGTATCTCACTTAAGCCTAGGGGAAAATGTTAAAGGAAAAAAGCAATATCCTGTTGTTTTTTTGTTTTTTTTTTCAGATTTAAACTCAGCATTTAAAGATCCTTTTATAATCTGAATTTGGTATTGAGTGGTAACTGTTCGCTGACACTTTTCTCAGGTGAAGTTCGATGTGAGCCCCCCAACAATCGTTTAGACAAATTCAAAGGAACTCTGACTGTTAATGGACAAAGTTACGG